>RXPK01000139.1:1307781-1907781 GCA_004143645.1 Protaetia brevitarsis
CACTATAATAACGTATCTACATAAATCCAGTAATCTAATATTTTCTTGTAAGCTTCATACACATCATAAAAACTTTTTCCACAGCCTAATGTTTGATAAATTGAAATTGCTTTTAACTTTATTTAGAGAGCCTGAAGATTATAGATAATAATAAATCAGAACGAGAATGAATACTTATCTATGATTGCATTTGAATATTTATCCATTCAAGTAGAAAATATCCAACATATTGTTGAATATGTAGAAAAGGAGAACAAAACAGAAAACTGCCATTTTTTTCTTTTCAAGTGAATGATTCCACATACACTATGAAAATTTGGGCGATCCTTTAATTTTAACCGATTTGATTTCCTGGCAACACGTCTCCAAAAAGAACAGATCGTTCTGGTTCTATTGATAACACTGGAAACATTACTCATCGTCCGGGTTACCCGAAAATATACCTGTATACACCAGACCACTATTAGTATCAATATCTTATAATTGTAAAAAATAAAACATAGCAGTTTTTAGTTCATGAGCATTCATTTCGCTTAACTTTAACCTGCAAAATAAGTGAATTAAACTAAGGAGTACGGTGATAGTACAAGGCAAGTCTCATGAAAATTGAGTCAAGTGATATTGCGTCAAAATTCCAACATGAATCCTATTTGTTTGGTAATTACATGTACCTGGTCTACCTTGAAATTATTCCAGATGGTGAAGGTATATTTAAAATGTTCAACATATTTAACACAACAACGATTAGTTTGCATAAATATTTACCAAAATGAGGGTACCCTGCTGATCTGTGTGTTTCTTGTTTGATTCATTTCGCACTAGTATGACACAAACTCGCCAGGAGTTTTCCTTTCGAAATATAAAGTAGATGTGGATAATGTAATTTCGAGCAAGCGACTGTTAATAAATTATAGTAATTGCTTGTTTAGAAAAGAGCCCGTGTACTGTCGAAGCTAGGGAACTCAAGAGTAAGGTTATATTTCTTTATTAAATAACCTAAAAGCAAACAGATTTGTAATTCCAATTTATGTAAATAATTTAGCGTGTGATTAGCTCTTAAAACTGGCATTAAAAGATACATTGTACATAACAGTTCCATTCGTTCATATACAAGATGTAACAAAAATGGGGTGTAAGTTTCTTTAGATATTAACTCTTACGACCATATATACTACAAAATCATTGTAAGCTGATTTCGTGATTAAAGATAAAGAAAAATTAGGGCACAAAAATCATTTAATCCGGATCTGACACAAGGAAATATAACTTCTTGTCAAACAGTTTGCTGCGGTAAATATTATGTATTCATTACGCGTTAAAAGTATATTCTAACCGTTTGGAGATATCGAAGATTCATTGAACTTTATCTATATAAATTAAGGTTAGTAAGCTAGTGTGTTGGTAATGAAAAATAGCAATACTTAAGATATTTCAAAGATCCTTTTTTCTAAAATAAACATTCCTTGTTTCTCTTCGGAGTTTCTCGGATATACGAATTCAATAGTTGTAAAAAAAGTTTCAGCAGCTGAGTACACGGGGTATCCGAAATTTTTTGACCACGGACTATCCGATTTCGAGTACCCGGAATCGATTTCGAGTTCGATGGGCCGGTAGTGTGCTGGAACGAGCACCAGACTCTTGAAAAAAAAACGGGTTTTCGACAGCCCCTAGGTGATATGTTGAGGAATCCAAGCAGTAACTTGAAATATAACAGGGATTCCACAGTAAAGTGGTTCATCAAAAAGATATGATGTTCTATTCATATTACTATATTTTGAGTATTTGGCCACTATTATCTGTTCGATTGGAACTATAAAAGTGAAATACTTTAACCAAAATACCACTTCCGGTTTGAGCGGCATAGACGTCAGCTGTATATTTTAAATTAGAATATCTGTTTATTCATGGTTTGGACTCTACGACCATAAATACGTCAGTCTTTATTAGCTACTCTCTTAGCTACATGTTACCGTTTTTGAGTTATTTAAGTTTTTCTTTTTTAGTAATAATCATTGCATTATTCAGAAGTTAATGCTTGCAAGTAGACTCCAAATTTGCTACGTTATGATGTAATGATATTCTAACATACAGGCTGTTCAAAAACTGAGAAACAAAGTGACATATTTACGAAAGCAGTAAACTCTTTTTTTTTTAAAGAACAACTTGTATTTTAATGCGAAATTAGCGAAGTAAATATCATCCCCTATAATTTTATATCAGCATTTGTTTGTGTTTTCATTTTTTTTTTCTCTTTATAGACTATAGGTAGAACGCCAAACTTATTGTGTCCACAATAAGGAAGGCGATATAGTTCTATTTGGCATAACTATTTAATAATGAATATGTTATTATGTTTTGTGTTATAGTTAATTGTAGATGCCATAAACCGTATTAATTATTATTATTATTATTATTATTATTTTCTATACCTTTTTTTTATAGATTTTTGGGACATGAGCGACTTTTTGTTGAACAGACAACCAGCCCTATCTTTAAATGTTTGTAGCTGGCTCTGAATGGGGTTAATGTCAAATTCATTGTGTTATTTTTAGTAACCATACTAGAATGTCGCTGGTTCGAATAGTCGTTTCTATTAATATTACGTTGTACAAAAGTATAATTACGATGATATACATAAACACTTATGGTTAGTCAATGATTTGACATTAATCCCATTCAGAGCCAGCTACAAACATATAAAGATAGGACTAGTTAGTCTGTTTAACAAAACGTCGCTCATATCTCAAAATCTATTAAAGATAGGTATAGGAAATGCTTATATAAAATGATAGAGGATGATATTTACTTCCTAATTTCGAATTAAAATACAGAATGTTCTATTTTAAAAATTGGAGTTTTATTGCATTTGAAGATATGCCACTTTGTTGCTCTCAGTTTTTGAACACCCCTGTATATTGAATGTAAAGTGTATGTACGCTTTCTTAGAGTTATATCTACATTCATAACATAGCAAATTTACATATAACGATATATGCATTTCTCAATGATGCAATGACTAAAAAAAAAGAGAAACTTAGATAACTCAAAAACGGCATCATGTAGCTAATCAAATAGCTAATGAAGACTAACGTATTTATGGTCGTAGAATCCAAAAATGAATAAAAAATTAGATCATTCTATTTAAAATAACAAAGTTGACGTCTATTTCCGGTCAACCGGAAGTGATATTTTGGTTAAAGTATTTAACATTTATAGTTTCAATCGAATAGATAATGGGGCCAAAATCTCAAATAAAGGCAAATGATAGAACACCATACACTTTGAATAAACCACTTACGTGGAATAGCCTGTATAATTACATGTTTCAATAAAGATAAGCAGCTTTATGCTAAATAAACTAATATATTTCACTTCACAAATTTGCTAAAGGTTTTGTGTGTTTGATTACTAGAATTCCGAAATTAGAGATACATTATTAAAATAGTTGTTCTATAATATTCTTTCTATTTCTATTATTAAACTATATCTACTGTTTGCACCTATTTAATTTATAATTACTCTTTTTTTTGTTTTTGTTTTTTGCTCTTTAACCGGCAATAAGTTATCTAAGACAATGAATAACGATGAGCGAAAAGAATAGCGGTTTGGTTTGATGATTAAATCTATAATAATAATAATAAATAATAGTAAAGACAATAAACTCACTACACTACGCTAGTCACACTAAATAATTGAAGACAGTCCTTGGTTTTTCTTGTTTCAGGGGCCATATTCTTCTCACAAGCAACGTTTTATTAAGGATTCGAATTAAATGTATTAAAACAATTAAAACCTAAAAATAACTTTTTTATGTTACGTATTTATCTTGAAATATGTCCTATTGATTCTTACAAGTGACTTGCCTATAATTTTTAATATAAAAACTTCGAATTTGATTTAGTCCTTTTTAAAACGTTCTAAGTCTAATTTTATTTTTATTCTCTTATTTCACAAATCTGGAATGATAAAATTTATTATTTAATTTCTTATTGCACTAATGTTACATAACAATATTTATTAACTACAAATGATATCAAGTGTCAACAAAAAGTGTTTATTATTTTTTTAATGTAAGGAATAACATGCAAAGAAAATAATTCTATTGATAAAATTTCTGAAGAATGTTAATCCCGGTAATTTGGCCCTTAATGCTTTTTAAGGAAATCAAACCTCTGATAACATACTGCTTGTAAAACGCTCGATGCAGACACTAATAGCGGTGTTTCTTAATTACGTATCAAAACCACCAATTCAATAATGAACTTATATTCAACAAACATCAATATGCATATTTACTATATTTTTAACTGCTTTCCTTGACCTAATAGATTAAATTGTTAAATTAAAATGTTCTATAGTCTAGAAATACTTCTGAGATTGAATTTCACAATTTGGCAAACATCTTTGTAAATAATAATTAAGTTATAAAATTAATAAATTCTCATATATGTATAGTCCTAGGAGCGACTACCCAAAAAGAACCAAAGAGTGTGAAAAACCCGATTTCAGGTAATAGCCGAACGATGTGAGCAAGATAATATATTTTTCATCTTCTAGATTGTTTCTACTCTAGTCTTATTTTTTTTTTGTAAAATTTCTTATTTGATTTTGCAGCAATTTGTTTTTTTATTTCGTTTCTTGCTTTGAAATGCCCTTTTATCATTATATATTTATTATGTTCTTTTTTTGTGTATTATATTTTTAACGGTTTACTTAAACTATAGTTTTGAATAATTCAATAAATTTCAATTCATAGATAAATATACATTACGATACATTTACAATGCTCCTTTTCTTTATAAAAGTTTATGTATGTGCAAGCAATTTGTTTTAACGTTAAATTTATTCCTAAAACATGATTTTAAATCAAAGCATTTTTAATTATACATTTCCTTACGTTCATTCTACCTATTTAACACTGCAAAAAATCTTGAAATCAGTTCTCATTTCTATCAATATACGGAGGCTGCATTCTTGAGACCTTGACTTTTGACTATATTTAGTACAAGCTTGGCATTTATACAAGATAAATCAATAACACATAAAAAATTAATAAATCAAATAATTATAATTTAATATATTAATAATATCAACTCAATATTTCTGGCAAAAATCTTTTTGGCTGCGGGTTTCACATAATACATTAAAGGTGAAAAAATCCGCTTTTATCAAGGCGATTTTATTGGTGGTGATTAAACGCTTGCAGTGATCGACTGCAATTGATTACAATATCGTTTATATCAATTATTTACAATTATTTATTTCTAATAGGCCTAGGTATCGTATCGTATTTTTAAAAAGATATAACAGTCAGTTTTTACAGGATATGGAAAATATCGCTTGTAAGAGATAAAAATAATTATTATTATTTATTATTATTAATAATAATTATTATTTTTATGGTTCATGAAATTATTACACGGAATCAAAAATTTCTATTCATTCCTTCTTTCTTACAAAAGTATAAAATTTATTTTGAAATTTTTTAGTTCTTTGATGTTTTAAATACGCCATTCCTTATACTATTCCGTAAGACATTCCAATTAATTTCGATGTTCTAACAATTGTCTCGTCTTTATCCCATAATTCTCACTCTTCAATTATTATATACATTCAGGATTATCTGCTGTATACCTGCTACAATAATTTCTTGCACTAGCAACATCGTCTTGTATCGCATCACTACTTTCACTTGCCGAAATATTACTATCCGCGAATATATCGTTTCTTGAATGTCAGTAGTCAGTAGTAGTGCAATCAGTAGTCCACGATCTCCACATGTTTTTGTTTCACAAAAAACATTTAACTTTGCGACAACTGATATCCTTAACTATGTTTCTTATATATGTCAATGTTGGTATAAATTAGTTAATTGAGCGAAGGGGTGTTAATATTTAAAATATTCTTTAAATAGACATTCTATATATCACTATAATAATAGTTAAATTTTGGTGAAGGAATGAGGTTACTATTATAAAAACGAAATTTTCAAACAGAATAGGAGTTTATTTGAAGTTTGCTATTTAAGCCTTGTGCGACGTTTCGGGTCCAGGTATTGACCCTTCTTCAGACAATTGGCATTATAAAAATGGGAGAAACATCTGAAAAGTTTTAAATTTTAAAAAATTGTTTAAGTTAATTCAATCAAAAAGGCAAGAAAAATTTTGAATGAAAGTTAAATGGTCACATCAATCAACAGCCTAGACTTAGATTTTAAATCGTCTGTGTATGTTAATTTTACTGTGTTTTTCCAATTTTAACAGGTAGATACTCAAATTGATGTGACCATTTAAATGGTTTCAAATGTTTCTCCCATTTTTATAATGTAAATGGTCTGAAGAAGGATCAATACCCGATCAGGACCCGAAACGTTACACAAAGCTTAAATTGCAAACTTTAAATAAACCCCTATTCTGTTTGAAAATTTCGTTTTTATAACAGTAACCTTATTGTACCCATATTATAATATATATGATCTGTTGAAAATTAATTGTTTACTTTAAAATAATGAGATTTAAATTGTAACCAGTGGATTCTATTAAGCGAAACATAATTAATAATACCCAGACAGATTACAGCATGTGTACAGAAGTGCAGGTCTTTAGTTGTTCAGAATAATTCGTACCGCTTGCTCGTCTTCGACTATATTTTTTATTACAAAAAAATCTGTTCTACATTTCAGAGATCATACCGAATGCATTGGCTACGCAATGTGCTGAGTGCAGTGACGATGAGAAGAAAGCTGTAGGCAAAATTTTCTCGCATTTGTTACAAAACCATCGCGACCTCTGGAATCAATTACTGGATAAATTCGATCCCGATGGTACATTCAGGAAGCAGTATGAATTGGACGAGGAGGATTACGACGATGAAGAATGATACTTCTTATTAAAGTTTTAATTGAACTGTGTACCAGAACCGTTTAAGAAAAATTAGCATGCATCTATCAACGTCAATTTCAAGGTTAAGTGCTACGTATTAAATAAAGCAGTAATACGCATGTACAATGTTAAGTTCTGCTTGTGACCTTGTATAATGTGCCAATTTTTTTTATAATATACAAAAAAGAACTATTATAATTACGTAATGACCGCATTAGTAAACTCTAAGTGAAATATAGGTATTATTAAAGCTGGTGTATGTCTACATAAAGTTTAATGTTTTAGTCAAATTATACGTCTCCAAAGATATGCATGCAATATATTGTAAGAAAAAGGAATGTTCGTTGTTTTCTAAAAACATAATTGCTTATTAAACAACCAAATACTAATTAAATATACTATAATACTATAATAAAAGCAAAAACATATGCAGTCCATGTATTTCTAACGATTATTATTTTTTGCTTACAACAACCGATTCCGCGAAAGCTCTTAAATGGATTTTGAAAAAGTGATTATTTGCTTAATACAGAAATAAAAATATTTATATCAACGAAAATGTAAAAATCAAATGAGGATCGGCAGACTACGCCCGCCAATTAATTTGAAGGAATGGGATCTATCAATCCACGTTCAATTCCACATAGCCTTCAGTGTCACAGAAATATTTCAGCATGGCCGCAGCTACAGCATTACAAACTAACTGTGATATTGCAACAATATTTCTGCGAAACCCACCAAGAGCGATATACTAAACTGCAACATTAATGTGATTGTATTTCTACAATATTACATTTCTTTCTATCGTCGGTGAATATTGTAGTAATACTTTCGTGGTATGCCAGTGTGCTATATCACAATAAACCAATATAGTAATATTTCTATGACATTTCAGTTTGATTTATCGCATTGTGCTATCGTATCGTAGTGATAGTGCATATTCTACTGTTGTTTTTTTTTTGTATGTTATCGTCTGTTTATACCACTTACCACTTAAACACAGTTGGGCATTTAATCCATTAAATTTTTAATCAATTCAATTTCTGATTAAAATGATTAGTCGGAGATTTAATTAATCCAAATTAATTTAATTCAAAATTAAATTAATTGTTAGTTGACAAGTAACTATGTCATCATAGTTACTTGTTACATAGTAACTATGTCATTAACGAAATAACGGATAACCTCGCAAAAAAAGGGGCTGGAATGCCTTTTGTAGGGCCTGGACCCTTCTGCGGGTTAAATAGCTGTACAATACTGAAGAAACTAAAAATAGAAATGGAGCAGAGAAAATCCAGTTATTGGGAAAATCCAGGGAATGAGAAGTAAAATTCTTCTGGAACTTATAACCAGAAGAGGTTTACAGAATGCATCAACCTGAGTAAGAACAATGTTCGCATTTTAACAGGAATACTTTCAGGCTATTGTAGACTGAAAGGACACCTGAGTAAGCTTGGATTGGAAAAAGATCCTGAATGCAGATTCTGTGGGGAACAGGATGAAACACCCATCCATCTCCTCTCAAACTGCGTAGCACTGTGCAACACGAGGGCATTTCACCTGGGAGCATGTGAAATCGAAGAGGGAGACTTACCTAGACTGGGGCCCTCTGACATCCTACACTTTCTAAAAGGAATAGGACTGGAAGGCCAGCTGTAAAGCAGCAAGAATAGGGGACACAATAGATCTTTTAGGTCGCAGTGTAACACCACCCTTTTACTTACATACATACATACATACATACATACAACTATGTCATTATCAGTTATTTATTCGGTAAGACTTCCGTAAGAGGACCGCTGATTTGGTAATTTATATGCATTTTAACGGAAACAGCATGTGTTCCTGAGTGTAAAATAGCTATTCATTTTTTGAGCAAATAGAAAGAAAGTATTAAAAACAGTGTTCGAAAAGTGCTATTTCGAGGTTATGTGCGATGCGTTTTTGACGGATTTAACATAAGTAGTACCATAGAGTGGTACTGATATGGAAGGAAAAGTTACTAAAAGTGCCCAAATTTTAGATAAAACAGGCGCCAAATACAAACTTATTTGTTAAGTTAATGGGAATCAATTCTAAATTAAAGTAATAACTAAGCAGCGGTTCGATACAATAGCCTGAAATTTGTTTGTTTTAAAGTATTTGTTTATGTTTAACAATACAATTGTAAGAATTATTATAAGTTGTCACATTCCTCATTATCGGTTTCTTATAATTGGTTGGTGTATTGGATAGAAATAAACTCATATTTCATATAGATGATTCGTAGGAAGTTTACATATAAACTGTATTGTATCGCAATAACAATCACCATACAACGTCTATTCCAATTCAATTTTCCCGTAAAAAGATATTTCCCCATTTCCTACTCGAAGGTTTCTTTCCTTGCAATAATGTGTGTACATCGAAACTTGAGTAGACACTGAAATGGGATCATTAAATCAAATATGGACTATCTTTTGTGTACAATTACCCAAGTAGTGCCATCGATGCATTACATCATGCTCTTCTCCATCAATATTTCCTGGACGGATGTTGTAATAGTCAGAACTAGGTCTTCACGTTAAAAGATAACAGAAGCCTATTTCATTTATTTTTTATTTCGGCGGCACTAACAGGCAAAACATCTCTACAAATAAGTCTACGCACCATAAAGAAGAGGAGGATTTAGAGAAAAATTAATTGCAATGGCTAAATTGACAACTTCAGTCACAATTCAATCTAGTTCGTTTGAACTTTGCGCCTGTTTTGTCTAAATTTTTAGTAACTTTTCTTTCCACGCCATTAACCACACCTTATATCTGTCAAAAACGCTTCGCACATAACCTCGAAATAGCACTTTTCGAACACTGTTTTTAGTACTTTGTTTTCATTTGCTCAAAAAATGAATAGTTATTTTACACTCAGGAACACATGCTGTTTCCGTTAATATGCATATAAATCACCAAATCAGTGGTCCTCTTACGGAAGTATAGCCATTTATTCCTTAATTTTTAATCCGAAATGGATTAAATCTAAGTTTTATTTTTATCGCATCGTAACTCGATATTAAACCGCAATTGTGGCAGGACGGTAGCAAGCGGCAATAGCCAACAAAGAGCGTATTTACGTGATATAACGTATCAATCATATGCAGCTCCTATCAAAAAAGAAAAGTAAACGGCTTTCTCGAAAATATCTGCCCCAAGAACATTTAGGACGAACTGTAGCTTTTATTACGGCCATTAAATAAAAGAATACAATATATTAGGGGCACAATCACCTACGTATTCTTCTTATTAAACCAAAAAAAGGCAGATACATATTCCATTCCATACGATCCACCATGTACGATCTTTATTGCCACTTGCGACCATCTTGCCCTAATTACGGTTTAATATCGAGTTATAGCAGAAATACAATACGATAGCAATGAAACTCAGACTTAATTCGATTTAGATTAAAATTAACAATTAACTAACCAGTAGTTACATATTTAATTATGAACCAACATAATTTTAATCGGGAATTTAATTGATTAAAAATTTAACCGATTAATGTCCAACTGTCAGCGTGATGTGTAACTAAAAAATAATGATTAAATTAAATCAATCCGGCCAGACTAAAGATTAACCTGATTTCAATTTTAATCAGTCCCTTCAATTAATAATTGAAAATTTTTATTTCAATTTCAATTGATTAATTTGATTAAATTTTGCCCAACTCTGCACTTAAATAATTATATTGATGATAATTAATATAATTGTTCAACATATGATTCCTGCAAAGACTTTATTTGAAGTTTGTGATTTCAACGTATTGGTGTCGGCTTATACGTTCTTAAACCATTATATGCATAGACTGCCGTTGTCTGTTCCCTGCCAAGTGGTCAAGTGTCATATGAGCAAATGCAGATAACAGAGATTAATGTACAAATGAAAATCGTACCTATAATAGATTGCGTAAGTATTAACGTTTTTAGAATGATATTTTTTAATTATTTATTTATTTTCCCGATGCCGATGGCCCCCGATACCCTTTAACCGACTTCGTAGCTCGGATAATAACGAAGTTAGAAATAGTGGGCACTTAACTTAAAACAATCACAAACCTGATAGACTGCCAAAAAACCGTACGCGCAACTTTACGGCGTACCATCAACAGTTAGCCGGACATCTTGGCACACAGGCGTCATCATCACGCGTCATGCTTAGGTTTCCTTATGTTTAGTTAGTACCTTTCTAGAAAGTATTTGCGTTGAGTTGTTTGTGAGTTGGTCAAATCACAGTAATATACTGTCATTCTGGTAGGTTTTAACTATATAGACAGAGATTTTTAGGATAACATTCGGGGATTACGAATGTAGTGCAACTAGTGCAAAACAAAGTACATTGTGTTTGGAGATAATGGGAATATACAGGATAGTCAATTTACAAAAAAAATCCAATTATCTCAAAAATGCTTCATTCAATTGTTTCCTCTATGTAAAATACAATTAAACTAGCAAAGATTTTGTGTATTCAGTGTTAGTTTAACTGAATTTGTATCTTTAATAACAACACACATTGAATATTTTTGGGTAAAATGCGTATACGAATTTGGAGCAATTTTGTGCTCCTAAAACCGTACAGGTATTTTACTTTTAGAAGTAATACTTCTAACTGTTAGATAATTTTTCCAAAGTTTTTCATGTAGCCTGAACTATTCATAGTGAAATTTCGAAATGTCGGTAACTTTTCCAAGTTTTATGTAGTCTGGAATACTCACACACATATAAAAAAAAATCCGGGAAAGATGTTATCCGTGCGCTTAGTGTTGTTGGTATTTGGATAAAGAATTGTATATACCAAAGTGTTACTTTTAATCAAATTTGGTGTAACTATTCACTTTTTTTGATTAAATTATATATTAAAATAGGAGTGAAATAAAACGAGAAATAATTTGACACCAAAAAGGATAAAATCAACACATTTATGACACCGCAAAGTAAAGAAATTATCCGAACAAAAAAGCAACATAGTTGTTGTATTACACTGCATAATAAAATATTTTATCTACATTGCAGACAGCTAACACCTATTTCCATAAAGTGAAAAAAGGCCATTCTGTTTTTCATTCATTAGGTAAGGGTGGGCACCTACAGTCCGGGCACTTGAGCTAGGTGCTCATTCTACCATCCCTATTAAGTCTTTTCCACTCGAGCAGCTTAGTGTTCTCTACAAAGCCTAGTATATTGCCTAGTGGAAACTTGAGAACCGTCGAGGGCTTCAATAGATCTTCCCGAAATATTTCTGCCTGAGTGCCTTCAATTCCTCACATGTGCAGATTAAATTCGTTTCCTCCTGTAGTTCGCATCTTCGGCACCACGGTTCGCTTACTCGACCTGTGTTGTATAGATGTAGATTTTTAATGGGACACTGTCCAGTTACCAGCCCAGTAATTGTGTTAGCTTCTTTCTTTCTGCGTCTGAGTAGGTTATCAGAGAATCTAGCATCCCCATCCCCTATTAGCGCTTTGGTATGGAGTTTACCTTCAATCGACCTCCATATCTTTGTACTTTCTTTATCTAACCAGGTCCAGATCTCCCTTCTTGTGGAATCCTTAGTAATCCCACATACGAGCTCTGGACCCTTGAAGTGTCTTTAAAAGACACTTCAAGCCCTCCTTGGCTAGTGCGTCGGCTATTACATTACCTTTTATATCCTCATGTCCCGGCACCCAAATCAGAGACACCGTATAGTCTTGTGCTAGTGTATTGAGGGGTTGTTTGCAGTCTCTAACTAGTTTTGACCTAGTTACGGGGTTCTAGACTGCCTTGATGACAGCCTGGCTGTCAATAATTATATTAATTTTCCTCTTCATGTAGCCCCCTTTTGCAGTCATCTCTGCACAGACTGCAAGGGCGAATATCTCTGCCTGGAAGACCATTGTATGATTCCCCAGGCTTAGGGATATTCTTTGATTAACGCTGAGCCCACAAATACCGGCTCCTGTGCCCTGGCTGGATTTGGATCCGTCCGTGAACCAATTATCAACAGCAGTGATCTCACTACGTGCCTGGTCTCTGTTCGGTATGGAGATTTTGACCTTTTCAGTGAAGATAATTTCAGGTGCCATACTGTCCGTGGGCATTTGCAGCAATGGCCTGTCCAGCATCGTGCCCGTAGTATAAGTATGTCCTCCCACCCTAAAGTTGGGATGCCACAGGTTTCAGTCTAAGGATCGCATTCATTGTCTCCGCTCTCACATAAAGCTCCAGCGGGGGGAGGGCCACAATGGTCTCCAAAGAAACGGTCCTTGTGCTGTTAGTTGCACCAGTGATTCCTAGCAATGCCTGTCTCTGGACAGCGGTTAGCAGCTTCACTGCGGAGGACTGTCCTCCTCCACCAAACTACTGCCCCGTATGCTATCGCTGGTCTTATCACGGCAATATATAGCCAATGAATCAGCCTCGGCTTTAGTCCCCAGATTATACCAACAACTTTCCTGCAACGCCAAAATGGTTGCGTAGCTCTTGGTCGTTGTTTTAACTAAGTAATTTTTCCAGCTCAGTTTCGCATCGAGGGTTACACTCAGATACTTTACTTCCTTGGTTAATTGTAATGCCTGCCCAAACAGTCTAACGCCGCTCAGGTCATTAAGTTTCCTCATGTTGGTGAAGGCAACCAACTTTGTTTTTTTTTGTGGATCAATTTAGAGTTCTCGTGAAAGGCACCATTCCTCCACCATTCGCAGTGCATTACGTACGATGTCTACCACCACGCCGGGAACTTCCCTTTAGCTACAATGACAATATCATCAGCGTATCCCTGCGTCCATATTCCTTTTGTCGTTAATGATCTGATGTGGATCAATGTTCGGTCCATTAAGGATCGGTTGATCGAGGGCGTTGATGTGTTCTCCAACAGGCGCCCTGTTCTAGAATGCTTGCAAGAGCAACTTCCTTTTGATGTAGGCTCCTTTTGAGTCCTCCCACCAAACTATGCAGGGCAGCTTCTCTTGATTTTCCCCTCTGGTATGCCCATTGCAGAGGATGCAGAGGATATCTAGCAAGTGCTCCTTCTGTAATGTTAAGGTGTATAATTTTTTCCATAGTCTTCAGCATAAAAGATCTGAGACTGATTGGTCTTAGTGACTTAGGATGGCAGTATATGTCCTTTGTAGGGGCCCCATGCTATAGGCCAAAGAACTTTGCCAATATGTGTTTGGCGTGATGATTTAAGTAATATAATCGTAAATCTACTACTACTTTGTTTGTAACTGTACCGACTTTGTATATAAAATAAATAGTTTTTTTAAGAAAATCGTACTTGATATTATATGTCCAAACAAATATTTTTCTGTTGGTAAGGTAATCTACTTAAATAAAAGAAATATCTTTTAATAATAATTTTAAACATAATAAGAAATAATAATTTCAAAGAAATACTTCGATCGCTTCAAGTAAAACAGTAATATTAATCTCAAGTTACTATATCTAATTCAAATAAGGTTTCTTTACGTGAAATAATATATATTTGTTCAAATTCGCTTTTTTCCCTACCACTTAAAAATTATTTTACTATTGTTAACTGTAATTTTCCAAATTGTAAATTTTTGCTGAGAGATATTAATATTTTTCTTCTAAATATTACAATGTTAGAGATTTTTTTCTAAGAAAAAGATTTTTTTTTCATCAATATTCACGTAAAATAAACGTCTTCAAAATAAATTTAAATAAATTTTTACTTACTTCAAATAGTATATAATATGGGAAAATTTCTAACATTTCGTAATTTTCCTTAAATTTCTGTACATTCACCCTCATTCAATGCAGATAGTTATCACAAAAAGAAATTTTTCACCAAGAAAAATTACCTATTTTTTTAGTGAGCAACGTTAGCTATATAGTGCGCCGACATTTTGAGCAGGCTGCAGATGTGATAGTACGATCTTTAGATCACTATTACCGACCCACTACCATCGCTTGTAGTGAAGCCAGTGAAAAAACATAACTTTATTCTAGTTAAATGTATCAGCAGTAGAGGCGGTTGAAAATCCGCACTCTAGTAAAAGCATAGAAAATTATTAGCTGACATTCATTATTACTACATTTTTAAATTCTAGCACCATGAAATCGTTGAGTTATGCATTTTTATAATCATTTTCAGAATTGTTAGGGATAAATCCTGTTTCCTCAGATGAAATAAAAGAAACATCATCTATTCGTTGAAATTGGCTCGGTTCCATCAGAATGCGATCCTTTCATTAAACAACAAGAATTTAAGCAGCACCAAGTATGTAAAAGTATACATTCATACGCCAAGTTCTTTCAAAAGTGCTTCAACTTAGAACATTTTTAAATAAGCTGCGGTTAATATAGTGATAAAATTAAATGATTATTCCGTATAAAAACACATAATCAATGGTCATTTTGTTGGTATACACACTCAAACACATTTGCGCGATAGACAAATTTAAGTGCGTATGTCAGCACGTAAAAAGTAAGACCGTCCATATTTTACGTGTATGTATAATGTATATTTAACGATTCCCGCCTCATTGAACATCGCGTTCGTAATTATTACAAAACGAAACTCTATGAAGAGAACTCCGATCCTATCGTTCAAGGTTATTTAGGTTTATTTTCGGTGCGAGAAAAACATTCTAAAATGTAAATGCGCTCCTTTAACGATATGATCAAAAATAAGTAAGTATCTTTCGTGACACCTAAGTTTAATGTCATTTATTTTGCACGATATATGCCTAATTTGTTTAACATAACGATCTACGATTTTAGGAGGATAAAAGTGTTAGCTTTCGTAATATTTTTGTTCGCGCTGCGCGCTGTTGGCAGTGCTGATAACTTGGAAGTGCCGAGTTTAGTGCAGTTAATTAAAAGAAATAGCAGCAGCGATGAAGGATTTTGCATAGCCTTCGCTGACGAAGCGTATTCTGCAATCGAGTGGTCTTATCCGATACCTAAAAATGAAGCCGAACTTCCCAAAACAAGTAGGTAGCAAAAGATAATAACTATTAACATGATGCCTTAAGAGAAGTTAACAACTAATTAAATAATTACCACACACATTCTGAAGCTAATAATAATAATTTAATCTTAAAACGTGCGCATTAAAAACCCAAATTAAATAAGTTGATTTTTTTAACTCGTCTATAGAATTCTGAGAGCATTAGTTAACGTGCTCATCATGCTGCCAGATGTGCACATATTAATTCAAAACTATGCTACTGTGTATGTACAAATTGTGACTTTCAATCGACAGTACAGAACTTATGAGAAACTCACGTTGTTCGCATTTCCAACTCAAGCCTGAATGACCTATACAGTTTAATTATAGAAATTTACATCATTTGTTTGTATCTGAAAATGGAAAAATGTTATCGCTAGTAATCCGCAATAAATAAACACTAATGAGTCATATCTTTGTTATTAAAACCCACATTTTCAGATTAGCTACTATGTATGCTTCCCTTTTTTTTGTGTTTTATAGATTCCTTTTGTTTGTTGATTTTATTTAGATATTGAATAGAATTGCTTATAATTTCAATGATTTTTATGTAATATGCAATTAAAATTATACACATACACACACTCGTAATAATAAATCATAATATTTATGCACACATGTAAGTGCATTTAACAGAAATAAAAATTGTCTAACGTATTTTTTGCGACCAATTGCGTCAAATACAGTTCTGAGAAGATATGCGTTTTCATATATCTACAGTTGGTAATTATAGCTCTAGGGCTCATTTCTAATTTTGTTATATTCTTTTAACTGAAAGTGAGAGAAACAGCATTGCCACATTTGACATTGTAATTTTTATTCATTTTCAAGGTTAAATTAAAAAAATTCAAATCATAATACATAAAGTAAATTATAATTTTCTTATAAGTTAGCAAGTTGAACTTGGTTATTACATTATAATCTATATTTTTTTCATAATGCATTACTAATGGCATTTACTTCCAAAAATACAGAAAAGTGGGTTCATAATAAAGTAGAAAAATATATTTTGTTTTGAAAACAAAAACATATTATCCTAAACTAAACAAAATAGAGACAGTGAAAAATAAACAAACTCATATAGGTATAGTATCAAAAATATATTTTGTTTTGAAAACAAAAACATATTATCCTAAACTAAACAAAATAGAGACAGTGAAAAATAAACAAACTCATATAGGTATAGTATCTAATGTTTAAAATGTCGCCATCTTATTTCCTGCTAAAATTAAAGTGGCTTTTGCAAGCTTTCTACATAATGATGAAAGTGTTCTGTAGTAATAATTGCAGCGCTCCAATGTGATATTTGGCGCTATAAAGATAGACCAAACTTCTAGGATGTCCTGAGAACAAGTGAGGCCATCAATTTAATTCCTTTCTTTAATCCATTTCATGAAAATTAAAAGAAACATGTGATTCAAATAACCACAAACTTATCAATCAAAACAAGATGGGGCATCTTAAAAAAAACAGATATCTAAATGTATCTATAAGTTAGGTTTAGTTCCTTTTATACGGCATGCAACTAGCAGGGCTGTTGAACCCGAAACTCCATTTCCCAGACCAGATAACTCAAAACTGGCTAGTACATTGGACGCGAAACGATTTCCGTTAAAGACGACTTTCGACACCCCTATACAGTGTGGCCCACATCTATTTTCCCAGGCATTTACTCGGAAACTAATAGAGATTAAAAGTTGCAGGAAAATCCAGTGGAAATGAGATGACATTGTACATCAAATATTGCCATTATAACACACCCCGTATAAATAGCGTTTCACCCCCTTCTCCTACTTTATTTTTTTTTAAATTCCCCCCTAATTTTTCGGTAGCTACCAGGCTTACAAATACAGTTCCAGTAATGAACCATTGATTTGAGATGATTCGTTATTTATCATAGTTATTTTAAGACAGTTTTGTGTTCTATTTTGTTTGTACAATAAAAATTATCTTAATAGTTAACTGAAATTCCCCTTCAAGGTAGTTTTGTTTAGTTCTTGTTGCATCTACATATTGCTATTATTTCTATAGTATCTACAATTAGACCTATTGACAGAACCATTCACCATGAACTAATTAATAAAAAAATAATTAATTCGGAAATGATAGCAATTTATCTTGCCATATTTTCTATCCAAAATATATCTAGTTTAAACGGCTTTAGTAACTTCTCCTTAGACATTCTAGAGGTTTAATGATCTAAACAAGTACAAATCATTTTTTTCTCATCCTTTAACACTACGACTAATAGATTCACTGTATTATTCTATAGTAACAATAAGTTTGCTTACCTATACAGGTTACGCACTTTAAATAGGGGAACTTATAACCAGAAAAAATTTACAGAAAGCATCAAGCTGAGTAAGAACAATATTTGCATATTAGCAGGAGTACTTTCAGATCATTTGAGTAAGCTTGGATTTGCAAAGAAGGAAGAAACACCCATCAATCTCCTCTTAAACTGAGTAGTACTGTGCAACTTAAGAGCGTTGCTTGTGGCAGCATGTGAAATCAAAGAGGAAGACTTACCTAACCTGAGCCCTTCTCATATCCTACACTTTCTGAAAGAAATGGGATTGGAAGGCAGCAATAGGTCTCTTAGGTCGCAATGTAATACTCCATTCATACATATATACATTGACGTATTTTTTTTTTAAATAAGATTTTCTAAATATTTTTCTCGGTAAAAAAGGGGATAATACAAATACTCTGTGTTAGATAATTTACAGCGTTACAACTCATCAGGCATTCGTCTTTCATATTTTTGTACTACTGTATGTTCTACTGTACTCTAATATAGGCAAATAACTGATTTCTTAGTACTAAAATTATATGATCAACCCAAGTCATTTAATGGATGTTAGTTAATTCTTTACGCATTTTATGTTCTCAAAACATGAACTTGTTCTAGATGTTAGTGATCTACTAATTGGGGATCTGTTTAGATTAGTAGCCGTAAACTCATGACAAACAAGTTCCTATTCGATCACGGAAACTAGAAGTTAGTAATTCGATATATTCAATTCCCAAGCACACAACAATTGCTTTACAAAAATAATTTATCATTGGCAATGAAAAACGCAGAAGTTTTTATTGAAATAGCGATATTTACATTCAGATTGTATATTTTTTTTCCTACTATTTACTCATTTTTTAATCTCTTCAGTACTTTTCTGTATTTTTGCGGTAAATACATTTCCAATGATGCAATGTTAAAGGCTATTTAAAAAAAAACAACATCTCTTATGATAATGCAAAGTAGAAGTATACCAAATATTTCATTGATCACGTATTAATGCGCTAGTAATTTAACAAAAAAAAAAAAATATGATTGAAAAAACATTTTTAAATCATACGAAACTTTACTTTTAATTAGGAAACGCAATTCAACATAGCTCAAGTCCAAAGCACTCTTTCTAAAATTTCAGTCGTTAAGAACATTGTTATTAATTTATTAGCATATCAGAAAATATTTATTTTGTTAATTCGCACCTTTATCATAATCATTGTTCAGTTTTCTTTACATTAAAAATGTATTTTTCGCTATACTTCCAAGTTATATTAAATATTTCTGTATATGAGTTACATTCAAGTCGAAAGCATAACCATAATTTTCGGACACGTTGTATAATGTTTTCGAAAAATTCATACGTTTTCGAATGCTACCTTATCATCAGTTTAGGTGAATTTTCCAAGTTGAATACCTTTATAGTTATAGAAGTTTAGATGCATTCATCCATCTGTCAATTTTTTTTTAATGCAAATATTTCAAAAATGGTTGAAAATAATAACAAAGTTGTTTTATCAAACTTACTTTAAAATTGAACGAGAAATTAAAAAATGTAATTATATGTAAGTGTTCCATTTAAAACAACAAAGTTGACAGCCACTTCCTGTATAACCGGATGGGTCAGATAATTATAAAAATACTTTAGTTCAACAGCGTACGTCGGCTTTAGTATACTGCGAAATTTTCATCATAATTTTCCAATATACATTCTCAATTAATGTAGTTCCTCGTGAGACACCCCGTATATGTGAAGCTAAGAAAAAGAGGAAACTTACTAACACTGCAAACATTCATATTATCTTAATATTTTCAGTGTCTTCTTATTTTCCCTCGCCGATACCATCCTATGGATGCAATTTTGAAGAAAATAATGACTGCAATAAAATTTGGAACTTAAAAAATTGGACCAGACCTACTCATACCTCTAAAAACTATAAACCTATCTTAGATTCAAGATGGGAAGGTAATTACCGCCGATTTAATATATCTGCCTACTATAGTTACATAGCGTTGCATCAACCAACTAACTACAATGCACAGATTTTAGAGCATATCTAGTCAGCAGCGGGACAAAAATTGACGAGTATAGGACTGAAATACCAACCAACTCTGATATCGGCATCTCCTTACGATCTGCTGATTTCGTCGATATATTACTGTGTGAAGGATTTAACCCGGCATCTTATCCCTGCTATAAGATAACATTAGGGGGCGTTACAAAGAAGAATATTAATATTGAAAGTTCTGAAACTAAATCCAATGTAACTGTATATGAGGTTTGCGTTTTATTTATACCTAATACCAAATGAAAAGCATTAAAGCATTTGTTTCAGAGCGAATATCCACTTATGTCAGTCGACGAGTGGAAACACTTTCAATTATCTTTATCTAGTGATGGTAGAGTAGGTCTCATGGAAATTAATAAAGAATTGTTTGGCTTAAGTGATCTTCCTCTTGTAAAACATAAGATTTTATATCTTTTAGTTAACAGTACTTCTCCAGCTTTATGGAAAATACATAAGAGCAAGTATTAGTCCTCAGTCTTGTGTAAAACTTTTAATATCATGTAATTCCAGATTATTTCCTATCTACTAATGTGTCACAGTACACAGAATTTGGACCAGCAATAAATGTTACCAGCTCATCTCTTTGCTTATCAATGTACTTAATGATGTGCAAAAATTGTTCTATTTATTTCTATAAAACTATAGGTATCGATAAAGAAATAGTATTCCGATTAGATGCTAAAAACAACGTAAGTTAATAATACATAAACAACATTCAAGCCATTATCTACTTTTAATTTTAGAGGGAAGTATCTTCTGAATGGAAGCATATCAAAATAACTATCGAAAACCTCACTGAAGATATCCTGCAGTTATATATAAAAACAAACAGTGATGCAGTTGATCGATTTTGGGCTATAGACAATGTTAGAACATGTATCCAAGATGGTAAGTGTATTGGATGAATAACCACTGAATGTACTAGACATTTGGAGTTTTAGAATTTAAGATAAGACGTTTAGTAAAGAGCGAATTCAGTACAAATATACAAATTAGAAATCCAAGTTTTTCATGTCACTCCTTGGAATTTCCTCAGTGGAGACCAAAGCCAGAGTTGTTATCAACTGAAGGTAAGAAAATAACATTTTACCGCAGCTTTGCATATTAGTCACCAGTAAAAACTATAGTAGTAATAATTTAGGTTTGCCAACTGTATCCAATTTTCCAAATACAACATCGATCCAGTTGCATTGGACACCATCCACACAACCCTACATAATCAATTATAAGGTAAAATGTTTTAAACATATTTTTTTATCGCTTACTCCAATGTCTCTCCAGGGCAGCGATATTTGCGACAGAACTACTTCTTCACAATTCAAAAACGTTCAGCGTTTAAAATCGAATGGTTGGGTCGTAGCCAAACCCAAGGAGAAAGATATGCTAATTCAGCACCTAGTACCCTATACTCATTATGACGTTACATTTATTGATCCATTGTATAGTGTTAATAAATCTTTGTCAATGTACACAAAAGGGAGTGGTAAAACGCATCTCTAAATATAATATGCATATACCATTATTTCATTTTGCTTGTAGATAAGCCAAATCCAGATGAAATTCCCACCATTAATATTACAACGAAAACAAGAGCAGCTACCATAAACATTTCTCTTCGAAAGTGTAGCAGTTCCTACGGTCCAATATTATATAAAGTAGGTATAGTACAACAATCCAAATCACAAATTTTAGTAGATGGCAGGGTACACACTTGGAAAGACTTGGAACCCCACACAAATTACACTTTTTGTGTGCAAATAGCTAGAACCATTACGAATCTCGACAATCCAGCATTGCGAACAACCGCTTATTACAATTTCACGACCAAACCTGACGGTAAGTTCCAACAATCTACTTAACGGGATAACCCATGTTCATAATTTTAGTTGCACCATCATTGGAATCTGTCGAATTATACGAAATCAGTGCAAAATCTGCATCTTTTCGGTACAAATTGCCAAAAAAATCAAATGGTATTCCAGTACTCATTCAAATTATTGGAAGCACTCCGCTTTTGAAAACACCCAACCAGAACATTTCAAATATAATCCAGTGTGATCTGTGGAAAGATTGGTATTGTGCAAGCATTAATGATTTATTGAAGAACGCTAACTATAAGTTTAAGATTAGCATAAAAAATAACAATACGAACACATTTGGTTCTGAATTTCAAATTGGGAGAAAAACAGCCAATGTTGGTGAGGAAAATTCTTAAAAGAAGTAACCATTAAATTAAATAATTTGGTTTAATCACACAGCTCCGGGAACACCTACGAACATATCTTACAGCGTGGCAAATTGCAGCGAGGAAACAGACTTTTGCAATTTGAATGTTTCGTGGACACATCCTTACGATCACAAAGGTGTGATAAAAGGCTTTAAAATTATTCTAGGGGAAGATGGAGTAATAGCGGAAGACGTTCAAATAAACGGGAAATATTTGCCTGCATATTGGCACGTTGTAAGGATATAATGAATAATAGTGATATAGAATTTGATAAATTTTTAAAATGATTTTAGATAAGAGAATTACCTTATTCAAAAGCCTATAACATGTCCATATATGCCTATAATGTCGACTGTAACGGCTTAGCTGCAACCAAAGAAGTAAAAATAGATCATATTGGCCAACATATCGATCAAATGCCTAAAATTGTGCGAACTAGTAGTAACTCCATTACCGTTCAGGTGCCTAAATTGGATTCTCGATTAAAATCCAGCACCCTCTTAATAGTAGTCCAGAGTAGCAACAGCGAGGAGGCAAGCATATCACAACCCTTAAAATATGTAGCAGAAGAACTTTTATGCCTTCAGAACAGGACAAGCTGGCTAGCTGGTGCGTGGAAGGTAATCTCGATAAGTCTTGGAATCAGTCATTCTCGCCAAAAACAAAAACATAATCAATTTTTCAGGTCTCACATCAAAAAGTCATAAATATAACTATTGGAAATGATGTTAGAATGTTTGTGGATGCATTAAACGGGACAACTGTAAATAAAGCTTTGACACCAAATGTTAATTACTGTTTGAACTTCATTTTTAATAATACTTACCACGATGTATACCACATGATGGTATACCACCAGAAGAACGTAGTTTTAAACGAAATTAGTGAAGAACCCCAAACAAACGTACTTCCTGCAGGGTCAATCATTGTACTTACTTTGTTGATAATATTACTTATTGCCGTAATCGTATTTGGTATAGTATGCTATAAGTAAGGAAGCCTTCAAATTACCACTAAAGTAAAATAAAATAATATATTTTTTTAGGCGAAATAAACGTAGAAGGAGAGTCAGGTGTGAAGGAGAGCATATTTATGAAGCTATGCCGGATGATGAACCTAATGAAGTTTTTAATGTTGTATATAATGCTGTATATGATAAGTTAAATCATGATTAATTTATTAAAACTATGTATGTATGTAATGTTTTTTTTGTTCTATATCCCAAGTTATGTCCCTATATGGTAAGATTAAATCAGGCAGAAATTTTTCTTATTATTAAACTGATATACCTAAAGATGTTTTCCATCAAACGGAAAGACCAACTGTGTGGTTTATTTTTGTTTTTTTTTTTTAGAACTTTGAAAACAAAAAAGAAACTGAGACAAACCCAAGCTCTTGTTAGCACCAACCAAACTACATTTTGTTCTAGCATAGATGATTCTAGTGTTGTTTCGCTAGCCGAAATTAATCCATACCTAATTGTCGCACTATCCCCCTAGGCACCGCTTCCTTCGCTAATTGATCTGCCCTCTTATTAGCGATTGTACCTACGTGAGTCCTAGTCCAAGAAGTTTTACCTCTTCATCCTACCTCCAAATTTAAGTTCCCTCAAACGTATATCTACCGATAATATACCAGAAATAACGCACGCCTTGTCTGCCGAAATAATTTTTCTTTAATTTTACACGCCCACATTGCTCCCGCGCACAACATTACCGGTTTTATAGCGCCCCTGTAAATTGTACCCGCCGCGTTATCGTTTAAACCCCGCTTGACCCTAACCAATGCCACACACACTGAGTATGCATATTTAAAATTTAATTAATTATCTAAAATATCCCCGAGATATTTGACAAATTCTTTGCAATAATTTCTACCCTCCCCTAATTTAAATGTAGGGTTCTTTTGCCTCGGTTTGCCAAAAAATACTACATTAAATTGTCCACATTAAAATGGAATTTATTATCTAAACTCCAATTTAAAATATTTGCTAACGCCTTTGCTATTTTTTAACCTATTGATTTGCCCTGTTTTAACTAATTACATAGTATCGTCCGCGTAGGCGACTATTTTATCACTCTCTGGGTAATATCATTTCAAGGAGCCTATCCTACAAAATGTTCCAATACCGCGGTTCCAATCGCGAACCCTACGGACAACCCTCAGTAATTTCCCTTGTAGTACTAACACCTGGTTCCCCAACTATCACGACGCTATTAGAGAAATATCCACTAGCGATTCTAACTAAATTATACCCGGTATACAGGAGTTCCATTCACAAAACACACAGTTTTGATACTTTTAGGGCTTTTGGGACAGCCTGTATAATATGAAAATAATTTTAAAAAATTACTATAACAGACCGCCATGTATTCTAAAAGTGAAACTTTCAGAACTTGACATATTTTGGCGTAATAATATTCCGTACCGTATACGCCGTAAATAGCCCTGTATACTTATATCTTCCGAACTATTTTCTAAAAATATTTTATTGTTCCAAGTTAAGTAAAATTAATAAAAAGATATAAAATGAGCCACCCCGCTACCATCTTTATGATTAAACAACAAAATTATCTAAACTTTGAATAAGACATTCTATTTTTTAAATTATGGGAAGTTTGGTGAAGTAGGTAAGGAATAATGTAGTGGCGGCTCGTGATAATATTGAGTGGTGGGGCCAATCACGGGCAAACTCCCCTCTCTCTTCCCTCTCCCCCTCAATTTCATAATTTTACAAAGGGCCATTATTACAATCGCGATTTAAGGATTAAATAATGCAAGGTCGAGTTTATTTTTTTTATTTGTATCGATTATAAGTCTAAAGTGAAGTTTAAACCGAAGATTATCGATCTACGGTTTAAATCGCGATTGTAATAATGGGCCTGACTAAAATAATACCGACACAACAAATTTAATTTAGAAGCCATTTTAAATGTGAAAAATACGTTAAGTTCTTATCGGGAATACTTATCTACCTAAATATAAATACTAACGTATTTCCTTCAGGATTACATATACTTAATTTTTAAACTGCATGCATATTAGTCACTTGTTTAGTTCAGGTGTTTTTGTGATTTTATATCGACGAAAACATAACACAACACAGAGCACATAAGTTATTTAAGCGAAGATCGTCGAGTAAAATGTGATGGTTATTTTATACATAAGCCGACGTATTTCTTACAAAGAAAGGGAAACACAATTTTTATTTTCTTTGTTTGTTTACCTAAGCAAATGGCTTGTTTTTTTACTTAAAACACTATTATGATGTATTTTTCAGAAATAACTCCCTTATTATATTTATTATTTCAATTTCATAGTTTTTACCGTAAGAAAGATATGAATGGTGGTTCATGTTAATTTGAAATACTATAGTTATTAATTTGCGATGTCATCCTAGAATAATACTACACTTTATTACTATAATTAACAAATATTAAATATTCTTGAAACCAATTTTTATTGCGGGGAAGTGCTAAACCGAAGTCGTATGCGACGGTCCTCTACATGTTTCTACTTTCATTGGTCGATCTTCGACGGCCGTCTGCGTCTGACTCACATGCTTAATGCCGTGATAGTGGGAGGAAATCGCAACGTTCGTTGTATACTTAAATGTGTGTGTGTGTGTACGTGTATTTATCGGTATTTTTACAGAAAATAAAAGTTCTATAATGATTAATTTGAGATTTGCAATGGTGGCTCTTTAAGAGGAGTCGCCCCTGGAATAATGAGTGAGAATTAATTTTTGCATCCATGATAAATTTACAATAGTAACTATTTTCTTACCGGTCAGTAACAACAGCGATTATGTATATTAGTCATATAAAAGCTAAAGTAATTAAAATATAGAACACGTTGGTTGCCTGACCTATATATACCCAAATCATATTAATCTACATAGTTTGCTCTAATTGCAAGAAATATGAACATTTGACATTACAACTGATTACTCTCAATTTCTTACCAAGAACAATTGATTTTAATTGAGTAATCGCTGTGTGAATGGCCACTGCAGATGCATACTGTTAAAGCTAAAAACATGTGGGCGATGGCAGCCAAGTGTGGCGGCGAGAAAATCAATAAAATTCAAAGAAACGGACGTACAAGGTTCCGTACAATACGCCACGTGGAAATTTCGCTCTCGTAAAACAAATCAATATCTAGGTAAATAAAATATTTACGCAATTAACAGAGTAACGATGACGCTGAAATAACATTTCGCCCATAAATGTGGGAGATATGCCGAAGAAGATACCATTTACTGTCAAATATGTGACCGGTAAGAGAACAATTTCTATTCCATGCCCTTTTAGCCGGATAGAGTTAATAACGTTGCAGTTATTTATTAGATGAAGATCCAAAATATAAAGGCACGGAATTAAATACACACGCACCAACAGTAAAAGGCTGGCAATCGTCGAAAAATTGCGACTATCCCCAAGAGATCGTACTGCAACTGGAAAGAAGATGCACTTTGGACAAAATTCAAATATTAGCCCATCAGTATCTGATACGTAGGTTTTATTAAACTCATATGTATAATATATGAATATAAAATTTATATTTTCTCTGCTTTCCAGCATCAAAAATAGAACTTTTTTCAAGCAACGACGACACAAACATGGTTTCAGATGCTACAAGTATAAATTGGGAATATTTAGGCTACATAACCCTGTCTGATAATCAAAGCACTGGTTTTAAAAGTAGAGAGTTGAAATCTGCAAATGTTCCGAAATGTTTGATTTCATTTATAAAATTGAAACTGCACAAAAATCATAATAATTCCTATAACATAAATAACCAGGTAAGTGAAAATATCTACTCTACTAAGTTTATTTATTATGAAATTTTTGGAAAAACTATGTTTTTCTTTTACAAATAATAAATTTTTGATTTTCATTTTTCTAGCATTAATTGATTTACTTATAGCTTCTTGAAATTGCATAAAAACCTCCAGCCAAGTATTTATTCCTTTAATATTAATGCATCCTGCCTTGTTCTGTTCGGTTGGTGATGCTGATTTTCTGCTGTTGATTTTACTATATTTGTTATATATATATATCAAAAAATTATAGCTATTTTATAAAAAAAAGCGTAATTAACTTTAGAAAAAC
This sequence comes from Protaetia brevitarsis, assembly GCA_004143645.1. Taxonomy (NCBI): domain Eukaryota; kingdom Metazoa; phylum Arthropoda; class Insecta; order Coleoptera; family Scarabaeidae; genus Protaetia; species Protaetia brevitarsis. The sequence continues at coordinate 1,335,347 of RXPK01000139.1, forward strand.
AAATTTATTTTAGGTCAGCTTAATCGCTATTAACGTACTAGGCACCGAACTAGAGAAACGCATTAATTGTCATACCGACTCCAGCATCGCAGAGAAACTCCAACACATATTTAGCGACCCCGAATACTCCTCACCCTACGACGACTTAGCATTCGAAATGTACGTCGATACGGAAGTTGTAAAAATCATTAAAGACATGGAAGTCAAAAAACATTTAGCAGTATTAAGTACCTAATCCCTTCCCGACATTTCTCGGCGACAATACTTTAAGCACTTACATCTTGCAGATGAGCGATTCGAATACGCAAGAAAATTGAAGCAGGCTATGGAATGCCTTCGCGAAGCTGGCGAGAAACTCGGGAAATACGAATTGGAAAAACGACACGCCATAGAAATGGAAGATTATGAAAGAGCCAGACATAAAAAGAACCAGATGGATGAGTACAGGACGTATGTTTACCAGCAACTAGTCGTGGAACAACTCTTGGAGGAAGCAGGTGTACGTAATTTCTAAAATATATTATGGGTTTTTTTAATTTTAACACCATCGGCATAGATCTGTCCTAAAAATGATGAATGTAATGAAGACGTGGATACAACCCGGACATTAATGTCACCAACTTCTTTGAAAATCTCCGAGAAAAGAGCGCCTTCACCAAATTTTACAGGATTACAGCAAGGCCAAATTTCCCCTCACCACTTGACCAGACATCATCAAAGTCCAAAAACTGGCTCTCCAGGCACCGGAAGTCCCACGAGCATCCAATCACGTGGATCGTTCAGGAGAAGAAATAAATCAGCGGGTGCTATCGTGAAATCAACCTTCGAGCAATATGAGGAAAAGCCGTTACCGGCTCTGAGACAGTAAGTTTTACATAATTGGTCAAATCCGATTAGTCCACGTTTAATATTTCAGTTCACAGACGAATGAGTTCCTAAGAGAATGTCAAATGGAATACGACACAAAGCAAACATCGAAATTATCCGAAAGGGAAAAGAAGCAAGCAGCACTGCCTATAGTGGTATTTGGATCGGATTTGGTTGAAAAATTTTACTCGAAACACTACCTCGATAAAGAGGAAGGCTTGAACAGATTGAAGGAAGAACTATTAAGCTATGACAACTCAAGAATGCACACAGCTAATAAAACTGCGAGAGCCGCAATATTCCTATTGCATAGATCATTAAGGGATAAAGTGTTTTCCGTTTATAGTTTAGCCAATGAAGTTATCCGCTTATTCTTCGTGCAATATGTACCAGGACGGTAAGATGTAGTAGATATCTGAACAAAAATTGAAATCTCCACAAAATGCCATATTGTTTTATGCTTAGCGTATCGCCTGCAGAGGTTTCAAGAAGCGTTGATAAGTTACTACCCGAACTACTAACAAAATCTGGAGATACCAGCGCGCGTATTCATCATATGGCTGTGCATACAATTCTCACAATGGCAGATTGCAACAATGTCAGGTTAACACTATTTATATCTTCTTTACTGACGCTATATACTTACCCAAACTTGTTTGTTTCAGAGAATTACATATAATTCCTGTTCATCTAAGTAGACCTGTGAACAGCAGCACTCATCCTCGCCTAGCTTTAAGCAGAGCTGAGATGGTGGAACAACTAATAATAAACCACGGCATATCTAGTGATAAGCAGAGGTAGGTATATAAATATCGTTACTTATCCACTTTCTTCTTTAACCGAAACCATTACGCTGCATGACGATCAGTGATTGATCAAGATGGCGTTAACTTTTATCATTTTCTTTTCTTTCTCAATATTAGTGGCCTCACATGTAGAACATTATCAGAATTTGGATCCAGCGGCTTACATCATCCCGCGGAAGCAGTTAGAAAAGTAGCTGAGAGAATTTTAGTGTTAGTTTATAAAGTTAATCCCAGATTAGTTAGAAAGCAGTTACCTCCGGACGACGACATAACTAGACGGAATTTGCTTTATCGACAGTTGTTTCACGAATTCGATAAAATCGATATCCAGGTAAAATCACTTGGTAATTTAGAAGTCGAATTATAAACACAGAACTTAGAATTTTTGTGTGTCACATATTTGCATTAAAAGTAATCGCATGCCTGTAGCAAATAGATGTTGCGTACCTTCTTATGATGCGCTTCTGGCAAAAACTACCAATTCTTTTTTAGCGGAAAAAGGAAATGCTCGACCGAAACCGTGTAATTCAAAGTGCTATGGGTAATCATCCCGAATGTATAAGTCCAGAACCAAATGAAATAAAAAATGGTATAAACAAGTGCCAAAGTTCCTCAAATATACCTCATTTGGCCACGAATAGTTGCGATCACAGTGAAACGGCGATAAATACTAATAAGAATAACTATACCATAACAAAAAGCGTAAGCGGCACCAATATAGGAATGAACGAGCAAAAGAAAGTCGAAAATGAGAATAGTAGTTCTGCGAGTGGTATTTCTAGTCCTAGCAACAATTCACAAAGGGAAGAAGATGAAAAGTATGTTAAAGCCGCAGCACGATTAGCTTGGATTAAAGTAACGGTTTTCTAGGCATTGCCTGTTTTGCCAACAATCGGAAACTAGTATTTTAAGCGTTAGCAATTCAATGAATTCCCATTATTGGAGATCTTGCCCCATGCTAGTACGATGTAAAGAATGTAGCCAAGTTGTGGAAGTATCTGCCCTAACAGAACATATGCTTTTGGAATGTGAACAAAGAGAGCAATATACTCAATGTTCGCAATGTACAGAAGCTGTAAAATTGGATGAGTACGAATGTCATAGCGATAAATGTAGAGGTAAATGTCAATTATGTGAAACATTACGCTACTTAAACGCATAATTTATCTCAGAATTAACGGAAGGTTGCAATAGATGTCCATTGTGCCATACAAACATTGAAGATGAAGAAAATTTTTGGAAAAATCATCTGATGGGAGAAAAACCTTGTGTTAATAACAACAGGATAAAAGGGTCACAAAAACAGGTGAAATAAAACTTAGTTTTTTGTAATGTACTGGTAAGAATCATACCCCAAATGTAAGCTTTACTTTTAATATAATTTTTCCAGCTTTTCCAAGATCATCCAATCGTGAAAACAAATTATACACTATTTCCACATGCAGAATGACTTTCAATGCATTAAAGGCAATGAATTGTGATTTAGTTTCTTTTGTGGATTCCCTGCCTGGGTTAAATTAAAACATTTTTTCGACATAAATTAACCCATTTTCTGAGTTAAATGAGGAAACTAAAATTACATCAATTTAACTACAAAAAATAAAAAATCATGAATCCTATAATTGAAAAAATGTTGTATATAAATCAAAAATCATCTTGATATTGACTATTGCTTTATTCATTTATTCAAACTTATTACTGAAAAAAGAGTCATAATTTAGTGCAATTTTATTGTGATATATATTAATTTTAAACGTACACTACTCTGTCCTTATACGAAAAAATTCTCAAATTCGTCCATTTTCTAAATATAATATATACCTGCTGTTACTTTCTGTTTAATTTTTCTGTAATGTTTATATAATTTTGTTATAAAGCAATATTTATAATTGGAGATATGAAATAAATAAACACAACAAAAGTTAAAAACTTTTGTCGTTTGATTTTAATAATTAGGTGTTTAACCATGACAGATTAAGTTCAAGGAAATTTGAGATCTCATGAGGCCATCAATTCAAATCTTCCAATCACTAGTCCTTATATACAAAATCAATTCTATTTTAAAGTGCTGCACAATAATAGTTGGTTTTATCGCTAAAGATACTATAGTTTTGCGAGTATGAGCACGTTTTGTGGATCAGGACGAACCAAAGGCCCCACCAATGCCACCCAATGCGAATACTCGAACGAGTTTCTGACCGTCCGTGACACACTATTTTTTCAGCCGATATATCTTAATTTTTTTGAAAATAAGAAAAAAAGTAGATCTCATCGAAGCCGAATCCGAAGATAGTGTCGTCAACCTTCAATGTCGTTTTTGCTGGTCTAGACCGAAAAATGGTGTTTCAGGACGACTTAATTTCGAAGTAATGCAAAATCAAAGTTTCTGGACAGAGCACAAAAAGTATTCATACATATTAATATAGGTGTGCTCTAAACAAGACAAAATAAAATAATTAAACATATACTTATATTTTATAAGGTACGCTTGGAAGTACATCATAAATTTTCTACTAAATATATTTAAAGCCCAAACAAATAAATTAACAAAAAATAAAAAATACTCATCCATTCAGATCATACTCTACCTGCCAATGTATAAAATTCAAATAGCCTGTTTTCGCTACCAAACTAAAATATTGACATGTGCTTAATATTTTTCTTACATATTGCGTTTGTGAAACAATAGTAGGGCCACCGAAAACCATTTTTCACAGTGAAAAATGTTTCAAGTTCATTTAAATTAAAATTTATATAACACACTAACCCGCCTGATATGGTATGATACGTATGCGTGAAACTGTCAAATTGCAATTTGTTCAGATCTACTTTTTCTTTCTTTTTTGTTTTTTTTTCAGTCATTTAATAAAAAAGAAGCTTATATATATAAGGAAGTAATACTACTTTGAACATATATCAAAACTGTTTTTATATTAGTATCTAGTACTAGACCCACATAGCACAAAATATCTGCCATACATCCATTAGATATGCTTCATGGATATCCAGAACCTTCATTGGACGTCATAGACATTCTATGGATGTCTCATACATCTGCAAATGTCCACCTATTAGATATCTAAATAGTACATCTAATGGATATACATTTACTTGATAATCCGCAGAACACAAAATGTCTACCATACAACCGTTAGGTATTATTCATGGATATCCATAATCTCCATTAAACGTTGCAGGCATTCTATGGATGCCCCTTACATCTTCAAATGTCCGCCTATTAGTTATCCAAGTACTACATCTAATGATGGATATGCTATGTAACACATCTAATATTCACGATCATGTGAACCAATCAGACAACGCATTCCAGTTCGCGAGAACTCTAATCTGTTTTCTTATTGGTTCACGTGATCACGAACCGTTCACGAACTGCATGTTGGAACAGACCTATCGTATGCGTTACATCTAGTGGATATGTTATGTAAATATTCATTAGATATATCATGTTTTAGTGATTGGAACATCCAGTGGATATCTGTCGGACGAAATGTGCTGTGTGGGACAAGGATCAAATTATCATTTTCTCACACAGAGTGAACATGCGAGTAATTATTTATGATTATTCAAAGTTTATAATTATTGAAAGATATATAGTTATTTAAAAAGTTACATCACCATGATTATCCATTTTTGATTAAGTATTTACATTACCCATTTTGGTAAAATTTGAACTTCGATGCAAAGAAAAAAAATTCTCTCTAATAATAGAATGGTTTCAAAGTTTTCTTTTTACGCCATCATTGGCACTGGTATACTCCCGACTATAATTGTGTAAGAAATGTATTCATCCACATCATAAGAACAACTAAGAATGAGCGTTTCTACCCCATATTCCAATGTAGCCTTTGTAGCTCGAACCACAAAATAGCCGCAGATAAGCATTCGCGTCAAGAACTTAACGTATTTTTATTTTAAAATATCTTCTAAATTTGTCTACATTAATTTTTTTTTGTGGGTATTATTTTAGATAATAATAAACGAAGTAATAAAATTACTGCCAGCTGAAACTAAACTGATTCAAAACTTTGCAAAATTAATATAAAAAAAGAACGGAGAAGGAAGGGAGAGTTGGCGGGAGATTGGCCTCACCACTGAATATTGTCACGGGCCGCCACTGCATTTCAGTAACTGTTTCCCCTACCCAAATGGCAACTGCTTCGTTGTATGTTATTGATGTAGCGTTGCATTTTTGGGACGAATTGTCTACAGTTCCCAAAACCACTTGGGAGCTGTTACGTGCTCTGAACGCACCCACAAATTCTATGATTGATTGAAATCGGCATAAATCACTAACTACGAAATCTGAATTTAAAATAAATAATAGTTTTTTTTATGTAATGAGAAATACTTTTCACTAACCAATACCACCAATAAGCAATAGATGGCGCCAGGTTTTAGTACATTTAGTAAATGTAGAAAAGCTTAGTATAATAATGATAAAAAAAAGCAAATACACAATCAGGAAATTTCTTATTGCAATATTCAAATTAACAAAAAAAAATGGGAAATTTGAATTTGTTTAATGAAGGTTTTGTTTATTTTATAAAATAAAATATTATTCTTTACAACTGATAAGAACATTTATATTGTCAAAGTTATTTATAAAAATAATGAAATAATAAATTGAAAAATACTTTTATTCTATGTACTAAAATTGTCTTTTTCGAATTTGATGTTACAATAAAGCTATAGATAGGCTCGAGGGAACGTTTATGAGTTATTCATAATATTAACGCCCTAATAGTGCATTATTAACAGCTATATAGAACGGCTTTTACCAGTATACTTTAAAGTAAAAATAATTAATGTAATCATCAGAAAAAAAGCAATAAAGAACTCGTTTCATAAGGCCTTCCTTATATTCGTGTTTTTAAAAACTCGGTGATAAATAATAAACTCTTACTATGCTGATTGTTTATAATAAAAATATCTACTGACATTTCCAACGTGTATTATGAAAATCTAAAACAGATATCTTATTTTACCAATGTTAGGATGACACCAGTGGCGGTTCGTGACAATATTGAGTGGTGGGCCCAATCTCCGACCAACTAATGCCTTGTTCTTTTACACTACCACTATTATGATGTATTTTTCAGGAATGCCCCCCTGAAAATATTTATTATTTCAGTTTCATAATTTTTACTGTAAGAAAGATATGAATGGTAGTTTATTTTGAAATACTATAGTTATTAATTTGCGTGCGATGTCATCCAAGAAGAATGCTACACTTTATTACTATAATCAATAAATATGAAATAGTCTTAAACCAATTTTTATTGCGGGGAAGTGTCTAACGGAAGTCCATATGCGACGGCCCTCTACATATATTACTACACTCAATAGCCGATCTTCGACAGCCGTCTGACTCACACGCTTACCTACCGTGATAGTGGGAGACCCTTCCCTCACAGTGCCGAGCACTGGCCTATACTGATGACGCATGACTCGGTCAACCCCCCCCTGGCAGTGGGCCAAGATACGACTGGCCCCACTTCAATGTAATTTTGGCGCCCTTCTCCAGCTAGCTCCGCGCGGAGATTCACAAACGTCTGAAATCGGTGCCAATCTAGAAGTGGCTCCAATTCGCCACTTGTCTGCATAAATAGCTACAAAGAGTGCTTCGTCGCATCAAATCGTGGAAATCGTTCGTTCTGTACTTAAATGTGTGTCCGTGTATTTTTACCACTACATATTTTTTATTAACTTTTGTATAAAGATAGTTTTCTACTTGGGTGACGCAAACCTACACTTAATTTATTTTTAATGTCAAACTCAATTTTGCGAGTAACAATGCTGCGGTTTTAATTATTCTTTTTCTTCATATTTATATAAATTAGAAAAAATCAAGATTAAAAATGAAAGGAATATATTTATAAAATAACTAAAACACTACATAATAAATATTTATTAGGTTTCATCCTTGTTATTTTCATCTTTATCATCATTAGCTTCAATTTCCGCGTTGTCAACGTTTTCTTTCTTAAATTTATTAACGTCTAAAAAAAAAAACATATGTGCGAAGTTAGTATAGTATATTATATTCCAGAATGAGGCAGAAAGAATAATGGCACTCACCATACTTTGAAACGTCTCCTCCTAAAAGTCTTAGAAAATGAATAGTACTATGTTGTGACATATATGACCTTAAGGATGTAGTACCCCTCCAACCGCTTATGTGCAAAATTAATGGTTCACCATTAGGATTATCTTCCTTATATATCAAAACACAGCTTCCAGGAGCTAGAAAAAGCACATATATATATTCTTTAAATTTAGCAATTCTATAAATAATTAAGATAAGAAATTTATTGCATAAAAAAATTATAAACTCTACCTAAATTGTCAACTTGTTTTTGAATGTCTTCAGATAATGTTGAAATTGGTGGCGACTGTTCTGGTTTATCGTTCATTAATAAAGTCATTAAGTCATCTTTAGGAATAAAAACTTTTCTTTGAGGTCCTATATTAGTGAATATGCTTTCTAAACCATCATGTGCAATCCTATTAAGAAAAATATAGTTATTGATGATAAAAATAGAATTGTTACTTTACCAAGCAACTAACTTAAATAGCAATTATATATACCTAAAGGCACATTCCTTCATATTCCTGTTGTCTGACCTTACAAAAGTTTTCACTCCGGTATTAATAAACTTTATTGTACTTTGATTATTAATTACCAAATCCCTGACAGCAGGAGATGTCATATAGATATTCTTCTTTTTACCAATGTGGCATCTAACTAAGAGACATGTTGGGTCAAAATCGTCAGAAATGTTATAGAAATTCTTAATGCTAGGCCAAACTTCTTCCTTGTCAGTAAAGAATATAAATGGATCTTCCTTATAAACCATTTTTCTTCTACGCTTTCTTTGGTTTTGGGGCAGACTATCTTCATTTACTCTTTTTTTGCCAATTTCCTCTACAATTGTTTCAGTTTCTGCGTTTTCATTCTCCACAGATTCTGAATTTATTTTAAATGATTTTTCTTTCGCATTTAATACTTTCAATTTTTCCAATACAGCGACAAAAAACGCACCTGTATTCTGATGATGTGGTAGAATACGTATACTGTAATTTTTATGATTTTAAAAATAAAATGAATAGAAAATAAGTATTGATTGTTTACTTACCATTTTTGCAAATTGTATTTCTCTCTATCCTTTAGATTTGGCGGAAACATTTGTGGCCTAATGGTTGTCTTCCATTTTTCATCTACCTCCTCAAATGTCTCATAAAATTCCAAATTTCTTGAGCCAACTTTCCATGTTTCCAAACCTACATTATTAATTAAAAATTGACTTGGCAAGAAATGTATTTAATTTATACTATTACCAGGTGAGTATTTCAGACCAGGTAGTAAATGTGAAACATCCACAAGTTGTAAAGCTTGATCAGTTTCTGATAATAATCTATGAATGACAGCTTCATTTTCTATTGGATTTAAAGAGCATGTTGAATACACTAATCGACCACCTACAGCCAACAATTCTACACCTCTTCTTAGAATTCGAGATTGTATACTGCAAAAACTTTTACAATAAATATAAAACAACTTTATATTTTAATTAACAACTGACCCATGCAAATTAATACCATTTGCTGGTGTCCATTTCATCCATATATCTGGATTTTTTCTCAAAGTTCCGTCACCAGAACAAGGAACATCACAGAGTATTCTATCAAATTGGACCTATCAAACACAATATTTCCATATTTATTCTTTGTGTTGACTAATTTGTAAGCAACATGAATAGGATTACCTGTTCTGTTGAACCATCTGGCAATGTAGCAGATAGATTTGGTAAAACAGCACTATCATGATTAATTATTGCAATACATGGTGAATTTAGACGTTTTGCCTGATGTACCAACATATAGCAACGTTTGTTATCAACATCATTAGCAATTACATATCCAGATGGTACTGGTTCATCTTCTGCATGTAATAATTCTAACAATTGAGCTGTTTTTGATCCTGGTGCAGCACACATATCTAAAATCTATATTTCTATATAAAAATATTCTTTTACAAAAGCTACACATACCTTATGGTGTGATTTAATATCTAGTACTAAAGGAGGAATCATACTGACAGTTTCTTGTCTCGATATTGTGCCATGTTCTGTTTCTGATATTAAAAAATTGTGCAATTTATAATAAGCTTCATTACTTCGAATATCTTTTCTGGTTAAATTCATTTGCCATGCTAAATTATCAGGATACCCTAAAATTGTTGAACGGTTATATATACACCAATGGCATTTAGCAATTTTACCAAGGTAAAGGAAAGATACTAGGCTGTTGTTTTTGGTTTGTAGTTGCATTTTCTGAAAGGCAATCGTTAATAAATAATTTCTTAACAATATCCAACATCTTTCTTGCTTCGCATTTTGATCCTGTTATGCGAAATGTGGAAGGTAAATCAGACCTTAATGCCCGAATAAATTCATCCCATTCTTCAGAATTACAAATTCTTTGCGTCTAAAATTTATACTGTCAATATTCAATTTAAGTAAAATAAACATTTTTTTTCTTACTTTATAATAGGAAATTAGTTTTTCGTTTTCTTTGATTATATCATTATAAGGCTTTCTTTCTCCTGTTCCTGACTATACACGAAAAGTAAAAAGTCAATTAACACAAAATTTAGGTTAAGTTTATATTTACTTGAGCTTTGTGATGTGAATTTTTCGGTTTTCTAAAACCAGCTTTTCTTCTTCCCATTTTTAATGTAGTAGAAAAACCGACTCTGCAATTGGTTGACCAAATTTTTACGTTGATTTTAACGTACCTGAGTAAACTTCAATAAAGGTTAACCTAAAACACAACACGTTCACCAGTACTTGTCAAATAATTGGATCTGATTGGCTGATTGGATAATCCGATGATGCCTCTCACTCTGTGCTCTCAGCTCTCACTCCACTTCACTCCTCAATCAGCTGCAACTTCATATTAATGAACGCGTATAAATTGGCCAATAAATAGCTAGGTGTAAAACCGCCTTAATACAATAAGTGTATTTTAAATTTATAATAAATAAATTGTTTTTTTCACATATAAAATAAATAAAATCCCGCGTTAGAGAATTTCACAATATGGTGCCAAAGCACAAAAAAAGGAAAATACTATTTGTAAAATGTTACAAAAATGTAGTAGAATTACCCCCTTTTACAATGAATTAAAATCGTAAATGAGATGTAAATTATAATTTATTCTTCAGACTTCACAGAAATAATTCTTCTAACTTCACAGAAATTCTTCTATTTTTTTTGGTTTTATATTCTCCAATACAGCCAACCTTACAATTAAAAGGTCCTGCTCAATATGTCATTGAATCATGCGCCGTGTAGTTATGGCAAGCGAGCCGCCAGCGCCGTCAGTATTGTTGTGGTCGCCAAAATGGCCACCAACGACAGTAAAGCGCCTTTACGAACTGTTAAAAGAGTTCAGTTTGGAATTCTCAGTCCAGATGAAATAGTATGTATTTATATAAGTAGTTTTTTAACTTTATAGTAAGAGTATTTTTGCGTGGCGAAATAATTATTTTCTAACGTTTCATTAATCGTTGTTTATGAAGCTAGTATATAACACTATTGAGACTTTTTTGCAGAATGTTTTAAACTTTTTTCGCTCTCTTTCGATTAATTTTATAATAAACTTACAGATTCCTTGTATATTTGTTGACACAATTGTGTTTACGGATCATTTAGTTCTCTTTAAAAGAAAAAATTCTCGTTCAATATTGCAACATTTTTCAGTAAAATTTGAAACATTGTGGTTTCTATCAATTTGTATTTACAATATTTATTCTAGCGCCGTATGTCCGTTACCGAGGGCGGCATTCGCTTTCCAGAAACCATGGAAGCGGGCCGGCCCAAATTGGGTGGTCTTATGGACCCCCGACAAGGAGTCATCGACAGGAACTCTAGGTGCCAAACATGTGCTGGGAACATGACAGAATGTCCTGGACACTTTGGTCATATAGATTTGGCAAAACCTGTCTTTCATGTGGGTTTTATTACAAAAACTATAAAAATATTAAGATGTGTTTGTTTTTACTGTAGCAAGTTATTAGTTAGTCCCGTAAGTAATTTCACAATTATTTTTGTATTGTGCGGTTGATGATTGTAATTACTGTTTATAGAATAATCCTAAAATAAAAGAAGTAGTTATGAAAACAAAAGGTCAACCTAGAAAAAGATTAACTTTTGTCTATGACCTTTGCAAAGGAAAGAATATATGTGAAGGTGGAGATGAAATGGACGTGGGTAAAGAGGGAGAAGATCCAAATGCTCCAAAAAAGCAAGGCCATGGTGGATGTGGTCGTTACCAGCCAAATTTACGTAGAACTGGCTTAGATTTGACAGCAGAGTGGAAACATATTAATGAAGATTCTCAAGAGAAGAAAATAAGTGTTTCTGCTGAGAGGGTTTGGGAAATTTTAAAACACATTACTGATGAAGAATGTTTCATATTAGGCATGGACCCTTAATTTGCTCGACCAGATTGGATGATTGTAACTGTATTGCCAGTTCCCCCATTACCAGTAAGACCAGCAGTAGTTATGTATGGATCAGCCAAAAATCAAGATGATCTTACGCATAAATTGGCAGATATTATAAAATCAAATAATGAATTACAAAGAAATGAAGCTTCAGGTGCTGCAGCTCATGTCATATCAGAAAACATCAAAATGTTGCAGTTTCATGTTGCTACACTTGTTGATAATGATATGCCAGGAATGCCTAGGTATATACATAATAGGTAAAATGTGATTACTTACCTGATAAATATTCTTCTCTAGGGCTATGCAAAAATCTGGTAAACCTCTCAAAGCTATAAAAGCTCGTTTAAAGGGAAAGGAAGGCCGTATTAGAGGAAATCTCATGGGAAAACGTGTTGATTTCTCTGCACGTACCGTAATTACACCCGATCCAAACTTGCGAATTGATCAAGTCGGCGTACCAAGAAGTATAGCGCAAAATTTAACTTTCCCAGAAATTGTTACTCCATTCAATTTCGAAAAGTAAGTAGATACCCAATAAGATTAAAACTAGCGATTATTTGCGTATTTCTTTTGTTGATTGGATATATATATTTTAAATGTTTCAATAATAATTTCGTCATTTATAACTTTTTTTTAGAATGCTGGAACTTGTTCAACGAGGTAATTCACAATATCCTGGGGCAAAATACATTATTAGAGATAATGGTGAAAGAATTGATTTAAGATTTCATCCAAAACCTTCAGATTTGCACCTGCAATGTGGTTACAAGTAAGCACACATATTCTGCTTTAATTAATATATTATATTTATAAAAAAGTAAAAAAAAGGTCATTACTTGACTTCCTATAAAGATCATTCTCATAAGATTTACTTATTCAGTAAAAATATAGTTATTTTATTGCATTGTCAGTGAGTGGAAATAAACGACTTTCAAATTGAATCTATAATTATGTTTTTACAATATCTTAGGATTGAACCCACTAATAATTAGTTCTCTGGTCGATGAATACACATAACTTGATATACTGACACATAAAGTTCTAATTCAGATGTATTTGTTTTATGGTTTTCTTTTTTTTTTGTGTTCGACATTATCCAAATGAAGGAATTTTTGCACATTTAATATTATTACTAGCAGACAGGAATCTGATGAGAGTTGTGCATCATTCTACACACAATAATACATAACGGGAACAAAGAAGATTTTGTCTGAAGTATTGAAAAATAGAAAAGAATCTATGCGAAACGTACAGTAATATACCGTTTCGTTCCATTTATGTAGGAATAGTTTTGGCTGTAATTATATGAAGCGCTACTGACTGAAAGGAGTATGTAAACGAAAACAAAGGTGTGCTTATTCTAATATAATTGCAGACAAAAATATTTTTACCTAAGCGGAAAAGAACGGTATGAAATGGAAACGGAACGTAACTATTAATAGAATGATATTCTATTAATAGTTACAAGTGACTCTCTGACTTTAAAAATGTGTTCATTCAGGAAACACTCCTAATGATGCTGTATCACAATTTAATCTAAGAAGACTTTTCACCTAGATTTATGTATTTTTTTAAATCATTTGTAGAATCTAACCTGATGCTGATACTTTCAAAATACATGAGATTTCGGTCAATCGATATGTACCATATGTCCTTTACCTTTTCTAATGAAAAAGAAAAAGTATTATTGTGAAAAATTAAATTTTGACAACACTACTACTACTTTTTTTGCAAATTATATTTTAGAGTTGAAAGACATATACGCGATGGCGATTTAGTGATATTTAATCGTCAACCAACCTTGCACAAAATGAGTATGATGGGTCACAGAGTAAAAGTATTGCCGTGGTCCACATTTCGTATGAACCTGAGTTGCACATCACCGTACAACGCCGATTTTGATGGCGACGAAATGAATTTGCATGTGCCCCAAAGTATGGAAACTCGCGCTGAAGTGGAAAACCTCCATATTACGCCAAGACAGGTACACAATTTTGATGTTATATGTATATATATACAACGATCTTTTACTACAGTTGTTTTTCCCTCTTTACAGATCATTACCCCACAAGCAAATAAACCTGTAATGGGTATTGTACAAGATACCTTAACTGCTGTAAGGAAGATGACGAAACGTGATGTATTTATCGATAAAGAGCAAATGATGACACTACTAATGTTTTTACCAATTTGGGATGGTAAGATGCCAAGGCCGGCAATACTGAAACCAAAACCATTGTGGACGGGCAAACAAATCTTTTCCCTGATTATACCTGGGAATGTAAATATGATACGTACTCATTCAACACATCCAGACGAAGAAGACGACGGTCCATATAAATGGATATCTCCAGGAGATACAAAGGTATTATTGGACATACAAGATTTTATGCAAATGATATGCTTTACAAAATTTCTAGGTAATGGTAGAACATGGAGAACTTGTAATGGGTATATTATGTAAGAAAACATTGGGTACGTCAGCGGGTTCGTTACTTCATATTTGTATGCTGGAACTTGGGCATGAAGTATGTGGTAGATTTTATGGTAACATTCAAACTGTGATCAATAATTGGTTGTTATTAGAAGGTGCGTATTACAATAAATATAGTGGGAAAGAAAACATATAACAATTTGTATTTTAGGTCACAGTATTGGTATTGGAGATACGATTGCTGATCCTCAAACATATTTGGAAATTCAGAAAGCCATTAAGAAAGCAAAAGAAGATGTAATAGAGGTGATTCAAAAGGCTCACAATATGGAATTAGAACCGACTCCCGGTAACACCCTTAGGCAAACTTTCGAAAATCAAGTAAATAGGATTTTAAACGACGCTCGTGACAAAACTGGTGGTTCCGCTAAGAAATCCTTAACAGAATATAATAACTTAAAAGCTATGGTAGTATCCGGTTCCAAAGGATCCAATATTAATATTTCTCAGGTGATTATTTCTGCAGTTTGAAGTTTTTTTTAAGGCAAAATGTATGTTTATCCCCTTTGTAGGTAATTGCTTGCGTAGGTCAACAGAACGTTGAAGGCAAGCGTATACCTTTTGGTTTCCGCAAAAGAACACTACCTCATTTCATCAAAGATGACTACGGTCCCGAATCTAGAGGGTTTGTAGAGAATTCCTACCTTGCCGGCTTAACGCCGTCTGAGTTTTATTTCCACGCTATGGGTGGACGTGAAGGTCTTATTGATACCGCTGTAAAAACAGCTGAAACCGGTTACATTCAACGTCGTCTGATAAAGGCTATGGAGTCTGTCATGGTACACTACGATGGAACAGTTAGAAACTCCGTCGGCCAACTTATTCAGTTGCGTTACGGTGAAGACGGATTGTGCGGTGAAATGGTGGAATTTCAAACGCTTCCTACGGTTAAATTGAGTAACAAAGCGTTTGAAAGAAAATTCCGCTTTGACCCAAGCAATGAAAGATATCTAAGACGTGTCTTTAACGAAGACGTAATCAAGGAACTGATGGGTTCTGGAGAAGTTATTTCTGAGTTGGAGAGGGAATGGGATCAATTGCAGAAAGATCGCGAAGCCCTAAGGCAAATTTTCCCCAGTGGCGAATCAAAAGTCGTGTTGCCTTGCAATCTACAAAGAATGATCTGGAATGTACAGAAAATCTTTCACATTAATAAAAGGGCGCCAACCGATTTATCACCCTTAAGAGTCATTAGAGGTATGTATTTCACCTTAATCCTACGTATCTTGTTACAATTCAATCTTTTAGGTATTCGTGAACTATTGCAGAGATGTATAATAGTAGCGGGAGAAGATAGATTATCGAAACAAGCAAACGAAAACGCTACCTTACTTTTCCAGTGTCTTGTAAGATCTACTTTGTGCACTAAATGTGTTTCAGAAGAATTCAGACTGAGCACTGAGGCATTCGAATGGTTAATTGGTGAAATAGAGACGCGATTTCAACAGGCACAAGCAAATCCCGGTGAAATGGTAGGAGCGTTAGCTGCTCAGTCACTTGGTGAACCCGCTACCCAGATGACATTGAACACTTTCCACTTTGCCGGTGTATCGTCGAAAAACGTAACCCTTGGTGTACCGCGGTTAAAAGAAATCATTAACATATCTAAAAAACCGAAAGCTCCATCTTTAACCGTTTTCCTAACTGGTGTCGCTGCAAGGGACGCAGAAAAGGCGAAAAATGTGTTATGCCGTTTAGAACACACTACCTTAAGAAAGGTGCTGTAATATTTTGCATTAGTAACTTCTATATAACGTTTTTAATTTAGGTTACAGCTAATACTGCTATTTACTACGATCCAGATCCCCAAAATACTGTAATTCCTGAGGATCAAGAATTTGTAAACGTGTATTATGAAATGCCTGACTTTGACCCCACTAGAATATCGCCCTGGCTTTTACGTATAGAATTAGATAGAAAGAGAATGACGGGTAAATTAGTTAGATACAAGTTTTCTAAAAGAATTTTTTTTTTTAAATTTTTACTTACAGACAAAAAGTTGACCATGGAACAAATTGCTGAAAAAATTAACGCCGGCTTTGGAGATGATTTGAATTGTATATTCAATGACGATAACGCCGAAAAGTTGGTGTTGCGAATTCGTATAATGAACAGTGATGATGGCAAATTCGGCGAAGGGGCTGATGAGGATATCGACAAAATGGATGACGATATGTTCTTACGATGTATAGAAGCAAATATGTTAAGCGATATGACATTACAGGTAACTAATTCGATTTGGTTAACATTACATATAATAACGCATATTTTGTATTTCTTAACAGGGTATTGAGGCAATCTCCAAGGTATACATGCATTTACCTCAAACGGATTCTAAAAAGCGTATTGTGATAACAGACACTGGGGAATTTAAAGCCATTCCAGAATGGTTGCTAGAAACTGACGGTACCAGTATGATGAAGGTGTTATCTGAAAGAGATGTTGATCCAGTTCGTACTTTTTCCAACGATATTTGCGAAATATTTTCTGTAAGAATTCAAATACTCGAGTAACTTTTCTAGAATGATTTACACTTATGTATCCTATAGGTCTTGGGTATAGAAGCTGTACGTAAATCTGTTGAGAAGGAAATGAATGCTGTGTTGCAATTCTACGGTCTTTACGTAAATTATCGCCATCTTGCCCTTTTATGTGATGTCATGACCGCAAAAGGCCATCTTATGGCAATTACACGTCACGGTATCAACAGGCAGGATACTGGTGCTCTTATGCGATGCTCTTTCGAAGAAACCGTCGACGTACTAATGGATGCTGCGTCGCATGCTGAAGTGGACCCTATGCGAGGTGTTTCTGAAAATATCATTATGGGACAGTTACCTCGAATGGGTACCGGGTGTTTCGATTTATTATTAGACGCGGAGAAATGCAAGAAAGGCATTGCAATTCCTCAAGCTAATGGTGGAGATTTGATGGCATCTGGAATGTTCTTTGGGTCTGCTGCTACTCCAAGTATGAGTCCTAGTGGAGGTATGACGCCGTGGAATCAAGCAGCCACTCCATTTGCTGGTGGTAGTGTATGGTCTCCACAAAGTAAGTATACAATTTATTTACTGTCGTTTCATATGTCAGTATCATACATAATATCTGCATCATATGCGCCCAAGCAGGATAATGTATAAATATATAAATTTAATTGTCTGTGTCATAGTCACCATTCCAATTATTTTTCGTCATTAAATATTTCTTTAGATACCATTTTATGTAAATCAAAACTGTACTAATGAAACCACATACAAATAGAATATAAACGCAAACGTATACTAGTAAAAGATAGTTCCATCGGCGAAGCATAGATGTCGCTGCTAAGCTTGTTTTGTAAAAGTGTATGACCAAACAAATATCAAACGTGATTAAACATAAGTGGAATCATTTTCCGTTGTATGAAGGTGCAAAAGAATGAAATAATCGATGAGGCGGATGAAGGTTGTTTAACTGCCCAGGCAGCGAGTACGTAGGTCTCCACCTATTAATCCAAGAATTATCATTTCGTGAAATTAAATGTTAAAGAGTGAATACAAGTTTTTTTTCTCAGTACATATTTACATATTAAATGTTTACCACTGTTTAGCCATTTGCGGTGATTTTTACTTTTAATGAACATTTAAAATGATTTTTATGATCTCTGATATATAAATTTGTGTGTTTCTTTACAACTCTTGTCAATATATATGGAGTTAACAGCGAAACAGCACCTTGATGAAAACTGGAGAAACAATGTTACCGGAAAATAATAAGAGTGTGTCTATGTATGAATTTTTTTTTAATACTTCGGTTCACTCTTAGAAATACTTATAATCAGGCTTGTAATTTCGGTCTCGTTCGATCATCTCTTTCTTCAAATTATAATATTCTTTAATGATTTATGGATATATAATACACTGAGTTTCATACGGTTTTCCCTCTAGCGAACAAAGAAAATGTAATATAACTTGTATGTGACAAACACTTAATTTTATATTTATTTTTGTTTTCATTGCATCGATTTTACATGCATGTTTACGCTAACCTAATGAGACTGTAGTTCATGGCAATGCATTATACGTATGAGATGCATAATACTGTTACGAAGTCCGAGAGCAAAGTGGTGATACGCGCTCCAACTACGCACGCTAACCCCACCCAGCTTGTCACGCGGCTCCTGGACACACAGCAATAAATTTTCGTAGCACTGTTATTCCCAGGGGGGCGAAATTTTAACCCTGCTTATAATCTATGAAAAGCCTAAAAAAACCCATGCTCGTTTAGAAAATACTTGTTACTGTTTTCGTAGGATAGTTGACAAATGTACAAGAAAATTTCCTTATCATTTTGCTTAAAATACAACTTGTAACATAGTACAAGTTTCAATTGTAGAGGTCTTTTCAAAAACAATATGCAATATTATCACTTGTAAGGTTTTTTCCCCCAAATTTTGTGTACATCTAACTGTACCACATTAACCTCCGGTAATAAGCTAGCATTACCGTACCAGCTACGTTCAGGGAGTTACGGCGCTGTGACCGGCGCTGGAACTCCCTGAACGGTCCACAAGAATAGCTTTTGCTAGCACATGCTCTTTCCTTGCTTGTTTGATAGCGACGTTTTCAGAATTGTACTATGTTGATAGGTTATGCTGTTTGCTCAATCGTTTTGTATCAGAAAACTAAATTTTTCTTTTTAATTTAAGACAAAAAGATCTTACGATTAAAAACGCGCTTATTAAAATACGATTTCATGTAATTCACACGCTCTTCAAATTCATATTTGAATGTTTGCCGGTTATCCCCACTTTCCACTGGATGATCTAGCGGTCGCCATATTTTCCAGCGAAAATATTTTTCGCTAGAAAAGATGGCAACCGTTAGCTCCAGCGCTGGAACTAGCGGTCGTGTTCAGGACGCCACTCGATCTAGCGGAGCTCAGCACTGGGAGCACCGTAACTCCATGAACGCAGCCATTAAGTAACAAATTTTTGTCGCTACTTGTGAACTTTTTCGCGAAGCAGAAAAATAGTTTGTAGAATCAATATTAAAAATATAATCATTAGAAGTACTATTTTATAATTATTAGACCTGTCAAACTCTACATTTATGACTAACAAAAAAAAGTAGAAAAAAAAAGAAAACGGGAGAATTAGCATAATTTAACTTTCCCGCATTTATTTCTAATAGATTTTATTTTTGTTTCCATTCGCTGCGCTTAGGAAATCCCATATTGCTTTTGGAGGTGAGACGTAATGTTAGACAATTCTATAGGTATACAAACAAGTATAGATTATCTATAGGATCTTAAAATTGGAGTTTTTGATATCATCGGTGAATTTAAAAACTCCCCAAATATATATTCATTCTGCAAAATAACTTGGATAGATATAAACCGCTGAATTAGTAACATTCGATCCACATCTTACATTTACACGTCAAGGGGTAGAATTTATTTGAATTAATAAAGTTTTAATTAATACAATCGTATTAATATAATACAAAATCGTTGATAACTTTATGCTTGAATGATGAAGTTACTAAAAATTGTAGTGGGAAATTTGAATATTGCCAATTGGGATAGATTGCTTTATTACATACAGCTCTAATACTCTACCAAGTGCTAAAAGTATATCAAGTACTTTGCTTGGTCCATTGCTTATTTTCGTACGTCCCTTGCCGCCGCTTTTTAACTACCATCGAGAAAACACGCTAGCGCCACTCTATATTTCGCCAACGGAACTACACATCTTTGACCATATGTATACTAATATAATCCCTAGTAGCAAAATTTAAATTTCCCACAATTATTCTTAGTAACTTCAACAGAAAGACATCAAAGTAACTAGTAATGTAATACAAAATCATTGGTAATTTCGTGTCTCAATGTTGAAGTTACTAAAAATATTTGCGGGAAATTTAAATTTTGCTACTAGGGATAACTCCCACACTAAATTCGATGCAAAATTCATTTTATACAACTTTTTTCCGCATTCTCAAAATAATAATAATAATAATAATAATAAGATATATTATATTTTTATCATATGAGTTAATTAAGAATATTTATTAAATATATATATATATATAAATATATTAAAAATAAAGAAATTAGCGTGATTGTTCATACTCCATTTTCTAAGGATATTTAAACGGTAAAAGCAAAATTCACTTATATGAATAAAAAAAAATCGTTTCCATTTTTCAAATTTTCACCAATTTCTTGTATGGCACTGCATAAAAATTGAGCAAGGCTTTATTTTTCTTTGCAATTTAACGTAAATTTTATTTAGATCTAATGGGAAGTGGTATGACTCCTGGAGGACCAGCATTTTCTCCGTCTGCAGCATCAGATGCCTCTGGTATGTCGCCCGCCTATGGAGCGGGATGGTCTCCAACACCCCAATCACCTGCTATGTCACCATATATCCCGCCTCACGCACAATCACCATCTTACAGTCCCTCTAGCCCGGCATATCAACCTGCATCTCCTTCATTGACACCAGTGTCGCCTGGATATTCACCTAGTTCGCCTGGATATTCACCTACGAGTCCAAATTACAGTCCAACAAGTCCAAGCTATTCCCCCACAAGTCCAAGCTACAGTCCTGCATCTCCTTCGTATTCACCGACAAGTCCGAGTTATTCTCCGACTTCCCCTAGTTACTCTCCTACGTCTCCATCCTATTCTCCCACTTCACCAAGCTACTCCCCTACCTCGCCATCGTATTCCCCTACATCCCCTTCATATAGCCCAACTTCTCCTAGCTATTCCCCCACTTCACCTAGTTACTCACCTACCTCACCATCGTATTCCCCCACATCTCCTTCATATAGCCCAACTTCTCCTAGCTATTCCCCCACTTCACCTAGTTACTCACCTACCTCACCATCGTATTCCCCCACATCTCCTTCCTACAGCCCAACTTCCCCAAGTTATTCGCCTTCTTCCCCCAGATATACACCAGCATCTCCCAGCTATTCACCTTCGTCCCCAAGTTACTCTCCTGCTTCTCCGAGCTATTCTCCATCTTCCCCCAAATATTCGCCTACATCGCCCAGTTATTCCCCGACCTCTCCTTCATTCGCTGGAGGCAGTCCTCAATACTCGCCAACATCACCTAATTATTCGCCATCATCCCCAAGCTATTCTCCTTCCTCGCCACAACATACACCAGCAGCCAGTTCAAGGTATTCACCTTCGTCTCCCAATTACTCTCCAACGTCCCCCAGTTATTCCCCAACATCGCCACAATATTCTCCTCACAGTACAAAGTACTCGCCTACATCTCCAACTTATACACCGACATCTCCGAGCTATTCGCCAGCAAGTCCAGCTTATTCACCACAACCACCGAGATATTCGCCTTCGTCACCGAGTTATTCCCCTACCAGTCCGAATCCGGATCAGGATTAAACACATTTCGATTATATATTATTTAGGGGTAGTTTTTTTGTTGCTTTTATCAATATTATTGCAAATAAAATTATGGTTAAGACTGTATTTTTATATGTAGTGACAAGCTGAATCTTTTGAGGATTATACGTATTCTTATTTTTTTCTTTAATACATTAGAAAATATCTATTGTACAAATTGAAATATTTTATTAATAGAATAAAAATTTGTTATATATATATATAATATATACTGTACTAGTAGCAGTTTTAAAATAAATGTCAAAAGTACATCAAATTTTTTTATTGCAATTTTGTGATATCTCCAACTATACGGCGCTTTCGGGTGCACGCAGTAACTGAAAAACGGCCTGGTTTCCGCCATCTTTCAATGTGGCAAATTGACGTATAGACGCGAATAGACTGCACTTTCATATTATGTACTGTCAAAAGGAGTAAATGACATTTTTTTACATATTCAGTTTGTAAATTGGAATCATCGTATACACGCCTTGTTGCATGTCTCGAGGAAGGAAACATACATTATTTCAAATTTAAAGCTTTGCACTAGAAGATAGCAGTTCCGGTATGTTCATATACTCCGTTTAATATTTTCATTTGTCACATTACTCTCTAATACTATTGAATGATAAAATGAACCATTTCAATAAATATTTACATAAAATCAATGCATTAAAACAATTAAGCTTAAATCCAGTTCTTCTTGCAGGTATGAGATTGAAAATTATGCAAATCGTGATGATTTTAACAGGTTTTATCCTATTGTGGTCGTCTTACTAACAATAAAAAATCATGGCTTAATTGTAATTTGACAGTACTATTAGCAGAACATTATTCAGTGTAGGAAATATAAGAACGCATTATGAGCTATTTCTTGCTAAAAACAGGAAATAACGTGTGAAAAGCAAAATTCCACATAAATGCAATCCTGCCGTTGGGATTTTGCCACATTCAAAGATGGCGGCCAGTTGTCAAGCGGACCGCTTTTGAAGTACACATCGCGCGTTCCAGTGTTTTATATAATTCGTTGGATATCCCGGATACTTATTCTTACTTCATTTAAAAGGGAGGATTGTAAATAAAGTAGTGACAATATTACTATTATGTTCTATTATAACTAGGAAATTTGAATTCAATTATGAAGACCTGACTTTGTTGCAACTACTTTATTTAGAACTCTCGTACACATTTATAGAAAAACTAAAATTCGACTCCTACCAGACCTGAACTTTTCGTAATTCTTCCTGTACGTATACGTGGGAAAGAGGACCCAATCCGATAGACGACGTTTCGTCAGTGGAATCTAAGCGTGGCATTGACGATTAAGCGGAAACATGTCGAACTCTTGACGTGTTACTTCGCGCTAAATTCTCAACATAGCATATACTATGTGGTTGTAAGTGAGCGCATCATAGGAAGTGAATTTCGCAGGTAGTAGTTTAAAGGGTTAACAACAGCTTTTTAATGTTATTTTGAGCTTTTACTTGGCTTTGCAAAGTTTCTATAAAATATCGGGTTAAAACATTAATTTGATCCCAGAACAGCAGTGTAAACACTTTTTGAACTTTCGGTAAGTGCTGTACCACCGGATAACCAGTTATAGACGTAAAACAGTTATAGGGAAAAGAATGACCAGTTAACTGGTTAATTTGATTGATAGTTCAAACTGGTTAGAAATATTACTTTTTCGTTGTAGTATCTTTTATAGCTAACAACTAGCGATATCAATCGCATATGGCGCTTCAAACAATATATATGTTTTAGAAACAAGACAAATTGTAGGTAAACCGATGACGGCTTCCGGCCACGACGGTTAACCGATGCTGATTATGTGCAGACAATCGATTACGAAATTTGTTTGATTTCTCGACACTACTTTCGACCAGCAAGCAGACCAATTGTCGGGTTCGGTAGGACCATTGCCGTCTAGTAGTGATGTAACGAATATTCGCATGTTTTTCGCATTCGCAATAAATATGGGAATAAAAAAGTTACCTGTTAAAATAGATAATTTAGAAAAAAAAAAACACATTTAAATTCATTGAAATCTTAAAACAACCTTTTGAGCACAAATTTGCAGTTTACATTAGAATAGCCATCAATAACCTCAAAACTAAACTTGAATTGACAAGAATAAGACGTAAAAAGTCGAAACGATTCGGTTGTACTTTGCTAGTTTCACTGCGGTGATGCAGAAATTTAATCCTCTGCGTGTGCGCATAAGCGCTTAATGCAAGTGTTCGTATAGTTGCAAATTGAGAGCTAATAAATGACGCTAGTAAAGTTAAAAAGTTAATATTCGCATTCGCGAATGTCTAGTGCACATATTCGCATTCGCGAATGTGTAAAATCACGCATTCGTTACTTCACTACCGTCTAGATATACAGGCTCGGGACATTGAGTGGGAGGTAGCCAAAGAACACCACGCCTCTACGCCTCAGTATCCCGTGCGCAAACCGCGCGATACTTCGACACGGTACCTACCCCCACCCAATGACGGAAGCCGGTATATTTAGTTGACATTGGTAGGACGCATGCAAGTAAACTTGATGGTTCTACACGCCCAATGAATCGTAGTGATAAATTTGTTGACGGATAGTAAAAAATAAACAAACAGTCTCAAAAATAGAAACACTTTTATTGTTTTTATAAGAACATATAAAAATAAATTCGTATATTTAAATCAGTTACCATCATTTTATGAAACATGAAAATTGACGCCAATGTCACTATGAATAGGTTGTTTCAAGAAAAGCAAGTCTTTAATTTTTACTGGCACATTTAAGGACGACATTGCACTGTAAACATTAAACGCAAATGGTTTATTACATGTCCTGAAAATAACTTGACGTACAGCGTCTCTACTCAATTCTAAGAGAGTAGGAACACTTCCACACATTCCTTCCATTCTGTGTAGTTGATCCTTATATTCAGGTAAAGAGTAAAATCTATAATAAAAGCTTCTATCGCATTTAAATATCGATTCGGTGAAATAATCCCTACCACGAACATAAATGTTCAAATTGTTAAAGCAAATTTGGCTAGCTATTAAATTAAAGCGATTTGCTTTATTTAATTCAATACAGCAACCAGTTGTCAACAAACACTCAAGACTTTGGTCAAAATAATATATATCATATAATAAACAGATATCATTGAAATATAAAGTTACTCCATAACTTAAAAATAAGTACAAAACTTCTATCCTCTCCTTCAAAGGTAAGTGTTTACGGATTATATATGAATATAAGCTATCTCTGTACAACGCACTTTGTTGAATAAAGTTTTCTATAAATGGCGATTCGAAAATCATATAAAGACACTTTACGAATTGATCCATAGGAAATTGACACAGACTGAGAAACATATACAATATGGGGTAATTTAAATCTAGTAGAACATTGCAATTAACTAGCTGCCACATGTATATAAAAACTTCATTTGTCTCATACAGAAAACTAAAATGTAAGAAAGGAAGATCGTTAAAAACTAAATTTACGTCAGCTCCTTTCTTAATGATATCTATCGCAAAATCTGATTTGTTATTGAGAGCTATAGGTAATGGTGTACATCCAGCAGAATCCATTTCATCAATATCTGCTACGTAATCTATCAGACATTTCGCAGTCTCTGTTCCATACCGATAATTGCAAGCCATGTGAAATGGTGTTGCTTGGAGAAATGTTGTTTTTTCATTAACTGACGCATTATAGTATAATAGCATACATACATTATCAAATCGATCTTTTGTTGCTGCTTCATGTAGTGGGGAATATCCATCTTGATCTTTAAAATTGATATCGGCACCTTTTGTTATTAATTTATGTGCTATATTAGTAGATTTCCACCTTACTGCCAAGTGCAAAGGCGTTACATCTTCATTATTGCCAATTTTTACGTCACAACCAGAATCAATTAAAATCCCTGCAGCCTCTTCATTTGATTCATCCTCTAAGCTAAGAAATAGAGGAGTTTCTCCCTGGTTATTTTGAACATTGATTCGTATGTTAGATTGGGCCAATAAAAGTTTCAAAATTTCAATCCTAAAATAATTAAACATTTTATGATTCAATTTCAATTCAATTCAGTAAAAGGTTATTTATTTCTGGTAAGTTCTTCTGGGTTTCTGCATTATCATTACCAACAGCAAAAGGCTGATCATATTTGCTGTTCATAAGTTTCTCTAGAATAACTAAGCTACCGGAACTATTTATTCCGTGAACAAAAAAAAATGTTGCAAGGCAATGGATACAGCGACCAGAAATACTTCCAAAAAACATATTGTGTTAACCCTTAATTATGTGCTATTGTTATGTACATTTAATTTGTATGTCTCAATATTCCAATGTTAGTAGTTAAGGGATGAATAGTTATGTAATTCATGTTTTTGTTTTCGTTTTATATTGCTAACAAAAATTATAACTACTTACCGTCTATATTCAACAGCTAAATGTAATGCAGTATACCCTCTTGCATCAGCCAAATTTAATTCACAACAGTCCTTTTGAATTTGACTTTTAGCTTTACTTGTGTTGCCATTGGCAATCATACTATGTAGACTATTGGAAAAACAATTTGCCGGCGTAAAATATGTGCCTCGTGTAGTCTACAAGAGAAGGTTATTATCTGAATTTAATTTATATATCACCATAGGTACCTCAGGATTGTAGTCATGGAGTTCATCTTCATCACTTGAGTCAGCCATGGGGTCAAAACCAACACGGATTAAACACTTAGCTGAAGCTATATAGCATGTTTATTCAAACAATTAAACTAGTGTGAATTTGTTTGTAAATGTGTAATATGTATGCACATCTGGCTCTCAATCTATGCAACTACCAAATATGTAGTGAATATGGAATTGCACATAACGATAATTTAGGAACTATATTTGGTTATGTTATTTATGCCTTTCTACATCTACAGTTTTTACATATTTTATAACTGTGTGGCGTACTTCATCGTTCATTATATCTAATTGTACTCCAATAATAATTGTCCTAAAAAGTGAATTATATGTATATGACATGATTCTCAGAAATAAATATAAAGGAAACTTACATCCCGAGATCCCGATACTGATCAGCTGATATAAGATTGATAGGCACAAAGGACATAATATTTTTTCTTCATCTGTTTAATACTTATAGAAATATTTAAACTAGCATGGAATTCTAATTACGAAGTATACAGAATACAAACAGTTTTTTCCTATCTATAAACTATTACATGTTTCGATTGTTAAACCATCTTCAGGTACAATTATAACGTCATATCTTACTAAAACATAACTAAGGTTTAACAATTAACAACCGACACATACATATAATAAATTGTAATAAATACCTATGTAGATTGAAAAGAACTGTTTTTATTCTGTATATACTTTGCAATCAGAATTTCATACATACAGGATAGGGGGTGGGCCACCACATTCGTGTCGGTTTATATACGAAAAGTGGTAACATATTTTCAATTTTTTTTTTTTTGTTAAGAGTTATACAGGTTCAGAAGGACTACATTTCATAATTATTTTGAAGGATACAGGGTTACTCAAAGCAAAGTTATACACACCAAAGTTGTGAAAAATTTAATGGAACACTATGGCATGGATGGAAAATTATGACATATTTTGATAGTATATGGACTAAAAAAAGAAAATGCGAAAAATTATACAGAAACATACTTTAATTTTCGCTATTTTTAAAGGCAACCCAGTAAACCAAATTCAAATTTCCCTCAATTATTTTTAGTAATTTCAACATTAAAGCACGAAATTACCTACGATTTTGTATTAGATTAATAGTTATTTGAATACCTTTAAGTTGAAGTTACCAAAAATAATTGCGGGAAATTTGAATTTGGTTTACTGGGAAGTAACTTTTTTATTTTAAATGGAACAGCCTGTATTTATTACCTTATTTAGATTCTAATTTTAACGGTCTTTAAGATTGTATTAATGCTTCCTATACCTATCTGTTATAGTTCCTTAGTAATTTTCATAATTTTCTTTTTCAAATGTTAATTCCTATCCATTACTTTTTCAAAAGTCGGCTTTGGCGAAAGTGTCGCTATTATTTATTATTGTCCTAAAGCCGGTTTTCCACCAAACGGACAAGTCGAGTTTCTGTTTTGTTCGTGTTTTTTGGAACTTGGAAAACAAATACAAAACTGAGACAAATTCAAAACTCTTGTTTCCACCAAAAGAACTACATTTTATTCTAGTTTCGTTTTAGTTTTCTGTCCATTTCAATCAGTTGATGGTAGGATTTTGCTTGATTGTTTTATTCAATAACAAATTAATGTCTTTAGAGATAAGAACTCTAATGTTTTGTTTGAATTACTTATTGGGTTTGCGAAAGGAAATATATTGATGAGCATAAAAATCATTTGATAGTAATAGTACTATTGCTCTTATTATCATTATAGTTTGAAAAAAGAAAGCGATCTCAACACAGATATTGCTTTACATCACTTTTTTCCAGATAAAAAATGTGATTTGATTCAAAATCCACATATGACTATGCGTCTAAAACATATTTAAACTAAAAAACACAATACAACTGTTTCCACTAGGCAGACATGAGTTCATAAACTTGTCGAAACCTTTTGATGTTGCCGATTTCGTTCGGGACACCAAAAACAAAACAGCAACAGTCGCCTAGAACTAGAGTTCCGAAAAAGTGTAAAAAGTTGCGGTTTTGTTTTTTTCGACACGTGTTTTTGTTTTGTTTCTGTTTTGTCCGTTTGGTGGAAAACCGGCTTAACACTACTAATATTTCCTTTTCATAAATTTAATACCGGCTATTATAAATATTACAAAAGAAAGATTACCTTAAATATTTTGCATTAGTAAACACATATGTTTCATTGATGATTTTGATATTTCTGTAACACTTTTATGCACGCTTGCCGTGTTTCGATTGAATATGGGTATCTATCCCTCCGCGTTGAAAACTTACGTTTATGCTGTAAACATTAATTGGAGAAATTAAACCCTGGTACAGCATCTGGGATGAAATGAGCGCATCGTTTAGTATAGAGCAGCTGCATTTGATGATCTGATCATTCAAGATAAAATGTATTAAAAGTAGACTTCCTAAGCATGCGGCGCACACAACAACACTATAAAGTATTGTTTACTGCTGCTGCAAGTTGGAAATGACTGTATGTATAAACCATACGAACAACAATCTATTCTAAAGCATTGTTCATGAACATGATGGAGGCAATATATAAACACAGTAACAATTAAAAGAATATATATTTGCAAAATATCACACGTGCACAATATAATACTGTAATAAATTCCCTATGGATCATAAAAGTGATCATTCAATATAATACTGTGAGGAAATATATAGTATAAAATCAGTACGGCACCGGAGGGACTATCGCAATCCGGCGGCTTTCAGTTCCATAAGTGCTGTTTGTGTTATAATTCCATGGTTTTGATTATAACTATTAAAAGACATGTATACATTGCTTTTAGAATTCATAGTTCTTTTTCGAGGAATTTTCTGTTTACTTTGAATTTCACTAGATGATTGAATAGTTTTTCTTGCATCACCACCCATTTTAGAGTAGTTGCCATCGGACGGAAAGGAAATATAATGTTTTGCTATCTTTGAATCAGATTTTATATTTACAGTATTTGGTTTGTTTTTATTTTGTGAATTGCTTAATTTTGGTTCTGATTGAGTATTATATGGTTTCTCCTTTGTTTGGTGCCTTGTTTTAAGATACCTTTCAGTGTCTTTACACACTTTTGATTTTACATCTTGTTTTAACAGGCTCTCCCCATTAAATTTGATAATATTTCTATTAAGAGTTTTAACTGGCCTATTGTTGTGGTGTGAAGACATGATTTCATATAATTTGTTTCTGTAATCATCCACTGAAAGTCTAACGTCGTCATTTAATGGAATTATGACACTGGAATTCATTTCTATCTCTTCAGACTCATCATGAAATTTTGAAACATAGGCATGTTGTAATGCTTGCTCTGCTGTTAATCTTTTAATTGGGTTAAAGAGCAATAATTTATTTAGCATATCTATAGCATCAGCACTTACATCACAACCGATTAATGTTTTAAGATGTACTTTTTGGTTTGAACAAGCATTTTTGATCATCGATGATCCCACACCTGATACGCATATCAAATTAATATCTAAAAAATTGTATCTAAATATATAGTTCATAATAAGTCATACAATAATTACCAACCTTCTTGAGATGGTGTAGGAATAGTTACCATTATTTTTTCCACCTGATTCACTGTTGATGTACCTGGAAATATGGGCTTACCAGCTAACATTTCACCTAATATACAACCTAAGCTCCACATATCTATGCCTTTAGTATACCTAAAATAATAATAAAAATAAAAAGATTCAGACAAATACACTAATATTTAAAATAACTACCTTCGATTTGCGATTAAAATTTCTGGTGCTCGATACCATCTTGTTGCTACATAATCAGTTAGAGTAGGATCTGTATCATTTGTACAATTATCAGTTAACTGAGTCAATGATCTTGCAAGTCCAAAATCAGCTATTTTACATCTATAAATATTTCTCAAGTAAATATTGAAAGGAGGAAATTATATTCTTGCCTGCACAGAGTATCCAACAACACATTGCTTGGTTTTTGGTCACGATGTATGACATTTCCAGAATGTATGTATTTTGTTGCCTTTAGCAGCTGATACATTATATACCGTTTGTGTACATCTTTCAAAATATTGCCCCTTTTAATTACGTTATGTAAATCTGTTTCCATATACTCAAAACCTAAATATATATCCCTATTGTTTGCCGCTCTAAAAGTTTAATTTTAATTAAAAGCGCGCCAAAGCGCCATCTATAATTTTTCAACTTTTATATTGCAGGATAACAACATGAATTTCGGTAAAGTACCTGTGTATGCTATGTAGTTTTATTATATTCGGATGATGTTTAAATGACTGAAGGAACATTATTTCTCGGAAAGTTCGTTGAGCATCTGTTTGATTCCGAAAAGCGTCAAATATCTTTTTTACTGCAACAACCTCTTTGGTTTTTCTGTCAATTGCTTTCCATACAATACCATAGGCACCTTTTCCCAAACGCTTTTGAATATCAAATCTCTTCATAATGTGGTCATCGATTTCAGACATTTTATCTTTTCCCTGGGACATTTTTATTATAAAATTTTGTAGTCGAAACGAGTATGTAGTTATTTCATGTTGAATATATCATATTTGTTATTATAAAATTCTTGTCAAAACTGACAGATAAAAACAATGATTTTAATAAAGAACAAGGTATCAAGTTTTCTCTGAAACTAAATTTAATTATTTATGCACCATTTTGTAAGGTTGAGATTTTTGAATTTTGTTATTAATAGGTTAATATGAAATTGGGATATACAAAATTACGCAAACTGTTTTAACCATTGCTGGTTTATGAATATATTATTTGTTTATTTTGTGACGTTTCACATTTTCTGGTCGCTATGCCAACACGTACACCCAACAATTTTATTTAATTTTGAGGGATGTCCTGTGGGGATGTCGTTGACGGGTAACAACGTGAGTGGTACGGTCACTCAACATCGAAAAAGATACAAAACGTTACAAATAACCAAATCTTTAGCAGACATACGTAGTATCGAAGAGGGGCGGCTTAATAATTATATACAGCAGAAGTCACATCTACTACGAATAGCAGTATGCGCTTCATACATATAAACGATGTAAACTGTTTTTTGGGATGGCGCGTGTGGTATATACAGCGGTCCGCATTAAGCGACCCAAAAACATTTATGTATACAGTCTGTCTATTTTATGTTTTAACCACCGCCATTGATGTGCAGTATAGATTAAGATAATTTATTAATATGAATATCTTTCTTGTGTCAGAAACAAAGATCTGCGCCGATGACTTATGAACATTGCATAAGCAAGGGTAGTCATACCACTACATTGTTCAAGTAGTGTTTCTTTTGTTGGGCCTGTTATCAACAATTGTTAAATAGAGTTAAAGGTGTGCGTGTTGATGCAAATGCCAGAGGTGTGTCAACGGGACAGAATAATGTACATATGTAAACAGTCTGGTAAACAGCACGTTATATTAAATAACGGTTTTTAATTTCATCCAGAAGTACCGATATATAGACCAAAACATAGACATATAGACCAATACAGACAAATACCAGCGAGACCGGGGTAAATCAATAAGAATAGAAAGGTACAAAGTAATATGATGTGTATATATCGACGAAAGTTAGCGATGTTCTTTATCTGTATATTTCTTAATCGAAAATCTTAATATTCTAATGTGCTTGGCTTTCTGTGTTCGCAGAGACCGATTTGAAAGAAAACTACACTTGCCAACATTGTTGTATGTTACTTAAGTTTTGTATTGGTTTACGCGATAATTGAGGGCGCTCAGAAAACATCGTACAAAGTTTTGTATTTTTAATTTTATTTTACCGTAATAAATGTAAAATAAAGCTTTAAATTCAATCCAGGAAAGGAGTTGCAATTTCTAAGCAATTACACGGACTAAAATTAGAGTATATTTTATTGCCCTAGATGTTGAAACAGAAAACTGTTAAGGCTGGGATATCATATAAAAAATCTCGTAACAAGCTATTTTCGCATAAATTAAAATCTCTCGAATAATAGATGGCCCCCTATGTACGATTTCATAGTAAAATTAATTATTTTACAATTTGTGCAGCATTGAACTTTGAATTGCCTAACTGTAAGTTCACGATAGTCGATATAATTTTATATTTCCATTAATTTGCAACATGTAGTGCTGTTTGCCTACGCTGAGGTATCTAAAATCCACACAAAATCTAAACGAGAAATGCGTATCTAGGAACATAATACACGCCCCTCTCCTAATATAAATCCGAATACCTCTTTTGAAGATACGAGTTTTTCTTTTCCAACAACGATAGGTGGAATATACAGTCTGTAACAAAATCAGATTTTTTTATCAATTTATCAAAAACCGTTAATAAATAAATAAAAAACAATTATGCAAGGTTGTTTTATATTATTACTCGTATAACCATGTTGTGAATTTTTTCGTGACTTCTTTTGTTGAGTTTTTATAGAAACAATCTATTTTTTGAATGAGACCCCTGGGGCTTTATTCTCGAATCTGAGGAAGTGGAAATTCGAGAGAATTGTCAAAAAATTCCTACGATTGCAATAGTTGGTATTCTCGAGTTCAAGTTTCTCACGTTTTCGTAGGAAAGTACTCCCCAGTATTTACTCCTACAAATAAACAAGAGAATTTGCTGGAGAAATTGAATCGGCTTCGCTCGGTCTCACATCGGTGGTTACATGTTTGTTGTTATATTCGTGAATTATCTAACCTAACCTAAGCGATCCTAATAAAAGTAAAAGTAATAGATAATATAACTTTATTAACTATAATATTTGGTTGTAGAATAACACCTTAGAGATTACAACTAAAGCCGGGTGAAATAATACCCTATATATTCTCCCCTAATTTTATATATTATGCATTGTGATGGATGCGTGGGAAAAATCGTTGGCCGAGAAAATATCTAAAAATAAAAATCAAGCTGAAGGACTTTCTGAAGAACCAACAAGACAGTTTCTGCTCAGAGTAAATGCATTTGAGCAGTTAAGCAATAATTTGTTTGAATGATAATAAAGCTTAGTCAGAAATATAATTTTAATGATTGTAACTTATGCGGCGAAATCCGAGCTATTTATTTCGGCATGTTTGGCTATGTACTCTATTAGTCGTTGCTTTGATAGCTGTATATGAACATGTCTAGACTTTTTCTCTACCATGATTTTTATTTTAAAAATGCGTTAAATAATATCGATTAACATAAAGAATCGATCACTATATTTTAAATTAAAATAAAAGCAGCTGTTATAAAACATCTCTCTTCTCCGCCGTTTATACGGTCCCTCTCCATCCCTTCTAATTTATGACTTGATAACAACTGCTATGGATTCCCCGGGAGTAAACGTGTACTTCCCAGTAACCAAATTTAAATTTCCCACAATTATTTTTGGTAACTTCAACATAAAGATATTAAAATAACTATTAATGTAATACAAAATTGTAGGTAATTTCATGATTCAAATTAATGAAAATAATTGTGGGAAATTTAAATTTGGTTGCCTTTGGTGACCTCATCCTGTACGGAAGAAGGAAGAGGTAAGAGATAAAGGTTTTTATATCGGTACTGTTCTTATCATTCATATCTGTTACCAAATAACTGTTTACAAGTATTTGTACTATCTCTATTTGTTGTCAGTTGTCAGTTATATTTCATATTGTTTATGTCACATTTCTTGTACGTTCTCGTCTATTTTTTACTAAAATTAATATGATGTCTTGTTCGTTGCTGTTTCTACTTGTTATTTTGGATATATTAAAAACTTGTTCTTTATTACCTGCTTTTTAATTCGATAAGGTAAGACTATAATGCATTATGTATCAATACTATACATGCATTTACTTTTCAGTTTTAGTTAAAAAAAAATTGTGTTTACTTCTGAGGAAGACGCATTTATTTTAATGACCCAGCATCACAGTCGAACCCAAAATCCAGACGGATCTTGAGAATACAATTTGAAATCTTGTATTTAACAATTTACGCAGCAGGTCCTGAGGGAGATTTTAATCATTTATAAATTTGTGGACCATTAAAAACAATTATTATTGGACGATTGTTAAGTAAAAAAATGTATTTTAGGGAGAAGTCTGCTGAAAAACCAACAAAAGCTAACATAAGCAACAATAGATAATATTGAGCTCCGCATGACAATTTGTCCAAGAATTTTACGATAACAGGGTCATTAGCCAACCCAGGTCCTCCAATTTAATATCTCCTGATTTTTATGTATTTGGTTGAATTAAAAATGATATTTTTAAGAACAGACTTCATAATCTGGAAGAACTTTCAAGATGCAATAGGAACGAAATTCAAACAAATTATGGTAGAAGAATTACAGAGAGTTCTTTGACAATATGACGAGTAGAATTAAGTCTGCTTAGCAAATCATGGACATTTTCAACATCTCATGTGATTTATTATAATGAAATTATCGGATTTAATATTAATTGTATTATTATTTAATCTTTATTAAACCCTTAAAACCAATGAACACTTATTGAGTTTTGACTTTCAAAATTATAAGGAATTGTGTCATTACGATGGAACCTGTATATTTGTTGGCCTATAGTTCTCATCTTATTCATTTACGAAATAGTAGTACTTTACCATCTATTACTAACAAAAAATATGATCTGGAAGATGCTTTACAAGTTATTTATATTTCAAGTGATATTGAGGTATTTCAAAAATATAATATCGTTAATAAATACTTAAATATATGCTGCCATCTATTCACAAGTGCTACACACTGTTATTGTCTGACATTTTCCGTGACGTCACATCATGGCGGTCATTATTTATCGTTTTACATATTAATGTTCATTTCAAGTAAGTAGAGCATATTTCACGATTTCCTTTTCATGAAAATAAAACATACAAAACGTACCGCATTTAGGATTTGCTCAGCTTTGTTTTTTTAAGATTTCTCGTTTATTAATGACAAATTATTGATACCAAATCTATCACTGGACAACAACAAAACAAGTAATGTTTTCAGTTTTTGATTCTTTTATTTTTGTTATCGTTTGGGAAATGAACATTGAAATCAAAAGTTATCATTCAATGTAGGAATCTGTAGAGTGATATCCCAGCCTTAATGTGAATACATATTTGCAGCCTACGCGGTATAGTTTCAAAACCTCGCTCCCATATTTCTGATGTAATTTCCAATACTGATTTAATCGTTCCCTCACTTCGTCAGCATTCAATACTTTTTCATTTTCAAATATTTTTACTTTTATAAAGTATTTGCTAACAAAAAAGTCTAAAGGATTAAGCGATCCATAATATTAGACCATCACGATTAGTTCATATGTTTGGAAAATGTTCATCCAGCTACTCTCTAACATTAAGAGCATAAAGAGCCACAGTTGCATCATGCATTTACGACAAACTGGGTCATTTATTCAATGGCATGTTATCTATTCGGTCTTTAAACCATTCAGTACCATCTAGAAATTTAGATGCTTACAAATAGTGTTGCGATGAACATGGTTTCATTCGCCTGTATAGCTATGAGTAAATATTGCAATACGAAGCCACATAACGAATGAAACAAAGGTTTAATATTCACGATATGAATAGATATATTTCGTGAAAGGGTAGGAGCAAGCAGCTTCATTCACGCCGTGGCTTTTCTAATAGGTTACAGTTTAGTTTTTGGGCAGATACTTTATTGATAATAACTTATTGATAAAATAAATAGTAAATTAACGTCCGGTAAACGAGTGTGTAGGTTCGAATCCTGCGTGAGGAGAGAACTTTTCTTCCTTCATTCACGTGATGAGTGAAGTAGACTGCTTGAAGTCGCATTATGAAGCGGAAGATCTATCGCGAATGATGATGAAAGTTTCGTTCTCAACACTAGCAGAGATAATATATCCAGACACTAGTTACAAAGGTATATTGCCAATGACTGTATAGTTTGTTATACCTAATCAAACATCAACAGAAAACCTTCTTTGACGACCATACTCAAGAAACTGCTGCAGATTTTCCTTTGCCCAATAGTAAGAGTTATCAGTGTTAAAGCATCCATTTCTATCAAATACGTGTTCATCGCTTCAAAGAATATATGTCTCAGAAAACCGTCATTATTACGAATTCTATTTAATACCGCGTTGGAGAAATTCAATTAGAGAAGGTTATCCTTTTCATTAAGAGGTTGAACGTAACGTACGCGATATGGGTGGAAAATATTTTCCTTAAAACTGAATGAACGATTTCGAGCTCATTGCAACAGCTGTCTAATGGTGATTGAGGGATCGCCATTTATTTAGGCTAAAATCCACTTTTCTACTTGTACAGTGCGTCTTTGACCTGATCTTCCAGCACTTCGATGACTTGATATAAACGAAGCCGTTTCGCGAAGACGTTGGTTTACTCTTCGAAAGATATTTTATGTTGTAGGGTGCGTCCGGTTTGAGTACCGAGCACGAAATTTTCGACGACGTAATCGTATCTATTTCCACTATAGGCGTTTTCGTTTCAAGATCGCGACGCTCTCTGTGCTTGAAACTCGGAGCTACTCAGAACGGAACCGAATCGAACGATTTTTTGTACCGTGACATAACCTTCACAATTTCACATAAGTGCTCTGGGCTGCGTTCGAGAACGTCGCCCCGAGAGTAGATGTCGCACCAGCGATCGTTCGAAAACCTGTTCGTGACTATAGCGCGATATTCCCCTTACGCGGGTAATCTGTTCGAAAACTCAAAGAGCGTCACTCTACTCTTTAGTAGAGTGAACATTGCTCGACCTGCGCAGTGACGCCGCTAACAGCTAAGTCAAATTATTTTACGTTTACAAACCTTTTTAGGTTAGGTAATAGATGGGTATAAGTTCGAGTAAAAAAATAGAGAATCGCAATATGTGACAATTAACACCAAGTATAGAATTAGTTATATTTTTATGTGGTCGGCTAGAATTTTTATTTTCTCTAATTAAAAAAATTAACCGCACACTTAGAGCAGAGAAGGCATCAGGAATCATTCGAAAGTGGCTTTGAAATTCCGCCATATTATACTTTGAAATGACTATTTCATAATAAGCTTTATTTCGTGGAAATTTTCTTTTCCGAGGCAAAAAGACTTTCTTCTTAAAGAATGAAAAGGATTAATTATCATCTCATCACTTTCAGAATCGTAAATATGTTCCATATTGTGAAAACAAATAAATTGTTTGTTTGGATTACTCTCAAGAGCGTAACTTTCTTCTCTGTTACATAAAAAAAGAAAAAAATAAACAAAATAAAAATATTACAAAAATCTGCGCGTGCTATGATTTTATGTAACATTACGATTTCGCGTTCGAAAATCGAGCGCTCGAGCGTCGCTCTTTTCATCCCCACCGCTTGGGTGACTTGGGCGAGAGTCATGTGACATTTTACACTCGGAGTGACGTTCTCGAACGCAGCCCTGTGCACCAGTAAAATAGCGGTGCAAGAGGGGAAAAGGGAAAGTGACCCGTCGTGCTCACCGTGCTTCGCGCGCTTATTGAAAAGGACAACACAAGTTCACGGAGTGACTCGAAGTAGCTCAATTACAGAAACGAAAGCAGCATATATGCGCTATATACCACGTACGGTGCCCGATCAAACGATCCGGTGTGGGCAAGAGAGTAGAATCCCATTCCCAGTAATCGTAACCCAAATCTACTCTCTTGTTTGCACCGCTCGGATATTTTATTCGGGCACCCTGTATCAGTACCAGCATACGCAATAAATGAAAGATCAATTTTAAATGAACGAAGAAAAAAACGAAAACGCCCAAAAAATATTCAAGATTAAATAAACATTAAACTTAATAAAGAACGAATTAATTAAAATATTTCGAAGGACAGAAAAACACGCATAACATAAACAGCAAGAATAACAAATAAAAAACAAAATTAAGTTTAACAATTCGAATTAATTCGACTGATTATAATGCCAAACAATGCTATCTCGAATACTGCATTCAATATACTATATTCCCGTATATAAATGAAAATTTAACAAAGAAGTGTTTAAAACGAGATTGTGATGCCAAACGATGCTACTTACGGAAACCTTGTCTTCATAATACTGTTACTTCACTCTGCTTTTTTTTTTTTTTAGCAAAAAGAGTTAAACAAATATACATGTTACGGTTGCGTTCAAATT
This sequence comes from Protaetia brevitarsis, assembly GCA_004143645.1. Classification (NCBI taxonomy): domain Eukaryota; kingdom Metazoa; phylum Arthropoda; class Insecta; order Coleoptera; family Scarabaeidae; genus Protaetia; species Protaetia brevitarsis. The sequence continues at coordinate 1,374,254 of RXPK01000139.1, forward strand.
GGTGGAGGGTAGATTTTTCACTTCCTCAGTTTCTATAAAAATGAAATTATTTAATTATGTTTTCAGTTATGAAATGAATCACTTATGAGGAAACGCAAATGCGGTTTACAGCACAGCAGACTTATTCGGCAGCTTTTTTTTTTTCGAAATTTAAATAATAAACTTTAATTTTGCTTATTGTATTTTGAAGTATATATGTATATCTTCAACCTGACTTTCTCGATTTTTTTAATTTGGTCCTATATTTAACATATTTAATTTTTTTCTTTTTGCGCTTAGAAACAAAAAAGGAATTATGATAAATGCAAGAGCAAATTAAAAATTTTAAATAGTCAAATTAAAAGTATACACACTTGCTTTTAAACGCGATCAGTAAAAGCAAGGTTTACTGTCTCAATTTTGCAGAAAGCTACCGAATAAGTCGTGCTGTAAGCTACGTTGATATACGCGTCCGCCATATTGCGTGTTCGCGCGCCCTCAACTAACTGAATATTGAAACTTTTGAGGCTTCGTGTAGACGCAGGATAAAAGATAGATATTTCAATTAAGATAAACGGCCAAGAATTTAACAAAGGTTATCGTGTGTAGGTCTTTGGCAAATATCTACACACCCTATATAACGAGAACAATGTTACGTATACTGTCACTTTTTTTAAGTAGAACCTCATCAAAGATTTCATAATGCAATAAGCTTTCTGATCAATGCTCCATTCCTTCACTCACGGTCGAACTATAAAATGTCTTCTGATACGATCCTAAGAAAACGCTCAAGGGTTAAAAATTTGTATTTGTTAAAAAAAAGCTGTACGCAGTTTTACTTTCTTAGATTTAATTAGAAAAAAGGTAAATATAGTCCACAATGTTGAAACATAAATATTTTGTTTTAGTGTTATCTTAATAATAAATTATTTACATGCAAATTAAGCATAATAAATGTAAAGCGCGAAATGATGGTTTTACTGACAATTTATGTACAATTATCAATTACAAATGATGGGAGAGCTTTAGTAAATAATATAAAAATATAAATTTCTATGTATTTAAGTTTTTATAGTTCTACTTTTAAATGTGAAACAAAGCCTATAAGATGAAATGACAACCACCACGATAAAACAGGTTGAGTAAGAGCAACAAAAAGTAGAAAATATAATCTTCGCTTATTTCCAAAAATTGGAGGAGCGTTTTCGTAATGCCCTGTAGTTTGCTGTGATGTTTCAGGCAAAACTTGAGCTTTCAATGTCCGTACCAAAAAGAATGCTAAAGCGAGGTTAGTGTATATTATACCACAATAATAAGCGGTAGTTGACCCTACAATGCTTAATAATATACTTGCGATGATTCCCACAAATTTGTAACCGCTATATGCTAACAGATCTAGTAATTTTAAACTTGTTTGGATATTAGCAATATATAAAGTGCAACTATAAATTACTAATTCAAATAAACACCAAGCCAAGGCAGATGATGCTTGAATACCAATCTGCTCTGGGCTAAATCTGTTTTGCATTCCAAGTACAAGACCTGCTACAAGAACATAAGTTAAATATGCCATGGTAGGTATGTAAAGATCTGGAGCATTAATTTCAAATCTTGGTTGCACTGGGCCATCTTGCTCATATTTTGTAGACCAATCAGTATGAGTAAATGGAAAAAACAACAAACCTAATTTCGATACCACATATTTGGTATCCACAGCAAAATAATATTTAAGTTTACTAACAGGAACAATTTTTTTAATTTCTTGCTCAACCATATTCTTTCCAGTACTTGCTAACTGTTGACTATACTGTATTGCAAAGTCTTGAACTGCGGGTTGACCAAAAACATTCAATCCTTGTGATTGCATATTATCATATGGCTTTTGTGGGGGTGGAAATCCATATGCAGTTTCCTTTGGTATATCAAAATTTTGTGGTGAGCTAGCATAGTCTGCAAAATTACGTTAATAATGAGCAGATAATTGATGACAACCAAATACAAATTATTACCATTCGGATATTGTTGTTGTGGTGGAACTGGATAATTGGTGTTATCATAAGGGGTTGCTGGTACATGTGGACTATAACCCATGGAGTTTACATCGATCACGCGTTTGATTTTTCTTCCAAATGCTATCGCGAAAGTGAGTATATGTAATGTTAGGTTAGTTTATTTAAATCGTTGTATTAAGATCACTTACGTTGCCGAGAACTTGTATTAGCGTTGAAATTCATTGGAAAAACCTATATAAATTTTTTGATGTACACATAGACTTAAATAAAGCTCTTAATGTATTTTAATAATCAGACACGTCATTTGTTTGACAGCTACAATTTACACCGGATTAGCCATCCATCAGTTCATATTCAATACTAGATTTCTAGCAGGACATTTTAATTGAATTCAGTTTTGGTTGGCAATGTTTGGCAACATTAGTGTTTAATATGTAACATGATGTAATTAAATGTATATTTAAAACCTCAATTTACTATAAATTATAAAATAAATATAAAAAAAAACAAGTATTAAAAATGTAACCCTTATCTCTATTAAATCTTTATAGTTTGGCTTCCATGATTCAGGGCACTAGGGAGCGGTGCGGTGACTGGATTGTTATTCAATGATTACTCATTGATAATTCAGAGATAAAATAAATCGTTTGTGATTAAACAAAAGCTGTGCGATTGGTGCGATGATGAAGGCTGTTTTGTTCTGGGTTTTCTGTATGTAGTATTAACGGTGTACATCTGTACATGTAGAAATTTAGATAAGTTAAGAAGTAATGAAGGACATGTATGTTGGGCAAATTATCTTTTTAAAGTATTAATATATGTATATATATCCTAATTATGACTGACAAGATTAATAAAACAATGTCTGGGGCGGGCGCACCAGCCCCAAACAAACCTGTTCCAATGAAACTATTTGCAACATGGGAAGTGGATAGAACTCCTAGCAATTGTATTCCCAGGTAAGTGTTTATTTATATCCCTTGATAACATATTAATTTCTATTGTTGCACAGATTGTGTACATTAACTTTGACGCGACTGGTGGTATTAAAACCATTGGGAAATGATTTATCATCAATATCAATTGCTGTAAAGATGCAATCGAGTAAGCGTACACTAAGGTCAAATGAGTTTGCATTGCCATCAAATGGTTTGTTGGATACTGGACTGGAACTAACTTTCAGTTTGCAATATCCTCATTTTTTAAAACGGGATGGGAACAGACTACATGTACTTCTCCAACGTCGCAAACGATATAAAAATCGCACAATGCTTGGTTTCAAAACATTAGCCGAGGGCATAATTCGAATGGACCAAGTTTTACAAAGACAAATGGATGTGGACTTAGAATTGATGGCAGATAGTGGGGGGAAAGAGAAGGGTAGCATACCAGTGGCTAGGATATCGGTCTTGCAACTATGTTCCACACCAGTTGACCAGGAGCATAAAAGTGAAAGAGATAGAGATTTTAGTGATGAAGAAGATGAATTTAGTTCTGGAGAAGAGGAAGCAGTAGATCTTTCAGATTCTGAACCACTAAGGAAACTGCCACATACCAGGCATAATTTAAAGCAAAGATTTGTATCTTTGTTACGAAGATTTCGAATAGCTGATACAGAAGAAGGTGGTATCAATTGTCACTTTACTTATCAATTTTTATTTCTTATGCTTTTTACAGGTAATTCCACCACATTGCCTAACACTAGTGATATTCAAGCCTTGTTTCAAGAGTTGGAGTCTTTGAGCTGTGATGATGATTCTGGTGGAGAACAAGATACAATGTCTATATCAAGTACTCCTAAACCCAGTTTGCGACCATTCTTCAGTAGTAGTAGAAGTCTCCTAGATTCAAATGTAACTCATGAAGTAGAACGTTCAGGGGATGATAGAAATTATTCTGGTAGTGATGGTAATGCCGATATATGTGTCGCAGATTACGAAGCTCAGTCAGACTTACAAACAGGATCCCCACCACGTGATAAAAATATTTTGAAAATTCGTGGAGCCACTGACGCAGACACGTTACAAGAAGCAATTGAACGGAAAACTAAGTTATTTCGAACATCGGCGTCAGGTGTGAAGAAGAAACATTCTTTAAGTATAGGATCAGAGACTATTACTCCTGAAACAATTGCGGTAAGTATTTTCATTTTGTTGTAAGATTTTAGTTGATATTTGCCGTGCTGACTGTTTTATTTTAGTCTTTAGTTTTGCGATGACAAAATTCCTAAATATTGTTTTTTCACTTGCAACCTATATTAGAATATACTCAATAATTCTTCAGAATTTGTTATTTCTATTATTGAAATACCGCGGGAATATCTTTTTTTAATTGTTCTATTTTACAACGATGTGCAGTACTTATTGAAGAAATTATTAATTTAATATGACATCGATACCAATGTATTGTAGTGTGTTTTGATTAAAACACTGAAATCGATTAGTCAGCGAAAAATGCATTAAAATTGAATGCCTATACGTTGATGTGAAATATTTCTAAGCGCCTGTGAAGATTTTTGTTGTCTACGTTCAATAGGTATAAGGATAACTTGCAAGTCCTTACAACGCCAAGAAAGTGATCTTTAGGCATAAACGGAAACGGAAAAGCCAGAGCATGTCATATTTATTTTTGACCTCTACTGTAAACACAGCATAAGGTCGGTTTTCATTCCTACTTTGGACGATTCTATTACCGTTCGGTAACCGTTACTGCATTTTTTCGCATTTCACAGTTACTTTCAATGTAAAATATCAATGTAAAATATTCGTATTTTCATTGTTGTTAGTTGTTATTGACGAACAATCATAAAAAACTTCTTTTTATTATAGACATAAGCCAATTCACATCTAATGACTGTTGTATTAGCTTATTTCTTCTAATAATAAGATTTTGTAAATATTTTTCTCGACCACAAAAAATAGTACAAATACCTAAGGCACGATTTAGGTATTTTCTGCGCTTTAACTCATCAGGGGCTCGCCTTCGGCTCGTGCCTGAAAAGTAAATAGTGTACTTTTACACCTGTTTTATTATTGCACATTGTTTTACATTTTATTCTACAGATATTTATATGCTCTATACAATAATATAATTAACGACTTGCAAATAAATGACGATAACGTGGAGCAATTATTAACGTATTCAAGTTACAATGCGTACAGTGAATGCTTTCTATAATACCAAGGAACATGTAAGCAAGAATGGACAGCTAGCACATTTGTGGAGTCGCTTCTTTTTCTTCTATTGGCTACAACCAACTCCGGAAAACCAAGCTCGGTTTTAATTTGACAGTTTTCGAGGTTTTATAACCTATAAACGTACATTCAAGCGAGAAACATTGCTATACTGTTGGTATAAGCACAGATAAATGAGGTAATGTTCGTTCGTTAAGTTTAGTTTTCTCCCCTGAGATCAAAGACAAGGAACATGAGGTAACCAAGAACGGACACCTAGCAAATTTTGTTAGCGCGGGACCGCCATATTTTTTGAGTTCTTCTTAGCCAATAGAAAGTCAAGGTCTCCCAAGTTCCGCTCTTGTCAAAATCGTTCTTGATAATCATTTGACAGTTTTCGAGGTTTTTATAACCTATAAACATACAATAACAGCAGGAACATGTCAACCTGACAGGTAGCAAATTTTAAATGAGCGCGCGCAATCGCCATCTTTTTTTGAGTTCGTTCTAGCCAATAGCAGTTAATAAGTGGACTGAAGGCCATGAATTTTCGCCCCCTGAGATCAAAGGAACCGATGCTGTTTGTCCGTTCTTGTTGAGATGTTTCCTGTCAAAGATGCCGATACTGTTGGACGTTTTCGTTGAGATGTTCCTTGATAGTATCTACTAGTTGTATAAAATTTTAAAAGCACGTAATACCCGTGTGTGCCGACACGAAACCTAACACTCAGAACAGCATAACAATCGTCAGAATTCTTACTCAAAAATGCGGGAATATTTGCGCATTTTGAATGTGCATCTGATATTCGTCAACTCCTTGGGTATGGTTCTACTAGCGAAGAGGTAAGACAACTAGGAGCCCTTGTGATTTTTAGCGGATGCGCATACACGACTTTGACCGCAAATCACATACTTTGGCGTTCTGACAGCACTGTTAACGTACTGAGAGGCTCCCACTGCATTATTCTGACTTTAATTTTGACGGTCGTCGAAGAGAACTGAGGGACCTAGTGCTAAAATAATGAAGTTGCCTTAACCCCTTAAGCGATTATTCCGTATATATACGAGCCAACTGTTATGGACTATTTGTACTAATCCCGTAAATATACGGGCTCAACAATTGTCAATTTTGTAGCATTTACCCCAAAAATAGTGGTCGCTTAAGGGGTTAAAAGATTTTTTTTTTGGCGACGAAACGTCAAAGCTGCTGAGAGCAAAGTACTCTGGAGCAAACGTTGCTTCTTGTCTTAGGGATCTTTTCGCCACTTCATTGCAATCAAACGTAGAACGTAGCAAGCTATGGTAACTGTGCATTGTTTGTGCGTATTCATTTCCTTAATATTTTTGGTTTGTATCTTGCATATAACAACATTTAGATCAGTTTGTAGAATAGTGCATTAATATTCTGTAAGAGTAATTGTATATATTAGATAATTACTCGTAGGTTTAAGAGGATTATTGAAAATTGACTATATGAGGAGTGTAAAAAAAATAAATCATATATCTCATGAAAGATTTTTAGGTTTCCTAAAGACCGAGATAGGAAAACGTATTAATCATGGATAATAAAGAAATCATTTGAATATGGTACAACCATTATTTGATAAAATTTTGACTTTAATTTTCCATAAGTTCGCTATAGAGTGAACCAGTAACAAAGTTGTCAAAGCAGTGCCAAATAAAATACTTGTAGTATTTTAATAAAGACAGGAGATTGGTACTTTCTAATTTGAATATAATCACTACCTAATTTTGATTAACATTTCTAATTCAACGTGAATGCATACATACATAAATAAATCAAATCTTTGGTATAATTCGTGTTACTTTTATTAAAGATTCACAATAATTCTAACTTTTTTTCCCCGAATGCGGGATTATGGTACGAATACTAAGTTTGCTTATTTTTCCCATGGGTATATTTACTACCAAGATTATTGTTTGATAAGATCAAAGATTCCCGAAAGTTACAATTCTGATAGTTATGCTTTTTGTGCTGTGGAGTACGTGTACAGTACAAGCCGATTTTTTGCTCTCTGCGCTGGAAAGATGTGCACAATGAACGGTAGAAGTTGATAAGCGGAGATATCATTTTTACAATAGTAGGCTACACAATGAGTTCAGTGAAACCAAATTTGCATTATTAAATAATTATATTACAAAATCTTTAGCCGGTAAGAATAACGGTAGGCATGCCATATATAAACGTGGGTTTTACGATAAATATATATATTTTTTTGTTGTGCACTGTATGCTAGACCAGTTTTGACAGTTAGAATTGAAATTGGCAAACAAATTCTTGTTTTTGCAATTAATTCCCTTTTACATTTAATGTAGTAAATTATATAATTCAACTCTTTCAATTTTTGGATTTGCAAATTGGATTTTTGCAATTCTTATCGATTTTATGTCTTTCAAAAGCTTTACATCTTAAACCTTCTGTTAGCTTAAAAACGCATTGTAATTACGTGTGCTAAATGAAACGCGCCAATAGAAACTTTCACAGACCAAGAAAATATTTCTTTTCAATGTTTGTAGTATTACTTTTGCGTTTTGCATATACATTCATATTGTGTTTCATAAACGTCTTCGTTTGTTCCAGGCTAGAAAATCATTCTTAGAACAGGTTACACGAATATTACCTCTCGAAGAAGCTATTCTTCCAGACTGTGTAGTTTTAATGTCGGGACCAGAGCCTCAAACTACGACCCTTGTTCCACGCTTAGCGCCGATCCATAGAATTTTCCAACCAGCCTCGGCTCCAGAAGCAAGAGCTGTTATCACATCGTTATTTAACAAAATCCAAAAATACTGCAATACTTGTGCCAAGCCTTCGAATCCACTTAAGTTGTTGTTGATAGGCGGAGATGCTTTGGTCGGCTGGGCATTGCGCCCTTATGTTGAATTAATGTCTAGTAAACCGCCTGAGTGGTTGACTTATATAAAATTTTATATCGTTCCATTCGGAGCATCGAGCATCTGTAAACACTTGGCCGGTTTAGATACTGGTTATGCCGCTTTATTTCCGCCTGACCAGGAATTAAAAATTGACGAATTAGCCAACAGGATCCAAAGATATCTGAATGGTCCCTCATCAGCCCCTACTGCCCAATTACCGCTTGCAGAAGCTATGTTAAACTGCCAAGATGATTCCAGTCAACAATTTATTCCATTTGTAAACGAAGTTCGCGTCGGACCTTCCGATTCTGCGCTTTCAGTATCAGTCGATTTAGAAGATCTTATGTGCTCTAGTCCTCCAGCTCCACCCCTTACACCGCCCTCATCTCCAAACGTTCAAGCTAGGGAATCCCCATGGGAACCGTTAGAATTGCAATTAGACTACTGGCAGTTACCCAAACTAAACGAAAAGACTGATAAAAATAAGCAGGATGGTAAAACTTCCCTTAAAATGTTATTTAGAGGTTTACAAGCCACACCCGGTTTAAACCTAACGATGCATTTTGCCAATAAGGAAAAGAAACAAAAAATTATGAGGCTTGGCAAGAAGAAGGACAGAGAAGTTGAAGCAAGAAGTCAATGTGTTGATGGTATATCTCGATTGATTTGTTCTGCAAAGCCTTCACATTCGTCACCTATGAGAGGTAAATTAATTTGTTATATGCATATTTACTATGTTATTAAATCAATTTATTTGAATTATTCTTTTACCTTTAGTGTTAATTGACGGAGCCGAGTGGACCGGTGTGAAATTCTTCCAGCTAAGTTCGACTTGGCAAACGCACGTGAAGCAGTTATCAGTGGCCTTGGTAGGCGTCCCATTGGCTTGTGCAGATTAATTTCCGACAATACTCGCTCATTGTGTATTATAATTTTCGCATTGTGTGTAATAATGTAAATGTGATAGTACCAGTTTGCTGCTGAATGCTTTCAATTTATCGATCGAAGGACAGACCAGCCAAACCATCATAAGACTGAGGACCTTCTTAGATATAGTCATAGTAAAACTTGAAATATGGAAGGCCACAGCACTGCACGGTGCTTTGAATGGTTTCTGTACGTGCGATGTTCTGTGATTGTTGCAGCTCATTCCAGGACTGACCGTGTGTGCTTCACTTCACTGAGGTCGAGTGCATACATGTGAGCCAAAGACCTATTTATGAGTAGCTTTATAGACGCAATATTTGTTAGTATTGTTTATTATTAATAATACGTACATATATATATAAATACGTATTTGTATTGTAAGTAATGTCGTTTTTATAGTAATGTTGCAAAATAACGTATTAATAAAGGAAAACATACATATAATGTTTGTAACTCTACTGCTTGGCTTAAAATATTAACTCTAAATATGCTCCAAAATATACTATTTTCAAGAGCAAAATATTGAAGTATATTGTGTTTTTTTTTAGCGTGTGTGCACAATAATAAATTTTGTATTTTTATTTTTATCCTAACTATACTAATATGTATATTTTATTTATATATATATTAACATATATTTTTTTTTTTTTTGTCAAAAGTCCGTAAAAACAAATACAACTGTAAACATTTGTTTATTTTATATACAGGTAGCCCCCGTAATAACGTTTTGAAGTCTCCTAATTTTAATTCAACAACTGCTACGAAAAGTGTACGGATTCGTTGATACAACCATCCACGACAATTGCCTGCTTGAAAAATAATTGGCAATAGACATTTGACACTATCATTCATTTCATAGAGCGTGAGATATATTACTTTCCAATTGGCAGAGATCTGAGGTAATAAGTAATTTTACATATTATCTCAATTAAAATACTCTCTTTACTTAATCAGTTCAGCTAAGCTATTAATTTCATTAGAAATGCAACACAACTGAGTTGAACTAGAGATAAGACAAGAAGCAACGCTTGTTACTTTAAGTGGGTCCACGTGTACGATTTTGGCGTTCTAACAGCCCTGTCAATTTACAGAGAGAGCGCCACTGCAACTACTATTCTGGCATTGGGCTTGATGGTTGTTGTAAACCAAGAATGATTAAACAGTACCCTTGGACTAAATCTACTGCGTCTTCAATACAACTTATTGTTATTTTGTTTTTTTTTTCTTGCTTTATTTTTCTTTAATAACTGTAATAATGCCTTCATTACTAATGAAATTCTGCACTTGTATTAATTATACCTATGTTTAACGCAGCAAATCACAGCAGATACAAATAGCCGCCCTTTTGAGCTGAGGTTGTACTTTGTTCAGGGAACCGTTCTTTATGATTGGTGTAAATGAAAGAAGACTGGTGCTAAAATAATGCATCACCGCTATAAATAATTTTTTGGAAACAAAACATCAAAGATGCTGGCAACAAGTGACGCTTCTTGTTTTATCTGTTCGGTGTGGTTGGACTGAGATCTCTAGAATAGGAGATCAGCATTTGACTCAGAGTTAGGTTGGTGGTAGATCTATATTCCACTAACGTTTCGTTGCCACATTGCTCCTGATTGTACTGTACAGCTAGATTTCGATTTTTTCGTTTCATGTTGGTTAAATGGTTCAACTTTCAACTTCTCTCAGACACCGTGTTTCTCACCAAGTATCCGCTTATTCGCATCTAAACTCAAGCAACGTTGTGGCTTCAAATTTATAGAAGGAAAATACCTGTTGTTTTCCTTTTCTTAGCATTGTGTTTGATATTTTCGGTTCAAATAAAGTGAGCTTGAAACGAAACTATATAACTAATATAACTATGTTATATTAGATATATATGTATATTACTGTACATTGAACAAGTAAAATGTCCGGTATAATTTACAGTCTCAACGTTTTATTATACAACTAAACGCTTTACTTGACGGTTAGAATGGAAATTAGCCTTTCAATGTATGTCCACGCAGCTAGTGCCCATTTGAAGGATATATAAGCACAGCATTCAATATAATGATTGTATATAAATGAATAGTCATAAAATATATTTTGCCAGTTCTTACGTTATTCGTAGATTCATCTTATGGTACGGTAAACGGCTTGTAGTAGTTTGCTTTTAATGTATGAAATTTTCAAAGTTTGTGATTCTTTTATGAACACTTAAAACACTCGAGCGTTCACATTTTTAGATTTAGACAATTTAATTTAGAGGGCACTGGATTCTAGTCTAGATTTTAATTTTAATACAAGGAAAGCAGTTTTCTAAGTCATTTCAAATCTACAAGAATTCCGACAGAGTTTTGTAATTTACAACTGATTTTATATTGTTTATTTGTTCGTTGATATATCAGCAAAGAACAGATCAATGACTTTTGGAAACCTAGAAAAGCACGTACTCATTGCTATTTATAAATATATATGAATAACATATTTCCCCACAATAAAATGACCTTATTTTTATAAATCGATGGGACGTTTTTATTTGGATGGGTTGTATAGGTCAGCGAAGAGGTAGGATAAAAACGGTCATTTCTAGGCGACACATCAAATGCGTCGACAGGTCGTCCATTTCACTGTAAAAGAGCTCAGCAGGCTATATTTATGATATTTATTAATTACGTTACTGTATCATGGATAACAACAAATTTAGAGAGGCTTATTTCCCTTATAGTACTGATTTAATCCCAAAGATGACGCTGTCACTCGTCTACAGTGTTTGTTTGGTTCTCTAACTTATGGGCGTACAAGTTTAAACTATATTGTGGTTTGAAATAAAATTGTTGAATCGAAATGGCTTCATGTGTTGAATATCTCTAAAATTTCTATTATGCAATAAGTAAAGTTAGTTTAGCCATTAACCACAAACAATACTTTTGATCTCCTGAAAACTAATTATATAAGGCAAATGGCAATAGTTGCTGATAAAAAGGCATGAAAAATTCTGTTGGAATTTTGTTTTGCTTTATACCTAAAAGACTACAGTTGGTAGTATATTTCACTGATATGCAGTAAATTTGTTAGATGACATGGAAATTTATAATTTATAGTGAAAATTCAACGCCTCATATTACAGGGACAGTGATGTTTACGCCATCTAACGGAAAACTTATTGTCTTTGCTTATATCTAATAACTCAATGTTCATATACATATATTTATATTACTGTAATATTTAATATTACTATAATATTTAATATTACACTAAATCAAGTATGGGCAACCTTTGACATGTTGTGGGCCAAACTTTAGTGTGCAAATACGTTCGCGGGCCGCGTTTAAAAGTAGTGTTTTAAAGTAGTGTTCATAATTTTTAGCGATAGATATCAGACATGAAATAATACGACAATGTTATTATAATGCAATTTATTAAAATACGAAAATGAAATGAAAAAAATAGGTACAACATTATACCTATGTGTTGTGTAATCGTGATAATTTTTTTTTTTTGATTGGGTTTTTCAAAATGTCTCGCGGCCCGGATCAAATCTTACAGCGGGCCGGTTGTTGCCCACATATGCATTAAACGAACGTGTAAGAAAATGGCATGGAAAATGAATTAATGGCAGAGTTTAGGTATAATTGATGCTTATACCTTATATGAATTATGAATTTGCACGTCATCTAGCGGAAAATTGTATTAGTACCGCTGAAATATAGGTATGTTCGTTTTGGCACTCCGCATCGTAACGCGAAAATCTAGCCGCGTGACGCCGCGTAAAGGTAAGTTTTCAGAACAGCGGACGGCGGATTTTTTTTAGCGGATCTCACATGATTGGTTGCAAAATATTCAAAATGTCAATGGCGCGAAATATTTGCGAATAGTTTAACATTTTGCGGTGCCGCAGTTTATGTTGAATATTTTTTAAGTTTCTAGAGGATTTTAGCTTCTATCTTTGTTTACTATTAGTCGACGTCGGTCAGCTGTTAGCACTTAACTCGTGACGATGGATTCTGCCCAAGAATTAATATAATAATTAATTAATTAATTAACTTATACGTGCTTTATTGTAATCGTAATCAGTTTTTGTTGTTGTTGTTATAGCTGGTCGTTTGCGACGAATGTGGTGTTATAAACGGATGTGAACATATAATGGTCCAACTTTGTAAAATGAAATGTTGCTAGAATTCACCAGAAACGCTCCGCGTATCTGAAAACTACATTAATTTGTTTATGTAATTTCCTGTGCGGAATTTAAATCCGCCGTCAGCATTCCGCCGTTGTGAAAACTCACCTTAAAGTTTTTCAACTTAAGCTGTCGTAAAACGCTGCATTGACGCCAATTTAGATTTTCTGATTCCTGTTCATTTTGCCATAACGCTAAAATAATTCATTAATTTTAGGTTTACTCTTATTTGTGAAGTAGTTTTTTTACGTTTTTTTGAAGTTGTCTTTACGATTTTTTGAGAAAGTTTCAATTAGTATTTAGTGGACATAGTTTTTAAATTTACATATTTATTGTTGCTCAAACATTATATTTAAGAGTAAGTCGTTAATCGACTTTCTTTTATTATATATATAATAATAATCATGTTTACAAATGTTAATCCTGAAATACTCTGTTTGCTTTGCACATGTTTATTAGAAGAGAATTGAAAAGGATATGTATCATTGCGTTTGATTTGCCACTTTTTTGAGTATCGTCGAAGCGTTTTCTTTTTTTGATAATACAGATAGCGATTTGTTTTTAAGGGATACAGATGATAGTGACGATGATTTACTATGTATATAAAGAGACCGGATATTCAATTGAAGATTTTGAATAGTTATGCTATAAGTATACAGAAAAGGAATTTCTTTAGCAATTTCGTTATATTATTTGTTATATATTTCTACATCTCAAATCGGAAAAAAATAATTATATACGTTGTTTATTAAAAATATTTTTGTTTATTTTATATCTTTTTTAACTTTAGAAATATTGGTGCCAGTTTACTCGTTTAGTTATATATAATAGATATAGCTATATCAAAAGTAAGAATATAGAAAAAGACAGGGTTTACTTGCTTATTTCTCATTCAATTGAAGGAGCGAACTTTCTATGGAAAAATAACAACATTGTTCTAAGAACAAAATAAAATTATAACTAGATATATTTTGTAATAATAGCAAATAAATAATAGGTTTACCAAAGCAATTTCATGTGTGGTCTTTTCTTGTTCATATTTTTAATTTACTATGAAATCGAATCATCTTAATTTTTAAAGTTCAAAATTCACACCTAATCCACATGCAAAAATTCCAATAAATGTAATTCCATTTTTGGCGTCATAAAAAGCAATAGACATAAAACATTAAAAAAGAATAACCATTTTTCTAATAGGGTAACAGTTTTTAAAACCTATAAGATTTTTCCCACGGTACAAATAATACGGTATGCTCGTTTTGAATCTCAAATTCGTCAAGTCCGGTCAGATGACGTAATTAAGGAGCGTATCGAAAACAATAAGATACATGTATGGTAAATAGCAAAATCTTAAAATCCAAATTATTCACAACCACCAATTAATGTAATTCAAATACAGCTTTGATTTAAAAAAGCCCGTTTTAAGTTGAAATTAACTTTATCTATCTTGTCGCCATCTAGTAGCGCTCGTGTTTATTTCTACGATTGTACCGACTTTCGTGTGTGTTTACAAAATGTTTTCGTGGTTTTTCTAGAAAATTGAATTGTGAAAACACCTTAACGTTTTTAAAATATGTTCCGTAACCCCGTCCGGATTTTTTAACTTACCTCTCGCATTAACAAACCTCACGGTCGAAATCGATTTTAATATAATAATAATCATATATGTGCCGCCATTTAATGCTCCTATCTGACGTAACTTCGATATGCGCGTAAGCATACCGTATTATTTCTACCATGATTTTTCCCTATTTTCTCTACTTTTTCAATATAAATTGCCATTTGACATTTATGTTTGATAGATTATTTTATACATCCATATCTTATAAAACTAAACCTTAAACAGGTTTTTTGTAATTGAAGTAATGGTTTCAGTAAATTTATTTCTTCAAAGAACACATTTTAAATAATATTTGCACACATTATACTATCTGATCACCTGCGAGTAATCGTTGGCTAAAATAAACAACAAAGAAAAGGTATATATGCCGACAATCGTTGCAAAAGGTAATAATAATAAGTTATGCGACAAAGATGCCGCAATCTTTTTATCTAGGTTTACATTCGCCGTGTTTTACTTTATAGTTTTCGCAGAATTCAATAACAAAATAATTATTAGAATCCACACATGCGCAATGGCTGATAGATTAAAGGAGATGTATCTTTCTTTTCCTTGTGGCGTATTTTCCTTATGTCATCTTTTTTTGAGTCGATAGTACAACTGTAAATTTCAGAATTCAAATTGAACAGCGGCGCAGCGTCATGTCATAAACATAACGGCAAGTCAAATCGAACAGAAATGCTTACAGCTACGTTTCGCTACATGACGCTAGTGCTAAAACGAACATACCTATACCACAAAATTTTTGCCTAGGCGTCTTAACAAAAGTCCAGCTCCGCTGACTTACAATTGTCACTGCGAACAGCTGTTTGCGTCTTCTACGTCGCTCATTATTTACTCATTATGTGGAACTATGCATCAGGTGTATGTATACATTTGACAGAAAAGTTTTCCATCATCATGTTTCGGACGTTCACTAGCTTGAAGGCTCGCAGAGTTTGAAAGGGCTAGTATATTTACATATAATACAGTATAAATACATTTCTCACTGCAAAACCATTTTCGGCTCATAGATTTTCGCTAGCAAAACAAACACAACAATATTTATGAATGACTACTATTCTCTTTATTTAGACCATTTATGAATTCAGAATCTGTCGTCCTGCGGAGGCTGTACTTGTACCGTACTGTGCTTGATTTTTGGTGTTCCTGGAACTCTCTTAAAACTACAAACATTACAAGCTTTATACAAATTAGGACACATTTTGAATTATTCGTTATCGCTGACTCCAAAACGACCACCTAAAAAACTAAAGAAAAAAATGTGATTGACGAAACCGATTTTTTTTCCTAGTAGGTTCAAAAAGCTGTATAATTTCTATGTAAATTCCGTATTAACCTTATTTTAATTAATATTTTAGTATTTTTTTTACTTTACTAAGACTACACAAAATATTCAGAAAAAAGCAATATGTTTTGTAATAGGTTGCGTGGGGTGAAATTGTATCGTATGGTTTAGAAATGCAAGGTCTAGTCTTAGTGATGGTGATTATTGTCACGAATAAAATTAAAATTCACGAAAAGGCTTAATTACAATATTAGACTAAAGGATTACGTTTTTGTTTGGGAACCAGCAGCAAACATTAAATACATATTTAGGAACCTCCCCCTATGATGGAAAATTAGTAAAAAAATGGTAGTGTATCCAAACGATAATAAATTTCTACATATGCTCTCTAAGAGGCGTTTTACACGTACGAGAATTTTTACATAAATCACAATAAAAATTAGCCCGAAAATTTTGGTGAGAATTTTCCTAAAGGTCGCTTTACAGTTCGCAATTTTTGGTATTGCGTGCAATAAAATTGTACGCAATACAAATAGCGCATGCGCATTCAATGGATTTCGATCAGCTGTGTGCAATCTTACTGGTTTTGCACGGAATAGAACGTGTTCTAATATTTCATTGCGCGCAATTTTAATACCAAAAATTGCGAACTGTAAAGCGGCCTTAAGAACTTTGTCGCGACACTTTCAAGTCGTTTGCACCAACCCGCAGAAGCCGAGCTGTCTATGACATCCAAGGCCCTAGTTTTGATATGCTTTCCGTCATAAGGAGGGATATTAAATAAGACCATCACTGTGTATATTTATATTTGCTTGAGTATTTTTCAAGTATCCAAGTTCTGTGCATTGTTTAGAGCAGTGTTCGTCAAACTTTTCTGGCCAAGAGAAAGTCGAGCGATATATTGGGCCGTATAAATTAATATATTATTTTTTTTTACAATGTTGGGAGAGAGGATACATTAAACGATATTTTAAATATTTGTTTTAGGGGGAGGGGAGATGTTTTTTTTTAATTTTGTTATCACAATACCGGAGGTTTGTTCGCTGGTGCTACACTTTCCACACTGACTCCTACTTAAAACAGGATAAAAGATTTACTCTTTATGCATCTGAGAAAGAGACAATATGCACCAGTGTAATTGGTGTAACACCAACGAACAAACCTCGGGAGAGAAGGTGCGTAAAAAAATGTTTTAAATATATTTAAAAAAAACGGGTGAGATAAAAGGTTAAGAAAGGATAAACTTTTTTAAATGATAAAATTTAATTTTCACAATGCCGGGAGAGAGAGAATCTATAAAAATGTTTTCATTTTTTTTTTAACACCGGGTGGGGTGAAAGGGAAGAGGAATGTTTTTTCTTTTAATGATGAAACTATTTTTTTCACAATACCCAGGGATGGGATGCACTAAAATGTTTTAACTATCTTTTTTAACATTCAGTGGGACGAAAGGGGAGAGGAATAGATCTTTTTTAAATCATTAAATCATTTTTTTTTTATTTTTTTCTAACGGCGGGAGGTATGAGAGGAAACATGGATGAATCTTGATGATAAATAATATTTTTTAGCGGCACCAAGGCGCGAAGGATAATTAAAACCAGTATAAAGCATTTTCGATAGATTCCCGGCCTTCTATTCTTTTAATTAATAATGTGTTGCCACAGTTTGACTACCACTGTTTGAGAGTATTGCAGCGTTCTTAGATAGCAGTTACCAATATTCTTAGTAGACAAATTTAAATTTTCAGCAATTATTTTTAGTATAATTAATAACTATGTAAGTAATTCAAACTTATCGGAAACTTTTTGTTGTAACGTTGAAGTTACTAAAAATTGCAGGAAATTTAAACTTAGCTGTCAGGAATACTTTGTAGTTTCAATCCTGTGATTATCTTGAATGTTTCATGAATTTGTGTGATATTTTAGGGATGTTATCAACGATTGTCCATTACATTACGATAGTTATAATCGCTTTACCTTTATTAGTTCGCTCAACGCTACAATTGTTATAATTGTCTTACGAAGTTTGGGTCTGAAATTATTGACGTTGATTAGGTATGTAGATTTTATTTCTGTAATTTTATTTAACTGAGCAATAAAATATATTTTCGTATTGCTGTTCTTTTTTTTCTAAGCTGTAGTTTATTATTCTCATGTAGTACCAAGCAATTTATTAAATATGGGATTTCATATATTTTGCAATTCTAAAAATAAAAAGTACATATTTTACAGATATTTGGTGCTAATTGTGTTACACATAGCTCTGGATTTACATAAGAAGCACCAGAGTCTAGGACCACAGTATATACCCTATCCACTAGTTTCACTAAGCGTCGCACAGTGGTTTAGGATCCGATATACATGATCGAAACCTCTAGCTCTTAAATAGTTGACCAAAAACGAGGTGAAAATTTAACATAGGGCTTCAAGGCAATGTAGAATCACTGACGAAAAAGTTTGGTAAACCATGTCTCTTCACTTACAGTGAGGGTGAAAGTGTGTGTACCGTTTAGGGAAAGGTGCAACTATACAAGAGGTATAAAAAACTTTGTTTAATAAAATTTTATTTATTTTTAAAATTTTTAATAATATGCTTGGTAATAGTCGCAATAGTAATAATATAGTAATAGTAATAATAATATAAATATACATATTGATAAAACCTTTAGAATGATTCTTCCTCTGAAAATTCTTCTTCACTCAAGTCTATTTGTTCTTCGAGGGACAAAGTGTCTTGTTCATCTCTGTTAAGTACTACTAATTGCAACATTTCGTCGTCTAACTTCCTATGTGGTCTTTGCGTAACACTAAATGAACTTAACAATGGATCAGAACTAAGGATGAGTCTGTGGAACAGATCTTCGTTTACTTTTTCCGCACTAATTTTTCTGGTGTGGTGTTGACGATATCGCCTCATGTCTTTATTTTTCGATTCTTGAGCCTCTTCAGATAGTTCACCAATAGGAAGAATTGCTTCTTTTACAATAATTGGACCATGGATCAATAGTTTGTGAACGGAGGGAGGCATGTAGTACCAGTTGTATAATGAAACGTATATCTCGGCAGTTTTTAAACAATACAACTCAAAGTTATCGGATATTGATTTCATAATACTGTTGATTGTACGCAAAATTACACAAAACGTTTTAATCAATCCTTGTCAATCCAGTAATTTCCGCTGATAGAGATGGATTTGAAAAAGAAACGTCTTGCAGTATTTACCATCATTTGTATTCCCAGATCCAGTTTCGGAATGTCTTACAAGAAGACCCATTTTTTCTCGAAATTCTGATTGAATCTTTCTTTTCCGTGTCTCGAAAGCCTCCTGTGTGCTTTGCTAACTTTCCACATTTGCAGCTCAAGCCTATATGAAATATGTAGTAAACATTCAAAACAACGAATATACGAATGTAAAACAGACAATCAAATTCTAAAGAGTTTCGGATCAACTGGCAGTTGCCGAAGAGATACTATATTGTTCATTTGTGAAATTTTTACTCCACAAGATAGCAAGTCATGCTTGAAGTGTTTGTCAGCGCATTCTACAGACTTTCCCGTCCACCATTGTTAAACACATTTGAAATTGATTTTTCCTATTGGAGAGACATATGGGATCAAATTTCAATTTCACTTTTCACGGCCGCTTCTTCCTGTGCCTGAAATATTCGCAGTTTCATGCACCCATTGAAGCTTATTGGGCGACAATATCTCTTAGAGGCAGGTCGCGGGTTTTTCCATATAATGTCTGTGGATTTTTCATCGATCAATTGGAGCGGAACCAAAAGATGTTATAAAAAATACTATCATCCGCACGTGGTGCATCTGACTTTGATGTTTATACGCGGTGTATCCCGAACTGCCGTCAAAACCCCACTTACACAAAAAACTAATGAACTTTCTCGTGCTTCAAGTGAATACATTAAAAAATACTTTCACAAGTGTTATTTAATAAATTTTGCAGGGGTACTTCACACTTTTTTTCGGAGATTGAAATTTGCGATGGTAAAAAAGCTTCTTCCTTTCTAAGACTTTTATAATACGGCGGATACAAAGCATGTCCGTGCTGGTTAGCTCCACTTCTTAATGTGTTGTACTGTGTCTTAGTCAGATTTGCAGAAAATTAAAAGCGCAACGGCTTCTTCTAATGAATAACTTGACTGTTCATAATGTGGAGATCTCCAACGAGTTAAAATTCGCTTCGACCGTGAAGGGGTTGTTGTGGTCATTTCCTCGAGAAGCTGTGCCCCAGCTGGATCACCACTTTCTCTTAGCTTCATTGATGTCGCAAAAGCTATTCAGCAGTCGATTTCTCTCTTTTCTTAACTGTTCGGTTTTTCGACGTTTAATTACCACTGAGGCATCCTTAAAGTCTTCGATGGTCGGCCCCCGCTAGTAGAAGAAGAACCGGGATACACGAAACAGAAGAACTACTTCAGGAAACTTTATTTCTTCTTGGCAACCAGGCGCCAAATTTTGCTAAGAAGCGATTGTTCATTCTGTGCGCACTTTTCCAATTTCGATAATAGGGAGAGAAAAACGATTCTCTGGTAAAATTCACAAGAGTCTTTGTTGCAATTTCGTCACCATTTGTTTGAAAATGCTCTTTCAGGAAATCAAGAACTCGATTTTCCGCAGTTCCGTGGATTCTTCATGAAATTCCATAAATTTTTCATGCAGGACCATACGTGTGATTGGCCGATTCGCCATGGCCACAAATACGGCAATTCGAAAAGAAAACAAAAAACACAAGAAAATAACAAAGTTTGCAAGTGGAAAACACCGATATAAAGTCTTATAAAAACACATAACAGTTAACAAAACAAAGCTCTGTGGAATGATTTTATATACCCATGCCTTGCAGCCTTTTATAGGCTTTAGCTCTACCCTTATTTACATACCCCTACCTGCCAACCTTCAGGGACACGTAGGGCATGTAAAATAAACTTTCCTTATATTTATAACTCATTTAAAGAACAATATTATTTTGACCACATTCCGTCCTAAGTTGTCCTCTTTATTGATACTTCGATTAATTTACCTACTTCATAGAAATATGCATATAAATTGCATTAGGGCTTGAGCAAACAAAAGATAAATTCTAATAACCCTTAATCGCACTTAATGATAGTATTATGATAAGAATTTCATTATAAACTCATAAAGCAGTTATATTTCCAAAGAATTTCTTGGACAATGTGAAGAATTTATAAACATTAGAATCGCATTATTTAAAAAGATGTGAACTTTTACGATCTTTGAAAGCGTGTATCTTTAATTCTGTAATGCATCAGTTGTAATTCCAGCCTAGAACTTGAACTAATGTAAGAAGAGTAGCATATCACAATTTTGCAAACGATTGGGAAAAGAATGAAATTGTTCGGTTTTCGATCGCGTATACTCAGATCCTAAACCACTGTGCGTCGCGCCTTTTGCTGTTTTGTCTATCAAATTTAAGACATTCGGCGATGGCGTTTGGCTGGCTATATTGCAACTAATAATTGCAAAAGTGGGTACGACAGTAACCTGTATACTAGAACGGATTGACAATTGACAAAAATCGCGTCGTTAGTTGGTCCATAAAAAGTAATTTCAATGAACAAATAGAGCTAGCATAATTTACGCGCTCAATATTAATGGAATTGATAGAAGAATACTAAAAATGACATAATTTGGTTAATATTAACGTATATATTAAAAACCGCAGTAAGTAGGGCTTAAAATTATACATAGGAACTGATAGGAAATATATTCAGTTACAGAGAAATATATACATATTCCTAAAAGAATCTGTTTTAAAAATCGTTAATCGTTTGTTGCTTTGCTTTATAACTTCGTCAGAGTTCACGAATTAAAATTACTTTCCTGAAAAAAAAAAAACAAATGTGGAATCTGTGTCTTTAGTATTTTATTTATTACATATTAATCGTTTTAGCCAATGTGGAACACATTTATACCTTGTATTTATAAAAGGATTAAAATAGACTGAAAATTGCATTGAATTTAATGATAATTTTTCTGAAATCGGTTGAAGGAAAACATTAACAATCACAGCAGGATTATCAGAAGTAATTACAAATTATTAAGAAAATTATGCTTGCGGAGTAGCTTGGCACAATAATATAATTCATGGGGGAATAAGTACAAGAAAAGTTTCAATATCCTTTCCCATTTAAAGACAACTAGCAGTAGCTTGAAAGCATTTGTAGTAAACCAACCAAATAATGAAAATGTAAGTATTTACAATAATTGTTAACAACTATTTCTGGTGCTGCAAAATAAAATGTTATTTTATTACGACTACATCATTTTTACATTAAAATATTTATAAACATGTATTTAAAAAAAACAACGAAGCAAAATTTTAACCAACATTGTATTTTTACTTACATTAACTTCATCTGGAGGTAATCTGAAAAAATGATATTCTTTATTATCTTTGTGATACCTCCTATCACAATTTGGCACACAGCACTTTACGCTAGGCATTGTGGATTTATTAATAAACTATTAAATAACTATAAAGCTAAATTGAAAATTTTAAATAAAAAACAACTATATATACCTACTAAATACTATTAATAAAGTTGTTATATTAAAATAATTAACTACAACAACTACTCTAAAGGTTACTGTTAGAAATAGGTTTATATGTTAGCAAAAATAAGTAAAGATTAAAATAAATAACTACACAAAGAATACTGATAGTAAACCTGGAAATAAGAAAATATATTGTGAAGTACGGTTTCAATTACGGAATATTCTGTTAACAGCACAACATCAATGTCACCATAACGTTGCTACAAATGGAACGTCTTCGTAGGTTTGATTTTTGTTTGTAAACAAATTTAAACAGTTTTAGTTATACAATTTCACCCACCTATGCGACACCGCGAATTTCCTTGGACGCCATGTTTGAAATCCCATGTTACCGGCGATGTGAAACTACTGGATAGGGTATATACTATGCTAGTACTCAGGGCGGCATGTTAGACGCAATTCGTTATAAAACATGTCCACTATATTTTTGACTCAATTGCCGTGACCGGTTAATCGTCGTGACAGGTTAATCTTTGCACCCGGTTAATCGTCGTGACCGATCAATCGTCGTAACCGGTTATCCGGTTAAAATGCACAGCACTAGTTAGAACCTTGATGACTAGGGTAATTGTGGGGTATATAATAGTAATAACACAGCACTAAATGGTGCCGAATGGTTACTCATTACCGCATATTGCTGCTTGACTCGCAACTTGATTGGCAATGATGCAATGAAGTAACTTTCCTTCTCAGTCGTATTGCCGGGATACTGTGGGGCATACTTAGACAAGGATATTATAACTGGGGCAACCACAGCTCTTGACAATTCATAGATACTTGACAATTTGGTCTAAAGACTTATTTACTTCTATTATGAAAACTAAAACATCTTTGTATTTGCCAATGGTCCTCTGTTGTTTTAAGTAAGCATTCTCGCGAAGAAGTCAAAAAGAGTTACAGATGTGTCAAGCAGATAAATACAGGCTGTGTTTGTAGATATAGAATGTACTATGTATTTAATTCAAGTTTCAATTGAATTAATTTTTGTACAAACATTGTGATTTAGAGCGCTATCAGCAATTAAGGTTATAAGTTGCTAGTTATAAAACATGTATACTATATTTTTGACTCAATCGAATTGACTGGTTCACCGTCCCGATCGATTAATCGCCGTGACTCGTTAATCGCCGTGATCGGTTAACCATCGCAACCGGTTAACCGTCGACCTAGTTCTTAAAATGCCACAGCATTAGCCTAAACTCTTTCATTTAAGCATGGCTTAGCTAGCTAAAACAGCGCACATATACAGGCTGTCTCACCGAATTGGGTCATTAGATTTTTTTTGAACTTCTAGTAGGAATTTGATTTTGAAACTTGCAGTGTAGTCATGGCCCACTGTCATGTATTTAAGGAAAACATTTTCAACGTTATAGCACTTTCGGATAAACAGGGTGTTGATAATCAAACTTTCTTAATTTAAATGGATACTCTACAATTTTTATCGGTACAATGAATGTATCGAGTCATTTGGAATTAGTTTACATAGGGTTCCCTACCCCTAAACTTAACCGTTTTTGAGATATTTGTAATTTTGTTGATTTTTTGACGTTGCAACGTTTCAAGTAAATTAAATAGCTGATCAAGGTATCAGATATTTAATGGTCTACTATTGTCGATGTAAGTACAAAGACGTAGGTAGAAAGTGTTATCGCAATAATGACCGAATCAACATACAGAGTGTTCGAAAAACGCATCTCCAATGTAGATACCTTAAAACAAAAAACTTTTTTATTTCAAAATGGAACATGGATATTTTTACTACAGCATTGAATGTGGCGTAAAAATTCTACATCGATTGATATTAGGGTTGGCTAAACCTATTTTTTGATAGTTTTTGAGATATTAATATTTATTGCCAAAAAGATAACTAATTTCCAGTTTCGAGCAATAAAATATTTTTTCCTAAAAAACAACTGTATATATTTTTAGAATGATGCGTTATTTTTTTTTTGCATTGCTTTAGTTTCCATACTTGAGAATATACTTATTGGAAGTTTCCAAATTATTAGCGAATTTTTATGTAATTGTAATTAAAAATATTAATAAGCCATAATTATTATGCGACAGCAAATTACATGTAATATTTTTACTTGCTTATTAAATGCATCGAAAATAAGTCAATTAAAAAAGAGAAACTAAGAAACTATTATTCTGAAAGAACATTTATATTGAACATTTGGAAGACTTTTAATGTTTGTTCCTGATTTATGTTATCTGTCTGTATCGCTTAAACCTAGTTTATGCAAAAAGCCAAGAGGGTGCATTGTTTTCGGAGACTCCATGTCAGACGGCTCCCTACAAAGTCTAGTAAGTGAAAATATTTGAAATATTATAGTGTATTAGGATATCTAGCTTTAAATTCCCTTTGTATTTTATTTTTCTTTTTGGAGATTTTATTCATTGCAAGTAAGTGTAGGTATCCTAATCATTGATTACATTCTTCATAAATGTAAATTAAGTCTAAAATGGTATTTGTATATGTAACTTTCAATGGTTTTTCTTATTTCTTTCGATTAAAATATTTTACTTGTGAAAGAAAATGTGTGAAGGAGTGGACAGCATTAGGACTTACTATAAAAGATATGACTGGTTAATACTGCATAGGTTTATCACTGCGCAATTTTGTAAATTACGACAATGGATATCACTTGTTTGTTAGCACATCTCATGCCTACAATAACTAACAATTATGTACGTTCTCTATGAAATAAAAGGCATTACTAATAGTAGAAACTAATGAAGATTAGATATCTGAAAACATAAGTTTTAGAGAGTTAGGCAAATAATGTACAGAGTGCTTTTGTAGGAAAAAACTCATTTTATTTGGTTGGAACTTGGAATTTGGGCATATTTTTAGCAATTTTTTTGCAAGAAATGTTAATACTTCAAAAACTATTAAGAAAAGGTATACCAAACCTTAATATCAATCGATGTAGAATTTTGCGCTGCATTCAATGCTATCTCATGAAATTTGAATTGGTTTTATTTGAAAGAGTGCAAATGTCAAAAAATCCACGAAATGAAAGGTATCCAACGTCGAATTTAGGGATATGGAGCCTTTATATAAACCAGTTCAAATGACTCGTCAAATTCATTAGACCGATAAAAATTATACCATTACGTTTAAAATAAGAAAGTTGATATCAACACCCTGTATACCGAAAGTGTTATAAAGTTGAAAATATTTTCCTTAAATAGATGACAGTGGGCCATGACTACACTACAAGTTTCAAAATCAAATTTCTATTAAAAGTTCAAAAAGATCTAGTGGGTGGGACCCCCTGTATATTATGCAGCTGAGCCTCGCCATGAGATTGGGCAAATATCCTTATTTTAATTGTCTTTTATTTAATTTTAATAATTAATTTTCTCTTCCTTTCTATAACCAGTAGGTATATTAAATGTAATCACCATTCTCTTGTTTGCTCAATAAAGATATATTATGATTTTATTATATATACAAAAATATCCACATCGCAGACATCCTTTAAGAAGAGCTTTCGAACCTTAAAAACCAGGTTATAAGTGAAGCAACAATTTAATATGTACCACACATGCGAATGGGGACTGTTACCACTAACGAAAATGAAAGGCGGGTTTTACAAGCGGCAATAGAAGATCCAAATACAAGTTTAAGAAGAATGTCAGGCGACTTAAATACCAGCATCGCTTCCATCCATACAAAATGCAACTCCACCAAGAGTTATTGCCACTTGCCTATCAAAACCGCATAGGACTTTGTAGAAGAATCTTTTTAAATTTAATTGAACAAGACCTAGAATTTGGCAGTAACATACTGTGGGCTCGCGAAGCAATTTTCTATAATAATGGTTATGCAAATAGACAATTTTCATTAGTATGCAAATTCAAATCCTCATATTGTATTTGAAAAACGTCGCCAAAATAGATGGTCGTTGAATGTTGGAGTGGCATCATGGATACAAACATAATTGGCTCTTTTTTTATGGTTGCTTAAATGAGAGGAGGACCTTCTGGATGGCCACCAAGATCATCTGATCTAACACCTTTAGATTTTTTTCTTTGGGGATATGTTAAAAGTAGTGTGTATGAGAGAACATGGACAACACCTGAAGGTATATTTGTCAACAAATAACTCCAGAAATGCTTTTAAAGAGTAAAAAATTAACATTTAAGCGACGAGTAAATAGCTTTGTTTGTTTGTGTGCTTGGAGCAGTATTTACTGACGTCATCAGAGTCTTGAGAGCGTCCCAGAGTTGGATTTAAAGATACATGTACATGTACAAACAAACGCGCTCGATTGCAGTATAACCTTAATTTTATTATTTACTATTGTCAGATTGTCACAGCTATTATGAACAGGAAAATTAAAAATATTTTTCAAAATTAATGAATCTAAGACTAAAAATAAAAATGCACCATATACTAGTATTTATGTACCTACCAAGTGAAGTTTTTAAATATAATGATCCGTTCTTTACCATCAATCACATTGGTATCATTATATTATCTATTTCGTGCATATTTGATGCAGTTATACATCAGATTACATTTACAAACGACAGTTTACAACACGGTGTTAGTGCGAGTAGGTTATGTTGCGCAAACTGCTCGTAATTGCTCGGACGTCGGATCGCGAGCAGAAAGAGGAACCTCTTTGTGATCTGGATTTGCGTGCTCTAAACAAACAAACACGCACAAATCATGCTCTAGAATACAAACAAACGCGTAAAATTCCTCGGATCTGCTTAGATCAGACAAACAAACAAACCTAATATGTGTCTACATAAAGTTGGCCATATTGAAGAATGTTTGTAAGGTTACTTTTACTTCATTTTATAATTTTTAACTTACCTACTTCAGTTTGTGTTTATTTACTATAGCTTTCTTTACTTTTCATTATTAATCTATGTTGATGTAAAGGTGATAATACACTGCAACCAAAAGGATCTGTTGAGTCCCCTATTCTATTGTTCGCGTAGTAAATGATGCTCTATTGCGAAAATTATCAAGTTTAGGTATAGGCAGTGTTATGAACGTTCGAAATATGCCTTCCAATTGTATCCGACTACATAAAATATACAGGATGTTCATTTGAAAAAAAATTGTACATTTG
The DNA here is from genome assembly GCA_004143645.1 of Protaetia brevitarsis. Lineage (NCBI taxonomy): Eukaryota > Metazoa > Arthropoda > Insecta > Coleoptera > Scarabaeidae > Protaetia > Protaetia brevitarsis. Next base: position 1,402,003 of record RXPK01000139.1, read on the forward strand.
AAGTTTTTGAAATTCAGATATATTTTAAGAACACCTTGTATGGTGGAAATGCTTTGTATCTATTGTTTTATCCAAAGGTGCGCTAGATTGCTGCCAATTTATTAGAAAATAGTACTTAATAACGGAGTTCACTCGGACACATGAGTATCAGTATTAAATTACACAATTCTGAGCGCATTGTCGATTTGACCCTATGGGAACTACCGACGGTAGCCCATTCAGGTTCAGATTCAACACAGTATTCCTTTATATGAAAGATTATATCAACGAGGTGGATTTACCTTATGATAGGAATCAGTGAAACTACATTAAAGTAACTTGAGTATATATTTATGTCTAACATCGTGGTTATGTGACAATACGTCTTCACAGGTTTATCTTAACATTTCTGTAAACATACTACTGATCGACTAGAAAGTCCTTAATGTATTTTGGTTCACTTGGCAAGCACTTTTGTGCTAAGATATGTCACCTAAAAATATATATAGCTCAATAACAATTTATCCTTACAAACTACTGACAACAATTTAGAATTCAGCCGGTTATTTTGGCGAAATAAAAAATTTAATCGTCTAATTAGGTACTTCACTGTACCGGTACCTATGTATGTACTTTAGCCATTTACAACATAATAATACATCATTGTTTTATACGGATGGCTTCATGTAGTTGTTTATTGGGGTACAGAGCTTATTAGAGTTATAATAGATTGAAAACATGAAATTACAGTACTTGTATCTACCTACACATTAACTTTTTTTTAAAAACATCTTTTATGTTAGGCAAGAATTTGGGAATGAACAATTTTCTGTAACAATTGCTTTTCGTTTAAATCATCGATGGTTAAGTTTGTTTAAAATCCATCAGTTAACTTTAAAATAATTTCAAAAGACCATAGCAAGTTTAGTTCTATAGCACTGCATTTATGGTAGCATGTGCATTATACAGATATATGCCACAGATATTTTTCAGCTCTAGAGTAAGTACTTCAGAGAGAAGTTGTACGGGTAGGTACAATTTAGTGATGGCCATAATCGAATGACGGAAAAGGCGTTATACCTATTCGATTATTGAGATTCATTCGATAATTCGATTATAACCTGATTTGGGATAATCACTCGATTAGGTATAATGAGTGATAGGTATATTCGAATGAATTATACATAATCGATGATGAAATCAGTAATAGTAACAATCCGAAAAACATTTTTAAACGACAGGATATGGTATAACTATAAAAGGGTTGTTCAAATAAGATGAATAAATAATCGATTATATAAAAATATTTTTTTACAGTCATTTCAGCATCGATCATTGGGTTATTGAAATTATTCGATTACGCCCACCACCAATCTAATTCCTAATTGTTTACATTCGTGACGTATTAATTCAGAACATCGTCAAGGTATAGTTACATTAATCATAAAGTATGCTGCGATTACAAACACCATCTTAAGCCTAAGAGATTCTGTTGTCTTTCTTCAACGAATTTATACACATTAATTTGAGATAGTAAAACTAATAAGGAGTCGGCAAGATTTGCGAGACACAAAATTAAACGAATCATACATTATTTGAAAACAGCGATTTATTTACTAAAAAAAAACAGTAAATGGATTTGAATCAGTGATAATAAGCCGGGTTCAAATTTAAAACCCTTCCAGCGGTGATTTGTTTTAATCAAAATATAGATACGTATTGCTATGTACTGAACGAATTAATTAAAATGCAAAATGAATATTAAAAAAATGAAAATGAAAAATTAAATTAGCTAGCTCAACGGATAAAATATTTAAAGGGCGCAAAAGAACAAAAAACCTCTGAGTTACCCTGGCGAATTAAAACTTGAATCTAACCACGACAAGTAAATTGTGGGTGAAAGAAATCTGACTTTCTTGATTACCCCAATAATTGAAAAGGTTTAATTTAAAATAAAAGAATAGAATTTTAACTCAACAACGTTACTTAACAATCAAAAATTAATTATAAAAAAAAAAAAAAAAAGTTAATTACAAATTTGTAGAAAAAAACCGTGAACTGAGGGTTCTGGCTTAAATTTAAAAACTGCACGTGATTCTAAAATACAATAGGACAATGCTATTTCTTATACAAACCAAAAAGATTTGTTTGTTCAGGAAGATAATTCTTTTTTTCAATAAAATCCACGTGGTTTCACATTAAAACAAACTAATATTAAACGTGGACAATTTCTGGTAAAAAACAAGAAACAGAATGAAGCTAAATGCAAGCACATTCTACACAGTTCTATTCACCCAACCCGAAGTGATTAATAAAATAAAAATGAAACAGCAAAATAGAAAACGAAAAACAAATAATTCTTTAAACTATAATGAGAGAATTACAACTAAAATCTATCTTCTTGCACGAAAAATATAAATGATCTTATATCTATAATGTGCAATATAATAATAATTATTATAAAGCGAATTCCTTGATGGACAGAATAAAAGACAAATAACGCGAATCAAATTACCAAAATCTCAAGAATAACAAAATGGCAGCAATGAATTTAAAAATACATGTACTCAAGCTAGCGTCTACCAAGGAACTGCTTGAAAAATATACCAGTCGTTTTTCAACAGAAAACCTCGCAGACGTACAAACAATACGCCAACATCAAGCAGAAAAGGCGCTAAACAACATGAGCAAATAAAAGACATCTTAAAGAGTGAAATTAATTTAAAAAAACTTAACACATAATTAAATAAATCAAACGATTAACCCTTTAACTAAAAATATACAAACTAAACATTAGTGTGGAAATTTCTCGATACAATGATTCAGCAGTTTTAAGCAAATCAAATATGCAACACAAAATACACTCGCGGTAATATGGTTGCCACAGCAGTATGTACGTATATAGGGTAATTCACTGAACAAGTCCATTAATAATTCTTGACTTTGCATCTTTGCAATGACATCTCGATTTTGAAACTTTGGAGTTAAGCATAGTTAGCTAAGATCTATTGAGAAAGAATAACTTCATCTATGACGCACCTCCGGTTACATCGAAAGTCATAACTTTGACATTATAAAGAGAAACCTATTACTTACCTATCGGTTACCGTTTCAAAGTTATTTAAAAAAATATGATTACAATTTCCATTGATATTAAATGCATATAGCAGCTATACAGTAAAAGGTAGAGAGTTTTTACGCTGACTGTGGAGTGTATGAGTCCTTTGCTATTTAACCAAGGCATAAAAAGTAAACAAAATTATGCAGGGTGTCCCATAACTTAGGGTTGATTTGAGTAACTTCTTAGCACTAAAAGTATTTTTTTTTCGAAATGGAACGCCCTGTATATTTTTACACCATGTGATGTGAATAATGACGCATGGTATTATGCGTATTTAAACAGATTTGAGAACCTGGGCAACGACAATTGATTATGTGTCTAAGATTGTAACTGAATAATACTGTTTCTTTGATGTAGAGTTAAATCATATCGTAAAAATGTCGACTTTTTTGTTCGTTGGTACTAAGTTGACAACGTCAACTCCACGAACACAATAACTAAACGCTTTTTTGAAATGTCATACCTACCAATAGCTAGCTTTAAATAAAGGATAGTCAAGTTCGTATTTGTCTTGTATAGGTATGCCTTGTTGACGGACTATAGCAAACATATAATCTGCACGTAAAGATCTGCGGATGAGATTTCAATCAGGAATCTTATTAATATCATGGATGATAAATACCTACATATGAGCACCAAAGACATTTATTATCGTGGCTTGAACCCACTTTATATCAACAATTTCTTTACTCAATTTAACATAATTTTTATATGATTGGTTCACGTGATCAAGAACCATACGCAAAACTGCGTGTTGGAACAGACCTATAATTTACTTAATTTTGTGTTCTGCAAACATTACCAATTCCTTATTGATGAAACGGTATGGATCCATACCGTTTGATTGCCCCAGTAGTCTGCTTTATACAGTTTTCTGTTGCATCAAAGAAGATTAAGGCAATTGCTACTCTATGCGTTTGAGGAGGTTGATGTTCCATAAATGACAACTGTAGTTATATAAGAAGATAATACTCGCCGTTAGTTCAAATTTATAACATAAATATAAAAGTATTGTTCAAATTAAAAATAGGCGTATATCGGGTCTTTGAAGCTATAAGTATTTTGATTTTTTATTTTGATTTTGTAATTATTTAAAGGAAGCCATAACTGCGCTTATCATTATGGGAAACTTGCATGCTTTGTGACTCGTTTTCTCGAAAAGTGCAAAATTGATTTAAAGGGTGGCAAACCGCTTTCCGCTGGAAAGAAATTAATTTTTATTTTCCATTTCTTTTCTTAAACTAAGTAAAGAATACAATAACATAATATAAACAATAAAAACAATCTTACATCTAGCTTAAAATCCGGTATGATTATTATTTTAATTAAACGGTTAACTGGTTAATCGGTTTTGAAATACGTTTTAAAACGGTTTTGTTTAAAAATTAACCGGTTCTTGTGAAAGGAAAGATCGTCCAATAATCAGTTTCGAATATTTGTCGATTTTCCTGTATTAATTTCTACGCAGGTTTGACAATTACGCAAGAACAGTGCTATCAAATTACACATTGCACCAGGTAACACTTCAACAACTATTGCAATCGAAATTTCAACGAACGAGTGAAGTTAGCGGCGAGAAGTTGAAACCTAAATGGATGAGGGCGTTTTTCCCGTTATGCCCGTCAAGCTCGCTCGGCCCCTCAAGTCTGTACATGGCTCCTCAATCTTATTCAGGCAAAATTTATTTCGTAAATAGTTTTTAATCTTAAGAAACCATTGTATTGTATTATATAACATCATTTATGTTGATTATAATGGAATACGTATAATAATAAAATTGCACCGAATTTTGTGACCATTTATATCACTATTTGTCGTAGTTTCCATATTAAATGCATCTTTTACAGGTTTAAAATAATTATATAATTCTATTGTAATATCGGTGTACACTATTTGCATGGTTACATTGTATATAATAACAGAGTATCATTTATTTGCAAGATACGGATAGCAAATTGTGTAATGAGACCTTGAACTGAAAGATAAGGTGAACTTATAAGGGATAACATTTGAAAAGTAATTTTGAAGTATAGGTATGCATGGGATCTCACTAATTTTATTTTGCGAAGAAGTTGAAGTTGAAAATTATACAATTTTCGGAGCAAAAAATACGTTTCTATTTGATAATTTTTTGAAATTATTTACTGAAAAACATTTTACTCAAAAACACATTGAATTTTCTTAGTTTCTAAGTTTTTCAAATTACTTGGCCAAATAATGAATTTCTTATCTATTTCTTATCTGTATTCACTGTTATTCTCCAATCAAATGTGCTTGCTTCAATGCCCCTTCTGAAAGTCTTGATTCGAAGCTGCATGAGACTGAAAAACATTTTTTTTTCTTCAAACCTTGATTAAAGTCTATAGTTTTTATAATAGAGGTACGAGGTGACATAATACAAAGCCTTTAAAACGTTAAGAACAACGTTGTAATTTTATTGAAACTTTGTAAAATTATGGAAAAATTCTGAAATAGATCTTGTTATCGAAACTTATTTATCAGATCTGCCCGGACAGTCAAATGCGATGGGGCGGGCCGGGCCGGGCTGGGTCGAGATAATTGCCAAAATGCGCACCTCTAGCGTTCAATGATATAAATGAAATTCTTATTTCGGTTTCACTCAAGAACGAACATTACGAATGAAATTTAGTTGTGGTTTAACCGTAACCATAATTCGGCATCATCAACTCTGGTCGAGGTTCTCTTCTTATATTATATCTTTTCAACGAAGTTACGCCAATATTCTTACTTCTTCCCATGTTCTTTCTTTGCGTTTTTCAACGAAGTTACGCCATTTCTTGCCAATATTCTTACTTCTTCCCATGTTCGTTCTTTGCGTTTTAGTATTTCCGCTAAGTAGTTGTACGATTCAATTTAGTTATTTATTGGCGTCAACTTTCGACTATCCATAACCGCATAAGTTTGCAAATATTTTTTTCAAATTTTATTCAAACTATATTTCTTAAATGCTTTAAGCAAATACTTAACACATTTAATTGGGCCGTACTAATTCAATTAATTCAATGAAAAAGAAATTGCAAATGTACAATCTTACTCACGACGAATTTGTGTGAAAAAGACTTTTCTATTTCACATTTCTTCATCTATTCTTGTATTTTTGCCTATTTTTTAAGCTTTGCATGTATTCTTCAATCGCCATGTATCATCCCGCTCAGATAAGATACCTTGTCCATTTTAATTTCTTTTCCTCTATTTTGTTTTTTAAAGTTTTCATTTTGATTTGTATTTCATATAATCGTTTCTTATTTTATCTATTCATCTTGCCATTATTATTTTTCTTATTTCTGCAGCCTGTAGTACGTTCGTTTGATCTTTATTCCTCAATTTCATATGTCAATATTAATATGTTAATAGTATTATATACTGATGATTTCTTTTCTTATTTAAAAAATCTTGTATATTGTGTTATATGTCCTTGTTTCTTACGTTCCTCTACTATTTATAATTATTCCAAGAAATTTGCTTACTCGCTGGAGTATTTCTCCTTCAAGTCTGACGTTTGCTTTTTTTCTGTCTGAGAGATAACCATTACCTTGTTGTTTTCTTCCTTATTGTTAGGTTATATTCTTTTAGTACATCTATTCACACATTAATATTCTTTAGAAGTTCTTTTCATTTTTAGCCCTAAACAGCACATCATCTGTGAATACACAGGCTTGCATTCAACTTGTAAATTGTGATATTTTATGGCGTACTTTCTTGTTTGGTTACAGCTTTCTTTAATAACTTCATACGTGAGAGCTAAAAACAGTATCGGGCTTAATATTCTCCCTTGCACCACCGAATACTTGTTTACTATAATTTTCAGATAATTTGTTATATATTGGGATTTTATTATTTGTTATTTTACATAGACTTTTCACTGTATCTAGTGTACAATCATTTATCACTTTTTTGCCCAATGTGTTTCATATTTTCTCTCTATTTACTCTACCAAATGTCTTCTGCAGGTTTATTCAGTCCAAATTCTAACATCTTCTCGCTTCACGAGCACCTTTAATAATTAGACCAACTAGTAAACAAAGGTTTTGTTAAGGGATCTATTCTCAATGATTCCAATGTAATTTTGTCTACTGACTCCGACTATGTCATCAGAATTTTTCTATTACGCATTATCTTTTTGCAATTGTACGTTTTATCACTGTATCATCCGTCATGTCTGATTTTTTTAAAATTTTAATGCTTTAGCTATGCATTTTCGTTTCTCGAGTAGTGTTATAATAATAACTCAGTACTACAGGCCTTGTAGACCCTTGGCTTAGAGTGCCGGAAACACACCGAGCCACTGAGAGGTGCTGTCCGAATGGTCACCTACCAACAACCGCTACCGCATATTGCTGCTTGACTTTCAATATTGGCAATGATGCACCCTTCCTTCTCAGTCATACTGTCGGCTTTTCTCGAGTAGTGTTAGTCTAGATAAATCTGATTTAGTTTCAAAACTGAAAAGATTTTAATTTATTAGAGAAAGGAAGACCTTCTGAGTAGGTTTTAAAGTTGTTCTTTATAATGAAAATAAAAATCATTTGCCCTCACTATTCAAGTTATCGACATGAAGAAGTCCTCTAGAATTATGTAACTATTACTAGTTAAAATAAACTTACACAAACATTTCTATGTGGGTGCAAGAATACAGACAAAAAAAAATTATATCCTTATTTTTGGTTTGACAATGTCATTTTGAAGTTCTGGTTCATTTAGCAAAAATCATGTTGCCACCTCTTCCCATTAAATTAGGAATGATGTCAGGTCGTGACTGTGAAAGTTCTCTTTATTAGAAAATAAATTTTCCAGAATAAGCGAAACTAAAATAGAAGAAGCAATGTTTGTCGGGCTTTAAATTAGCGAACCAATGGAAATTGCCAGATTCGGCAATAGGTGAAGACGAGCCCTTTGTTTGGCAGTCTTTCAAAATTACGTCAACACACTTTCTTGGGAATAGAAAACTCAAGAAACCAGAAACATTTGGTTGATAAACTATTGTAAAATTACAACAGCAATATTTGAAGATTTATTCCCACAATGTAAAGATGTCGTGTTGCAAACTAAAAAGGAAAAAAATACACGCTTTCTCTTAGTAAAAAAACGATACCATTTTGTGCAGAAAGCGTTCTAGTAGAAAAAAAAATATACGTAAAAAGGGGACTTTTATTTATTTTTTTTTCACTTGCGAGCCTCCTTAATAAATCAGTTTTCATTAGAAATTCAAACCAAATTTGAAATTTTAAGCGGAACCCGTTGTATATTTTTGCACATTTTTTTTAACACATTAACAGATTAAAATTTAATGTTGGGCAAGGTAGAGGGAAATAACTAGTTTATTAGTTAAGACTAGACAAACTCGTGTTTCCTGAAGATCGACAAAAGACGATTCCATCTAGTCCTTGTTAAAAATTAGTTACTTTCCTCAAATTCTGGCTATTTCAGGCACGTCACCTTTCTAGTTTCAAAAGGACTTGTAAATTGTATTTTTTAAGTAATGCCTTTTATGTTTTCATAACATTAGCTAATTATTTTATTTATTTAATTGTAGAATCAGTTTGTTTAAATTAGCTTAGTAAGTACAACAGATATAAATTTAGTACATGATACAGAGTAGGTAATAAGCCTTATACTTTAAATACTATCCATGAATCCTATAGATTTCTAACATTGGACCAATCGAAGATGTATATAAGAAATACCTTAAAAGTATGTTTTCGTTTAGATGTAATTTTGATACTAGCTACTGCCCTTAATAATTCCTTTTGAAACAATCGCTTACAAGATCAAAGAAAACATTTATGCTGGTTTTAAATTTCATTATTGTATATAAGAATACCTTCGTTCTTTCTTTGATTCTTATTGTAAAAACTTGCTGTAATAATATTTAAGTTAATATTTGTGCAGTATACTGGATCATCTGTAGAATACATGAAAAAAAACTGCTAAGATAAGTTAATAAATAAAATAAATGAATGCTGGACTTCACATACGTAAGAAAAGAAAAGAAATTTAGCATTTGTTTCACATAAAATTAAATTTACAGCAATCTTATTTAGGTACTTCGAAAATGTTCGGAATGCTTAAGTTAAAGGTCGAAACGCTGAAGTGTATGGTTTTCGAATTCAAGAAATTCTCGTGCTCTCTGAGTCTGCTATATGGATAAAAGAGGTAATACAATCGTCTTTACAACGAAACACTGAATTCCGTGCAAATTTAATTTTAAAGGTTTGTTGCCTGATAAAGTAAACTTCGTTATTGTTTTCTCTTCTTTGTTATTTGAAATACTAATAATGTGTTAGCGTACAGATGCCGTTTACAGGATGGTACACTTTTATAAGCAGTTGTTTCAATGGTTACTATCTTTATCTATATATAATATATCATTCAATATATCTTTGCTATAAATTTGGTCATAAATGCTTTGATCATCGTTGAGTTTTTATTTTTAATTAATAAATAATCGAACATACTAATAATAGGGACAAGACTAGATTTACTATTTGGTATTAAAAGATTCGTTAACTTTAGAATTGACATACACATACACGTACTTACGAATACCTACAATCGTCGTTAGCAGATATTCTAAAAAAATAAATACAATATAAGCAACGCCTATAATTTTTTGTCTCTTTTTGTCAATTTTTCACTATGGCAGGTATATAATATTAATAATTAAGGCATATACACATTTATAACGTTTCATTTCGCAACTAATCACCAGCGCTTCAGAAAATTACAATAACGCAAACAAATCCACACAAGATTTGTTTGATTCAACCAAAAAAACGGCGTAGTGATTTTATTTTAAAAAGTAACTATATAGGTAGGTACCAATTCTACACTCGTTAAAATGATTTTGTAGTAAATTAAGAAGCAGTTTCGTTGCGTACGCTTGTAACCTCTTCCAGAATATCAATAAATTAAATTTATTGAACCATCAAGAAATAATGTTATAAATAAATACAATATATAATATATTTTTACGCTTACTAAAACTATTCCTAATCTAATAGTACAATAATAAATAAGAAAAGAAAGCGGAAGAAAGTGAAATAAAGAACGACACTACTGAGGAAGCTGTAGACAACATAGTCAAAAATGTTGATATTGAAATTAAATCAAAGGCAAATTCGTGTTTCAAACCTTTTTATTATATTATTTTATTGCGGCATGTTTCGGTTTATTAAACCATCATCGAGCAACTATAAGATGAAAATGTTTTTGTCAGCAATTACAAAATTGATTTGACATTTAAATTTTTTGTATACAATCTCCTAATTTTGATAATTGAAGTTATTTTTATGTATATATAAATACAAATTTAAGTTATAATTGAAATTCAAAATCTTAAATTTTTTTATTTTATAACATGCTAAATAAAATACTTACTAAAACGTCAAATGTTCGTTTCCTATTTAAGAATGATGCGTCGAAAAATTTTGTGGGTACATTGAGAGAAATTCTTTAAAGCCGTTAAAACTAATTCAAAAATAAATTAAAAATGATGGAACATGAAAAACCAACAACACATTAAAATGTATGTAATTTAAAAATCTCACAATTGTTGCAGGCAATCAAAAGAAAAACATTCAAAACGGCCCCAATGCCAGCCAAGGACGCACTGAAGAACAGATTTGTATATATTTTACAGCAATTTATTTTGTGCTGTTTTGAACGTATGTGTGTAAAAAATGATTTTAGTAAAATATTTGTGAATGTATTTATTGAATGCGTACGTTTGTTTTAAATATTGACTTTGAAAAACATATAATTAAAACATGAGGTTTATGAAGTAAAAAGGAAAAGAAAGTGTAATTAAATATAACAATTTGAATTAGGAAAAATACTTGGGTGAATGAATATGATATAAAACGTATTTGATAATATGATGATAAGCTGGATAGAAGAACAAAGAAGAAAGAACAAAGGGAGGAGCAAAACGACTGGAGCAGATTGGGGAACAGGATGGCATCCATCTCCTCTCAAATTGCGTAGCACTGTGCAACTCAAAGGCGTTGCACCTGGGAGCACGTGAAATCGAAGAGGGAGACTTACCTAAGCTGGAGCTTTCTGATATCCTACACTTTCTGAAAGGAATAGGATTGGAAGGCTAGCTGTAAAACAGCAACAACAGGGGACACAATAGATCTTTTTAGATCGCAGTGTAATATCACCCTTGCATTATATACATACATACATACAAGGTTACGAAGCTTTTTTCTCGAAGACTGAAATTTTAAAATTCAATTTAACCATTCAAAAGATGGTATGTTAGATTTAAAAATATATTAATATTGAAATATAAAAAAAAGATGACTTAGACATATGAATAGGGAATGGAAGAAGTCGGATGAGCAAAGCAGTGAGACCATTCAGAAATTTCTTTTAAACTTGTAAATAATAAACGTAGACTATCATGTAGATGAAAATTTGCAACAAGCCAAGCTCTAATGAAAGATTATGGTAATAGAGGCGAATAGGGATAATTACTACAATAAAATAGAGGTTACAAGATATTAATTCAAATGTAAAACTCAAAATGTTGATATAAAGAAAAGAAATTACAAGGAAAACATTCCAAAACATGAAGCACAGATTCATATCCGTAGATAAAGATAAATTAATATCTAAATTCAGTAAACAAGGATTAAGGAAACACCCTAAGCAAAGATATTTTCAAAAATTACAATAAAGCAGTAGATACATATATTGCAGCTATATGAGAATGCTTGTCCAATCTGTAAAGCGTACATGCAAATTACTACTATAACGTACATTACACATGCAATTTACTTTGAGTACACATAAATCAGATTAGTATGCATATTCCCTAAATTATTTAGTAAACAATTCACCTACCAACAATACAATTAATATAACAAAAGATTAAGTTCCCTTTTGTACAACATAAACACCTGTTGCACGTTTCCTTTATGATCAAATATAGGTAGCGCCTACTGTGTACAGAAAACAACCCGTTGATAAGACTCCTTTAGAACAGACCTCATACTGGCAGTATAAGATTGTTAATGGTGTTTTAATGTGAACGCCATAATTACAAGTTTGTGTTCACATCATTTAAAGTAGCTATATGCCTTGAAATACCTTGCAAGCATATACCGGGTTAGGCAAATGCAAACACCGGATTTCTGGCTAAATTATACGTTCTATTTTAAAATAAGAAAAGTTTTTGTAGTACTTTTATTCTAATCTGTAACGTACTGCTGTGGTTAGACAACCCATTTCCACTGAGTGTATTTTAAGTTAGCATATTTTGGTTGTTTTGATTTCTCCGATTAGCTGTTTTTCAATTTACCGAGAATTTTTACAATTCTGTTTTGTTTTGTATAATTTTGGTTTAAGAGTTTATTTTATGTTTTTAATTATGTAATGTTAAGTTTTTTTTATTTAATCCATTCATTCATTTATCTATTCAGCACAAGCGAACGTGCTGATTTAATACGTAGTCTATTAAATATTGTCGTTGTAATGTTATACGTCTGCGTTGTAAGATTTTGAGAGAGGGATTTTCGTAAGAAAAACAATTGAAGGATTTTGTTAAGGATTTCCTTGTTCGACTATTGACGTGAGTAAACGTATTTTTTAAATCTTTGTTGCCATTTTGTAATTCATTTTTAATTTGAAAGTTTATTTTTTCTCCTGTAATTTATTTAGTCAATCAAGGAATTCTTATCGTAATAATTGTTAATGTATTGACGTGTTTTCTTCTCATTATATTTTAAAAGGTTAATTTTCTGTTATTCAATTTCGCAGTTTCATTTTATTTATCAATCATCTCGTTTGGGTGAGTGGAAGCTTTGTTCTTTCTTTTAGCTTTTTAATTTTTGTAAATTTCTTGCATTTGTCCACGTTTTGATTTTAATTTGTGAAACCACGTGGATAGAAATTCTAAGGTTGTGTATTTTGGATAATCTTCCTAAACAAATAAAACTTTTGCTTTGCATAGGAAATAGCATTGTCCTATTTTAATTTAGAGTCAAGTGCAGTTTCATTTTAGGCCAGAACCTTCAGTTCAAGGTTTTTTTCTGCACGATTTGTGATTTAGCCTGTTTTGTAAAATCAATTGATTGTTAATTAGCGTCATTGGGTTAAAAATTCTGCTCTTTTATTTTATTTTAAAACCTTTTTCAATTTTTCGAGTAATTGAGAATGTCTGACTCCAGTCACTCACAATTTACTTTTCGTGGTTAGATTAAATTTGCGAAGGTAACTCTTTTAGTTCTTTTGCGTTCTTTAAAAATATTATCCGTTGAGCTAGCTAATTTTATTCTCTTTTTCGTTTTAAAATTCATTTACATTTTCATTTAATTCAAATCAACTATAACATGTTTCGAGATTTGACGTCATCGATGGGTTTCTTAAAATTCGGATAGATACTTTTCACAAGAATTACAATGATATATGGTTTGGTGGGTGTGAGGCTTGAGATATTAATATAAAGCGTTGGCTATTAAAATCTCTTTGTCAGATATATCTGATAAAGAATATTCGTATTTTTATGTTGGCATGGAAACTTTTAGCAGAAATGCAATTATTTGTATTACTCAGTATTACTGACAGTGATAATCAATACCAAAGAGTTGTTCATTATCGGCGAAGTAACAGAACGTACAAGAATTAGTTTGTTAATGATGGTTGGTTTTGGAGACAGGCAGAGGCTCTTCAAGATACATGCAATATTCCCCTGAAATTTCCCCAAAAATAAAACTGTTACAAATGAAAATAATTCTTTGCATGTTCTTGTTAATCTTTAAGAAGAACCAAAAACGTCATTAACAAAACTGTTCTTATATTATTCTAATGATCCTTTTTTTTGTCTAAAAATAAGTTTCATCCGTATAAAGTACATTTAGTAAAACAATTAAATGAAGACGATCCGTATAGAATGATGCAGTTTTGTCAGGAAATGGTGGATAAGATTGATCGTAATGGAACTAAAGATGTAATAGCCAACGCTTTATTTTAATATCTCAAGCCGCATACACACCAAGCATTATATCATTCTAATTCTTGGAAAAGTGTTTATTCGAAAATGTGAAAAAATCCATTTAAAAAAGTACCGATGGCGTCATATCTCGAAGCATATGATAGTTGTTGGAAATCAAAGTATGTTACAGACTAGGATAAAAATACTACAAAAACTTTTCTTAGGGTTATTTTTTAATAGAACCCATAATTTAGCTAACAATCAGGTGTTCCGACACATTTACCTGACCCTGTACATTGTGCTACATAGCTTAATGGAAATGAAATTCAATTAAGAAATTTGAAATATACAAGGTGTTTTACATCTACTTTTCTAAGTATTTACTTGGAAATTTATGAAGGTTGCAATAGAATCCAGTGGAATTGGCACGACATTGTATTCAAGATGTTGTCATCATTTGTACCCTTCCGCCGATTTTGTTTGCAAGCTTTCAGTAACTATCAGGCTTATAAATACATATGCGTCATATGCGAAATCTCAAAATTCTCAAAAAAAATAAGAAAATGGAAAAAATGACCATAAATAATTAAATAACTAATATAATAATAAAACGAATTTTTCTGTTATCATACCTTCTAATCACAAATTGATCCATTTCACTACAAGAACAATTATAATTGTGCAACTTGACTAAAACGGGAAGTAATTTTGATAATATTAGAAGAGAAATGGAATCCAAACTTTTTAATCGCTTATTGTAGTGCATGATTTTTGCTTATTCTGTGATATACCAAAACCATCCACCATCCACATATTTCTTGCTTTCCCTGTCTATCAAATTGCACAATTGGCACTGGTGGATTGGTGTTCCTGTCATTGTTGTTATAATCAGTAGGTGTATTTGTTTTATGTCTTTCTTTTAGTCACTTTAGATTTGTTTAGTTTTTAGAAGGTCTGATATGTTGTCTTTTTTTAAAAAATGTGACCAAACTGAACTAACCAAACGCATCTTCTTTTACTTCCCAGAAATCTGGATTATTTGGCCAGTTAAAAAGAACTAAGTAGGAATCCAGTTCACGTGGTGGGATTGATCATTTGTTCGTTTTTTTTCTTTCTGTAATGCTGTTGGTCCTATCAGTTTCCTTGGTTTGTTCTGATTTACTTATTTTAATCAATACGAATACAACTTTCTATTGTAACATTTCAACCCTTTCAATTTTCAGTCTCTGCTACAAAAAAATTGTAACCGCTCAAAGGAGCTCATGCCGTGAAGAACTATCCTGCATTAACAACAATGTGGATGTTCAAATTTTCCTGGGAGATTAATCTTTTGGAAAAAAAAACATCTTATCAAAGATATTACTTATCAAAACACTCGCTAAAACTTCATGTTATCTTATTTACATGTAACAATAATTCAATATCACTAACAATCAACTGTCCACAACTAACAGATGTACACAACTAAATTAAGTATTAACTAAAGTATAGCTTCCTATCCTTGGTCTAAGTATCAGTATATTGGAATAGATTAGGAATGCAATTACACACAGCAATTATTTTAAGTACGTACCTTAACGCTATAAAAAAAAACTAAGCAGATTGCAATAGTAATAAATTACAAGTTCCTTAATAGTATTTACATTAGACACACGGTAGGTGTCATTTACAGAGCGAGAACTCAGTTTTTAATGGTTCGAGCGCTGTATGTTGACATTTTTTGGCCGAGAAAAATATTTAGACAATCTTATTTAAACGACATGCGCTGTAACAGTCGGTAGATGTAGATTGGTACCACAGCATTTTAATAACTCAACGCTGGCTTCAGTCTATGTCAATGTCATTTTTTTTTATTATGGTTTTTCGTCAATAACCATTAAAACAACAACAAAAGCATCAGGTGATTTTTTTTAAACTAAATTAAAGAATATTGTTCATATTTTATCTCGAAGTAATTTTGGGATGAGAAAAAGTGCAGGGTGCTTTGCCGCATTAAAGAGATAAAATGAAACTACTGTTGCTTTGTTGACAGGTAATGCTGTGGTTTGCAGTTGACGAGGCCAAAAATAAAATTCGCTGATAATAAAGGTCTATTGCAGAACAAGTAGTTTATTCCTTTTTTGTTTTGGTTTGAATTAACTGTAATAGATAATCAATAATTAAAATAAATGCTGCTGATATATTTCTAATCATATTGATCTCAATTTAGAATTCTATTAAATAAGAAAATAATCTTTCCTTGTTAACAATTTTTTAATGTAAACATAAAAAAAACACATTTGTAATTTCATTCTAGTAGAGGTGGGTCGGGTTCGTATGAAGGAGTCAATAGTATACAAGTATATACTAGTATACTAGTATAGTATATAATGATGATGTTTTGTTCGTAGCCGTTAATTATGTATAGTTATTCCCTTTTTTTTTTCTTTTTCCTTCGTGAGGGTAGCGGCTAATTTTTATGATGACTTAAAAAGTTAAACAAATCATTTTTTTGACGTTTCGACAATCTTTATTTTTCTTGTCTTCCTCAGAACAGTATATTTTATAATTTAACTTGTTTTTATTATTATTATTTTTTTTTTTAAATTATATATCTAGGGACATTCACAAACATTTTAAAAAACATATTTAATAGTTACATTTTTAAAACAATTTTACAATGTTAACAACAACTTATATTATACTTACAGTTTGATTTAAAATAGTTGTTGTTAACATTGTAAAATTGTTTTAAAAATGTAACTATTAAATATGTTTTTTAAAATGTTTGTGAATGTCCCTAGATATATAATTTAAAAAAAAAAATAATAATAAAACAAGTTAAATTATAAAATATACTGTTCTGAGGAAGACAAGAAAAATAAAGATTGTCGAAACGTTAAAAAAATGATTTGTTTAACTTTTTAAGTCATCATAAAAATTAGCCGCTACCCTCACGAAGGAAAAAAAAAAAAAAATAAGTATAGTATATATATAGTATCGTAGAGTAGAGGCGTACCGCAGGGAGTTGGTGGATACGAAATCATAAGGACTCCGACTCCAACTCTGACTCCGGCTCCTTGACTATACTACAGTCGTACCGCAAGGAGTCACTTGATACGATATACTAGTACATTTTAATATCATACTTATGTATGTCTACGTGGGTTAGCCATGGCCTGTATACTCATATTTTTTGTACAATTTATTTCTCACGGGTGTAGGAAACGTTAGTATTTATAGGGATCCGTATAATTTGTTTATGCCTAGTTAAATGATCAACTTTTATTATATAAGTATATATTTAGAATTTATAACAGAAATTGTTATATGCGTAAGTGATACAATAATATAGACGTCAATTCTTTTAATTTTTTTCATAAGGCATCAATTAATAATGTAAACATTAATAACAAAAGAAAAGAAGCTAAGGTGAATTACATTAAATTTTCAAAGTGTCTCCAATTTGCCTCTAAACAGGACCTTAAACGAATTTTAAATAATTTTTCTGCTGTAACTAATAATGGTAACAGTAATGGCTAGAAAAGTATTTCTTATGCACATTTACAACGGTAATTGGCGGCTTCGGGTAAGCAACGTTTTGCATTAAAATTATTTATTGTCAAGTAGATACATTTATATATTATATAGAACTCTGCGTAACTTTCATGCTTTAGGTCTGTTCCAGAGGAGACGATTAGTTAATTCTACTAGGTGAACAAGCGGTTCGCTTCGGCGGCTTCAATGGCAATCAACTAGTTGAGAGTAAACCAGGCAACTTAGTTGAATCAACTAAACCGCCTCGTCTGAAAGAGGTCTTAGTTACTAGAAGAGTATAGTATAAAAAGTCTCGTATTGACATTCAAAAACCGGAAATCTACAAGGCGTTTTCGTATGATTTTTTAAAGGGAAAAATGCAAAAGTCCCTTGAAAAGTAATAATTCTTATCAGCAGTGTTAGTGGAGAAGATAATTTTGTGTATTAGAATTTTGAAATTTTGTTGTTTTCCTTTTGTTAATAACAGTAATCCATTATTTCTTCATTTTGTTTTATTTTTGGAAAACTTTAATGTACTGTTTTGTTTTTCTGTAAGATTCTTAGAATAAAGGACAAAGAGTCATTAAAGTAAAGTAAAGTAACCTTTATTTAAAAGACCACAAAACAGAGGTATAGGAAACGTTATAGAATGATAATACATGGCAATAGTACTAATGATAAAAAAAAAAGAAAGCGAAAGTAATACCGATTGTAAGTAGAGGTAATAATAGTAATGTAACAGCAGTCATAATAAAAGCACAACTATAAAAGTAAGAGTAAAATACAATTAAAAATACAAGTGATGATTATATGGAATAATTATAAAATATGATTAGGTGAATTTATGAATTAAAAACTCATGTAGGGAATAAAACCCATTCACCATCAATAGTTCACGCATATGGCGCCTAGAATTCTAATAACCCATTGTTAGTACCAAGAGTCATGTATTATCAGAAATTTATACGAATCCTTTACAATCTTTCGGTACGAATCACATTATACGAATCTTTAATTTTAAGGGTCATTAGGATTTGAATCACTAAAAAGATTCGAATCGCCTAGAGCTGGTAACGAATTCTATACGGTCTTTCGGTACAAATCATATTAAACGAATCTTTAATTTTAGGAGTCATTAGGATTCCAATCACTAAAAAGATTCGAATTGCCCAACGCTGGTACGAATCCTTTACGGGCCTCCGGTATGAATCATATCATACGAATCTTTAATTTTAGGTGTCATTAGGATTCCAATCACTAAAAAGATTCGAATTGCCCAACGCTGGTACGAATCCTTTACGAGCCTCCGGTATGAATCACATCATACGAATCTTTAATTTTAGGTGTCATTAGGATTCCAATCACTAAAAAGATTCGAATCACCCAACACTGGTACGAATCCTTTACGGTCTTTCAGTATGAATCATATAATTCAAATCTTTAATTTTAGGAGTCATTAGGATTCCAATCACTAAAAAGATTCGAATCGTCCTACGCTAGTACGAATCATTTACAGTAACGGTCTTTCGGTACGAATCATATTATACGAATATTTAATTTTAGGAGTCACTAGGATTCGAATCGCCCACCGCTACATTCGAGTAGTAGAGATAAATAATAAAACAAACATGTTTTATTTCATGCCTGGTGATTAGTTCCGATTACATATACTCTCTTTCATGTTTCACGTTCATTTCATAATAAATATTGACTAAATCTAAAAACCTTTGATAACATGATAGACTTCTAACGTGGACAATATTAGGTACGTGAGCCAAATGCAGAAGAGGAAGGTCGATGTCACATATTTTATGGCTGTAGGTCCTCCTAATTCTCCGCCGACTGTTTTGGATCGCCTCAGTAGAAGGACAATTATCGTTAACACAGCCCCGGAACAGAATATTGTTACGGAGAACGCCAAACTGTAATAAAAAAGAAAGAGAAGTAATCGTAAGTAGTAATAATAAAACAACTTGTTAAATAAGAAAAACTTCAAAATAAAATTTTGGTGGAATCGCCTGCTGAAGATCCTCTATTTAGTCCTGTTATTCTGTAATTATATAAACGTACAGTTTTATTACATATAAAAATATATTACAATACATAGTTTATGTATTTGTTTCAATTTGTAGGAAAAGTTTATGATTTATCTGCAAGTTAGAATATAAATTACTAAGGTATTGTGGCATCCGCTGATTTGATTAGGTTTCGTTGGGTATTTGTGATAGTAATTGCTAAAGTTTGGTGGGTTAAATGGTTATTTCGGTTAGATTTTCTAATTCTCAGCAACTATTTTAGCGATGTGATTAAACACTTGGAAATGTGGGTTTGGAATAATTTAATGGCTGTTGTGGGTGCGTTTGGCAGTGATTAACAGCTGCTGTCTATTCCGCTATCTTGGATGCCGGTGATGTAATGCAGTAGTTACTCCTGAAAAAAAAAGGAATTTAACGTAAAAAAGGGTATCTATAATAATTATATTTAATGAAATAATAAAATGGAGATATATATCACTAACACCAAGAAATAAAATTGATAGTAATGGTAGAGTAACCTTTTACGGAAATTGTGACATATACTGATAAATAATATCCAATTTTATGTCAAATTAAGCCAAATGCATTATTTCTAAGGAACATTTCGCTGGAACGGAAAAGATTTACAAGAATGGAAATTAAAATATTAAATTTGGTGTCATATATAAACGAATAACTTGTCTCAAGCAGCGTTTGAAGGCTGTTGACATAAAGAGATAAATTTCCTTGAGCCAATGAGAAATTTACTTCAAGAACACCTTGCTTGCAATATCCGATTTTAAAAATTCCTTCTCTTCTTCTTCTTTCAGGTAAATTTTTATGTGATTTGTACCTCAGAGTAAACATAATTACCTCTCAGATTTGTTTTATGAACGGGAAATATGAATAACTAAAGAAAACGCATGCAAAATGCAATACGTGCCAGGGGCGACTGGATCTTTGATTATAGTTTTATTCTTAATTTTAGGAAAAAATATTTTGTGTGAAAAGAAATTTAGAATTCGTTTTGTATCTTTGTACTCATACAACAACATGTTTGGCTGCACAGAGTATGGAAAAGCGGATAAAACTCATGCTTACTTTGTTATTTTAAATTAAACATCCTATCAATTACTCCATTTCATGTATTACACTGGAAAAAATGTTGTACTTGAATAATTTTCCTTTTCGCAGTTGCAACTTCGATGCCTTCCGTAAAATTGATGAATCAAATTCTATTATATGACAGTGCTATAAAATCAGCTGCATACCATGTTGATAGCTTCACATGTTACTTTCGCATTTGTGATAATGGTATTTGCTTTAAATTTGTTGTTGACAGTTTACCACTGGTTTGTGACGTTTATGATTAGGTACCTATAGGTTTAGTTCAGTTTGATTAATATTCCTAGAAATTTGTGTAGATTGAATATATAGATCATAATGTAAAGTATTTTTAAATTTAAATCTCCTATTATTTGCACATTAAGAGCAACGAATCTTTTTTCTTTTTCAAAACATTTTTTCAATTTCATCACCAAGATTTGCTATTGTGAATTACAAAACATTTTGTGGTTGTTCATACAAACTGTCTTATCTTTTTCAGCAAGTGCAATTAAAAGTTTTTGAATGATGCGGATAAACTTCAAATTTGCGTGTATCAACTATTGTAGAATGTTATAAGGCTTTTCTGAAAATTAACTTACCTACTTTGAAACTGTATATCAGTGGCAAAAAAGCGCAAGCAAGCTAATAGTGCAAGAAGTAGTGATATGGATAAATCAGGGTTTCCTATTCAATAACAAGTGGCAATAAAATGTAGTAGTTTTGTTTAGAAAAACAATATCGCTTTCTAAATTCTGTATTACTAAAATATATCATGAGATTTTATGCATCCCTGATGTATTTTATTTTATTGTATTTATACCTATATTACAATTATAATAAAAATTTTCTATACCTGCCATCGCATACCATTAACTAATTTAATAAATGAGTGATGACATAAAATGACAAACTTGTGTCAAATACTTCAACTTTTATTAAGCATACCTTTTCCTAAGGTATCTTTAAGGTAGCTAGACTTATCTAAGGTAGCCTTAAGTGAAAAATATGTTTTATGAAACAAATAGTTTTATAGTAAGGAGTGCTTAAGGAAAAGTATACCTTTAGGAAGAACTATGAATATGGCGGTAAGTGTCTGTCTTTAAAAATAATATTGTTATTTATTCTCCTTCAAAAAGTGGGACCCATGCAAACCTTCGTCTAAGATAGTGTGTCTGGTGCACTAGGGCCTATAGTAAAAAACTCGTTTTTCTCGCTTACAATATTCATCGTTCATTGGATACTACAACACATTATAAGGATAGCTTTGCTTTGTAGATAACCTTTTCCAAATATGAATTCTAAGATAGTGTTTTATCAAATATGATTCCTAAATATTTTATATGATCTGCAAATGTAAGCTTTACACCTTGAATAGTGGGTGGCATCAAATGTTCCGCTCTCTTCTTTCTGGTGAACGGTACTACCGTGGTTTTGTTTGGGTTAATGCTCAGGTTTTCTCAACTGTTGGAGGGCTGAGTAAATTTTCCTTTCCTCCGATCTTCTTACAAGTATTATGATGTCATTTATACATATAGGTTTGCATGTCGACTCGAGGCGCCTCACTGACAACTAGCGGATCGTCTACAATAGTGATTAAGGAGGCAAACTCTTTTCCTGCGGGACTTCCTGCCCAGTAGCGTTTGCTTTGGTTTCATGCATCCATATTTTACCACGGTAAATACATATTTAGTCCGATGCAACAGTGACATTTCTATCAATGTTAATATGTACAGCCGTTCAAGATACAAATGAACATTTTCTTAAGTTTAATATAATATATTTATATATTTTGTGGAACCCTATATTTTTATTTATAGTAAATTAATCCACATCGGGCTCTCTAATGATCGCTGTCAATCCATATGAAACATATCGTGACAACATGTAAGGGTGGTACAGTTAAACATTGATGATAATAATAATAATAATAATAATAATATAACTTTATTGCCCCAACAGGTTACAACCTAATACAGGACAAAAAATAAACAATGGTAATTTAAATGATAAATGATAAATGAACAAGTAAGATTAAGGTAACATGTGCAGTTATATATATGTATATTGCATGCAAAGATGAAATAATAAAGAAATAATAGCAAAGAATAATATGAAATGAAGACTGAATATAATACAAAAAAAAAATACAAAACAGAAGGATATCAAGATAACAAGAAATTAAGATTTATTTCCAATGGAGCATAAAATAGAAATTGGTGTTCTTCGCAAACAGTTGGTCCTAGCAGTCGGTATACGGTAACAGCATTGGTTTCTAGAGGGGATACGAGGAACAAGGAAGGGTATGCATTGTAGCAGGAAAGGACAATCTGTGGTATCGTTTAACAGTTTATTTAAAAATTTTAGGCACAATGAATCACGTCTCAAAGTTAATGACGACATATTATGACGCGTGAAGAGGTCAGTAGAAGGGACACCTCTTGGGGGATAGACACCATCCAGTTTGTAGGATAAAAATTTTAGGAATTTACGATGGATACGATCGAGTTGTAGATATTCACTAGCATAGATAGGATACCATATTAACGCTGCGTATTCAAGTTTGGAAAGAACAAAGGAGTTATATAAAGTTTTGATCGTGTGTATATCTTGGAAATTCTTAGAGATACGCATTATAAAACCCTAAGATTTTGAAGATTCGGAACAAATATTAGCGATATGATGTTTAAAAGAGAATGTGGTATCGAACAAAACACCCAAATCTGCAATAACTGATTTTCTTTGAAGACAGATGTCACCGATATGATCCGAAAAAGTTAAAGGTGCGCGCAGTGGCCCCGCGCCTTAAGGCTGACTCGCTTAAAGGCGCGGGGCCACTGCGCGCGAAGAGAAGCTAAGCTCAGCGAAACTAATTTTCTTGAAAATAGTTCCCATGTAATCATATGCGCATCTTCGCTAGCCTAACTTCGCTTCGCTTAGCTTTAGCTGCCGCGTCCGCGTAAGATTTCACAGGAGCTAATTTTCAAGGAAATTAGTTTCGCTGAGCTTAGCTTCGCTTCGCGTGCAGTGGCCCCGCGCCTTTAAGCGAGTCATTTTCTGTGCTAATTTGATGATAAAGTTTAACGTCATCCGCATAGGCAAGAACAGGGCAGGAAAGAGAAAGTAGTAAATCATTGATAAATAGGTTGAATAAAAGAGGACCTAAATTGGAACCTTGTAAACTCCAGAGCTGGGAATGAACTCGTAGGAAGAGAAACCATTGTAAAAAACGTAACATCTGCGTTCACTCAAATAAGAATCGAGGAGTTTAATAACTGGATGAACAAAACCAAAAGAACTTATTTTATGTAGTAGAATTTGATGGTCTATAGTATCAAAGGCTCGTGAGAAATCAGTGTAAATAACATCTAATTGTCCACGTCTATCAAGAACCTCGCCTATCTCTTGACTAATGCAAGCTAAATTAGTAATAGTGGAGCGACCAGGAATAAATCCATGCTAATCAGAAGACAAATACACATGCTTCATATAGAATTTTATGAATGATTTAATAATTTTGTATAAACTGAAGGGTTTTTTTTTATTAATTTCTAGATATACCAAAGACGAACGAATGAAAAAAGAAACAAATAAAAATAACGGGAAAAATGTAAAATCAGTGCAATATTGCATTTAGCTATTCAAAATTATTTTAATTAGTATAAATTTCACTACAATCAACAACAGTTCATATATTAAAGAACAAATACAAGCACTAACAAACAAAGTACTTTTATTAATGGACAGTGTATAATAGGAAACTAGTTATTTTTCGCTAACAGATATGATTTCTTTGCTAATTTTATTACCAGCGATCGCTGTAGAGCAATATTGTTTTATAAGTGTAATGAAACGCCTTAATAGTACGCATACCTTTATTTTGTTTTAGAAATGCATGACGGCTTACCGAATAAATATCTAAAAATTTATTGGTTTTATATAAAACTGTGAAACTATTCACATGAAAAATAGACCCCAATTTTGAGATGGAGTTAAAATGTGTTTAAATGAGGAAGTCTAATCGGTAAGATAACCTTTTTGTTTTGACGGTTATTATAATAATAATAACAGTATCTTTATTATCCAACAGTGTCTACACACCACTTACAGGATATATGTATCTATATAAACATTTAATAATATTATACAGTGCCATAAAAATGAAAATAAAATGAATAAATGAATTAAGAGATCGCATTCGGCTAAATAATATTTATATTTTGAGCCATATGTGTTAATGGGGCCTTCCTCAGGGTGTTGGTATTATATCTCTGGACACGTAGAATTTCAGTGTGGCGAGTGTTGCAGTTGGGTGCTACAAAATGTATCTGCGATAGCAAGCCGGGTGCATCAATTTTGTGTCGCAATATTCTTAATAAAAACAAAGCACTATATCTTTCTCTTCTTTGTTGTAAGGATACGAAACTGTATCGTTGAAGAAGGTCGTTGTAGTTTGTGCTTCTATTCGGATAAGTACCATCAGTTCCGTATGAAAGATATATTATACGGAAGAATGTGACTCCACACAGAAATGATCTTTATGTTTAGTGTGAAAAATAAATAAATAAAAACAATTTTTATTTCTAGTGATCCTTAAAAAAATATAGAATAATCGAAAACGGAAAAAAAATATGAAATATTGTAATTACAATTTAAGTAAATATAAATTGAAAATTTTCTCAACTGACTAGTAAAAACTGATACGCGTTTCATCTATTCCAGCAAAATTTATGGAAGTCGGAATTTGTTGGTTACGATCCTTGTTACTAAACGAACTTTATGATTGAAGTTTGATATGGCTTAATAGTTGAAAAACTTAAATATCGATAGATAATATTTATGCGGCTTAGTAGTTGCGCAATAAATAAATAAAACTTTTGGGACAAAAATTGGAGCTGTAGGAAGCAATTGGTTGGTAAATGCAATTGTTTCCTGGCTGACCACCTCAGGAGCTATGACAATGGAGACAAAAAATTTGAAACATTTGCATTTAGGTCGAAATTGAGAACTATGAAGTACAATTGAGGAAAATTAAGATCTATTAAAATTTGAAACAAGAAGATAAATTTTGTAGGCGAAAACCCTGCGAAAAAACCTTGTAGTATGGAAAGAATTAAATAATACTTTTATAGTAAATAATATTTCTTCATAAGAATTTATAAAATGAGACCCATAGATATTTTAGTCAAAAGTTAGGCTAAATTAAGAAAATGATCATATTTGACGTGTCTACATATGGAAGTATTTGATATTAAAATTTCAAACCCGAAAATGCCTTGATATATCTATTCTCTACGTTGTAATTACTTCCAATTTATTCAACATTTTTGGTGAGATTTTATATTCTACATAAGTTTTGACGTCAATTCCATGCAATTTTTATTTCTGTATTGTTTGGTGTTTCTATTAAATAATTACATAATATGAATTGTCTTTTGTAGTTATTAGATAAACAGTTACCTATACGAAAATTCATTCAGAAAGGCATATATTTATTTTTGTATGGAAGGCATGCGATTGTGCTGTCAGTTCATCGAAAACAATAATCCTATTACAGAAATTTAAACCTAATTTACTTGAGAAACTGACAATTTCTTCTAAAATTAGGGAAAAGCTAAAATATGTATAACAGAAGCCAAAAGGCAATCTAATTTTGGATCCGATATTTATGTTGCCAAATATTTTTAATTACGAGTGCTAATTTTGAGAAGCTACACTGCTTACATCAGGGCATATGTTTTGAGTTAAATACCATTTCCCAAATATATCTATTAATATCTTACGATTTTGTATTTTTATTAAAGTTTTAATGTATGCAAAGTCGCTCATTAAATTGTCACTGTGGAGTAAGTGCACTGATGTTACCAGGATCGATTTATGTTAATTCGCTTAGTAGATAATTAGATTCTGGCTGGGTTTCAGTAAAATAACAGAGAGCTGGGGGTTAGGTTTGGGAAAAATTAACGATTTCACTTAAATAATAATAAGCCCGGGTATTTTGGTGTAGAATTAAGGAAATATGTATATGGACAGTTCTTGAGCTAACAGGCAACATAAATTGCAGTGAACGTAGGGGAATATAACTCCTCTCAACAAAATCATATTTTGTGATCGTAGAAATCGTAGGGAATAGAAATATTATTTTAAGATATTAGGAGAAAATGTTGCAGCACATATGAATTATTATACTGTCAGTCTATTGAGCATATTAGTCTATTATTCTACATCATTTTGACGTCTAGAGGTCAGTAGTCTGACAATTAGTAATCGCAAAGAGCCTCTACTAAATTATAATTAAGGGAATTAACATTTTAATTTTTACGGAAACTTGTGTCCCATAATAAACAATTTAACTCTTACCTTGGTACTTTAATTTAATTGGTTGTGGGATGTTGTGACGTTCTGCAAAGTTCGGCAATATTTACCGCAAATAAGAAGTTCGTTACTACTGCTACACAGGGCTTACTTTTGGCAGAATTATTATAATTAGTAGTTGCTAAATAAATGGAGCGATGTTTTGTGTTTTATATATTAGAATATCTATTTTAAAAATGTAAAAACTCCATAATTTCTAAACTACAATCGATAGATTGATTAAACTATTTGCTGTATTGAATATGAAATTGGAACATTAACAAATTCCTTTTTGGAAATTGGCGTAATAAATATTTGTTAGTTCCAAGCGTTTTCCCGAAAATCGAATTTTGTTATTAGATCCACACTGAACTAACTATTATTATCAATAAATAATAAATTTTATTACTGTATAACTTCAATCTTAATAAACAAATTGCATTAAATACTAGAAAATTAACATAAACTTCAGAATAAAGAAAACTTTTCTGCTTACAGTGGTGCTATTGATTTACTCAACCTCACATACAACAAATACATACGCACACGTATAACTGATTCTCAACAATTATCTTAACTTACGCCTGCTTTGAACAGAAGAATTCAATTTAGGATATTCCAAATATTCCTTTGACGCATTTCGAATAGCATTTCTATTTGAAAAATACCATCACTAATAAAAAGTAAGACAATCAATCTTCTCATTGCATGAATACGTAAAATATTAACCATCTGTGCCTCAATCCTAGAAGTTTATGGTACCTCCGCTAAAACAAAAAATGAATTTGAAAATGTATTTATCGTCTAAAAATACTTATTTGTGTATTACCATTTATGGTAATTACTTTAACAATTTGTTTGGATTACATATACAGGTTGATTCACGGAACCCGTCCATTAAAAATTTTTTACTTTGCAATGATATCTTGATTTTGAAACTTTAGGGTTAGGCATAGTTGGCTATGATCTCTTTAGAAACAACATTTGCATCTATATCGCACTTCCGGTTACATCGAAAGTCATGGCCAACTTGGATATTTTAAATAGAAACCTATATTTTTTAGTGCATTTTTAGGTTCTACTAGGAATTTTAAAGCCAATTTTATAAACCGGATAGGTAAGTAGATGTCTTACCTATCCATTACCGTTTCTAACTTACTTTGGTTTTCGTGAAAAAAAAGCTCAAAAAATATGATGCTGTAAATTGCGCATAACGGCTATACAGTAAAAGATAGAAAGTTTTTATGTTGACTGCGGAGGGTATGAGTCCTTGGACTCATACCCTCCGCAGGTCCTCTACTATTTAACCAGGGAATAAAAAGTAAACAACATTATACAGGGTGTTCCATAATCTAGGGTTGAATTGAGGTAACTTCCTTATACTAAATTTTTTTTTTTTCAAATGGAACGACTTCTATATTTTTACACCATGTGATGTAGAATTGCATTCTCTATCAAAGCTATAGGTGTTCTTATACTTATCTCTATTGCTTCTTTTAGAATTAGTGATTTTCAGAAAATGTAATTTTTAATTAGTATTTAATTAATAGTAGGCGGTGAAAAACGTTTTTAATTTTAAATTATTTGCTACATCAGTATACTCTTAAACAACCGCCCGTTCAACTAGTGGAATCAACTAATTGCCTCGTCTGAAAAAGGCCTTATTCAGGCACTTTGTTTAGTATTTCGTAAGATTTTTCTTTTCTTTGACTATCTGCCAAAGTTTATGGAGCTACCCAGATAGCACAGTATACTCTATGCATATTCGTTCCATGTCCATAATGTGCAAATACGAATAAACTGTGTTATGTAATTAGTGCTGCGGAAATCGCCAGATATCAAAAACCGATTAACCGATTTTCGGTAAAAATTGGTTTTCAAAACCGGTTTTATGCCCTAGGCTAAGGTGCGGACTAAAAAAAAAACATATGCTGCTTTTAGAGTTGCTATGTATTTTAATTTCGAAAACATATTTAATACGCAATAATCTGATTTTAGAAATCGGCTTTGGTTTTTACAAACCGGTTTTACCGGTTGCGGTTTTTGTTTTAAAGACGATTAAGTAGCCACATCCAAAACGGGTTTCACATAAAACCGGTTTCGATTCGCATCACTATTATTTATATACATTCAGATCTCGTCAATTTTAACGGCTTCTTTTCTAATTCTTTTCATATACATTGCATATGTTTGTGTTACTTAGGTATCATCTTGGGTACAAGTGTACCTACGCTGTACTTATTTGATGTGAAAGCTATCGTTCACTCCATGCCCCTTCCTGTTTGAACTTTCCGATTTGATTTACACCCCCGATTAGGGGTTGAAACTACGAAGTCACAGATCCATGTAAAATTTGTCCCTCCGTAAATCGAAATTGATCGGTCTTCTTGTTAAATTCAATTCAAGCTATTTTAAAAGTTATTCTAGGTACGGATTAGCTAGTTTTGAAATGAAAGCCAGATATATATAATTACTGGCTATAGAGGTATGTCCTCAAAGATAGACTCCACTTAGGTAACATACTTCATTCATTTAAAGAAGCATTATTCTTTGTTATCTACTTTACTGGCACCGAAAGCGACGGTAGAGTACCGAGAAAAATTGCGAGGCAAGAAATCAAAATAAAAACAGAAAAGGTGATGCCGCTTTACAAACCTTCGAATAAGTGGAAGGATATTCGGCAATCATGCAGGGTGCCACCCGACTCGGCGGCGAGGGAGTGGGTTGATAGTAACACAAACCCAAGATGGATAAAAAATTTCGGTGCCACCTGCTTAGGATTACTTACCCTATCATGCCCCCAAGATAAGCAGGAATCCGCGGTGTTAAATGAAAATCGAGGGGTAAAGCAGTTGGCAAAAACTCATACCACAAATAAAAAAATAAAAGGGTTGATTTACTGACAAACAATTAAAATTTTATTAATAAATTTAACAAAAAGATAAAGGAGGAAAATGTTGTTAACCTTGACATAAAATTCAGAAAATAAAGGCCGATATGTTTTAAATAAATATTTTTGATTTTGTTAAATAATAAATGAAAAGATAAGTGAATACTAAAGTTGAACTATTTTACTGAATTAGCAACATGTAGCACCCTCCGATCCTTGATATAACATATATAATTTACTGTATCGTGTAAGAAAACATACAGACAGATCGTAGCCTCTGGGCCGACTCGGTAATAACCGAAACCAGGTGGGGTCCGTGTAATTCCAAAGGAAGGTAGGTTCTCCGAAGGACTTTAAAAGTCGCAGAAGCCCTCAGCCGCACGTGGGTGGTCCAAAATTTCACACAGAACGATGGGCAGATTCCAAAATTAAAATTAAGGGGGATTAAAAAGACCTCTAAAAATAACAAAACCCCAAGGTCAGTGAAAATAATAGAAGTACAAGATTTGCTTACCGTTAAATAACGAGGTTTTTCAACGAAGAGAAGAAAGATACAGAAATGGCGTTGGGACGCGTGGTTCTCAAATTATATCCCAAAATATCAGGCTCATCCGCCGTAATAATCACGAAGTTTCCACTTCAAACACAAACGAAGATACGGCCAATGATTATTTCAAGCAAGCTTCCAATAAAATCCACAGATGTGTGAAAATATCCAAAATTCCCAAAGATAGGAAGATTTACTCGTAAGAATGCGTCTAAACAACAACCAAGACGGAACAGGAAACCGGAAGGAAGAATACGTCACGCAACCAATCAGAAGACAGATAAATAAAACAAGAATAAAGACATGGAGGTGCCCTCTAACGTCGAAAAGATGTAAGCACAGATAAAATGATCTGACTGGAACAACGATCAATAGAACAAATCTAATCGATGCGTGGAATCGATAATACAGACATGTCCAAATCAAACAGATCTAACCTTACCTAAGATGAAAACGTCAACAAAAAACTGGCTTAACACTGGAATTGAAGGAATTTAAACGAAAATCTGAGATCGTTTTAAGTATAAAAAACTATCTGTAAGTAAATGAGAATAAAAGATTCAAATTCTAGCTAGGCCGTTCTAACAGGGGAAAAGAAAACACAATTTGAAAGCAAAAAATTACACGATACTGTTTACATTGTGAAAATACAAGGCGTAGGAGCAACTCTGAAGGTAGCGGACGGAAATAGAACAAAATAGGGTTACAAAAGCTTGTCGAAAAGACTAGCGGAGAACTAAATCGAGGTAAGCGAAGCAAAAAAAAAAAAACAGTAACATTTTAAATATAATAATATGTGCATTCTGTTTTCAATGATTTTAAGAATCATGACAAAAAATGGTAAGTATTGAATGCACTAATGAAGTATCTTAATTTATAACTATAGTAAATGAAATACCTGTAAACTGTAATTAACTACTTCGGGCAAGAATATATTTATTTGAAATTTCAGGAATTTATTTAGTTTCTGATAAGTAAATTTTTTTCTTGCATAGGTATGTACGAACCAACCATTTACTTGATCCAAATAAGATTTATTTGAAGGAGAAAGTATCTGGCTGTATGTATATGGATAAATATTAGAAATTGAGTCTTTCTCAGAAATTTTACTTACATATATATTTTATCAATCGATTATATTTGTATATGAATTACTAGAATCGTTTTCAGAATATTTTAAAACAACACGAAGCAAGATATTTTTACACAAATTCCACAGATTTTGATTGTACTGGAAAGTCGTACGGTAAGATACTGTTTTGTTGGTTCTTTTTAGAACAACACTCACACCTCGATATTGTCAGACGAAACAAATCTTCTATCATTATTTTTTCAAGCTGGCTATGATGTAATCATTTTGTCGGATCGCCGAGGTACGACATAATTCGACTATACGGCGCAGAAAGGAGGTGATGGGCGTTACCGTACCTTTACCTTATTCCTTTAGCGAAGGATATTTTTTTTGTGAGCCTGTTTCTTCCACCAGATTAAACCGAATATTTATCGCTTCGGGTTGCATTTCTTCTTGTCGGACATTCGCCTTTAGAACGAGACAGATTCGCGACGCCGACGTCGAGTTAAATTGAGTGAACACTGGCGAAGCGGGGGTTGCGCTGGGGCGCGCCGACCTTTGGCGAGCCGACGTAATGAAATATCCCGATGTACACATTCTCCAATGCTTGTGAATGTTGAGTCTGTTATGATTTTGTTAAACAATATAAACATTAATTTCATCGATCGGATTGAAATTTGGCGAGTATTATAAATAACCTCTCTCCATTTTGGCGGAGGCCTGAAGTTTTTGTGTTTTTTTGGTTATTTGCAATTTACTCTGTTATTATAAAGGAAAATGGATATGGATATTTTTTCCTTATACGCGGGATAAGGGCTGATTTAAATGAAGTGTAAGAGTAGCGATAACTTTCTTAGCGGTCCAATCGTCCATTGCGGGATGTAAATTCCCATAACTTCAACATTACACTTTGTTATTTGACTGCCTAACTCAGAAACCATAACAGTTATGAAAAAAATGTTAGGACAAGAATTTAACTGTTTTACATGTACTATACGGTACAATAAACAAATGCGGCTTTGTATTTACAACCCCACAACTCCTACTTTTGTTTGCAGATTGCAGGATTTTTATATACTACAAGAATACGGACACTAATAGTGCCACCATTCGTACACATATCGCACATCCATTTTATATTTTTGTTTGCATCTATTAGTTTCAATTCTGCTGGTTTGAAAATGCTACATCTATAGTGTAATACATTTCTGCAAGGTACTGAGCATTTTAGAAATTCTTCTGTTGTACAATTTGCAAAATCATTGAACTTTAAGCACTTGTCACTTACGTTTGCCATGCTTGCTAGCTGAACATAATTCATAACATACTGTTGTGGACTAGCACCCCGTTTTTCGCAAATTCAGGTGTTGTCATGTTTACTCCGTTCAGCCTTTGTCAATGTATCGAGAGAATTTTCACAGATGTAGATTTTATTTTTATATAAGATTTAGTTAATGATTTGATTGTATGATTTATTTATTAAAGTGTCCAGTTTTTTTTTTAATTAATTTCATTCATTTGGATGTCTAGCACTTGCTAGTTCTGCTTAATGTTTATTCTATTAGATTTTGTCCATTGGCGTACAGGTTGTGCGTCTGCGTTGTTATTGTATAATATACGACAGTTCAACTTTGTCACGCAGTTCCTTGGTAGACGCTAGCGTGAGTAGTATTTTTAAATTCTTTGCAGCATTCTTTCTTTTGTATTACATTTTTATATCGTAATTTGATTCGCGTTATTTGTTTTATTCTTGTCCATCAAGGAATTTGCTTAATAATAATTGTTATTATATTGATGTGTACACATTAGATACAAGATCATTTATTATTTTCGTACAGGAAGATAGATTTTAGTTGTAATTTTCTCATTATAATCTAGAGTTTAGAGAATTAATTTTTCCGTTTTTCCATTTTGCTGTTTTGTTTTAAATTATTAATCACCTCGGGTTGGGTGAGTAGAAGCATTATTCTTGCTTTTAGTTTTTATTTTTGTATAATTTCTGTTCCACGAATTTAGTTTGTGTTATTTTGAAACCACGTGGATTGATATTTGATATAATTACGATTATCTTCCTGAACAAACTAATCTTTTGTTTTGTATAGGAAATAGCATTGTCCTATTGTATGACGTGCAGTTTTCTTTCACTCAAAATTTACTTTTCGTGATTAGATGCAAGTTTTAATTCGCGAGGGTAACTCTGAGGTTATTTGTTCTTTTGCGCCCTCTTAAATTTTTATCCGTTGAGCTAGCTAATTTAATCTTTCCTTTTCTTTTTTTTTAAATTCATTTTGCATTTTCAATTCAGTCAGTTCACAGCAATACGTACAACTATAAATATACCTGTTGTACATGCAGTCCCCTGTTACATTTCTATCAGAACTTTTTACGGTAATTATATAATCTTACCTAATTCATTTTTTACTTTTATTTTAACGTAAACCGTAAACCGTACCGTCAACAAAGCGTTACACAAAATAATAATAAATTTTCATACTTCTTTAGTTTAGTTACAAATTGCAACAAGATTTTTTGAAAACATGATGACAAGAAGTTATTTACAGAATCTAATGCTTATATTAAGTTTATTGTTATTATAAGTATTATATTATTTATAGAGAGTCAGTGGCGGAGCTAGGGAGTGCTAGGGAGTCATGTTAGAAATTTTAAAATGAAATTTTTACTATTGCATTTTGTCAAACAGGTGGGGCACCTAAATTTCTTATGTCCCCGGGTGCTGAAAATTTTAGCTAGGTCGCTGTAGATACAGGCAGTTTCATACCATTCAATATAGATACCTTAATTTCTTCGGGGTTGTTTTAGGGGTGTGGTTGTACAATTACCTCAAAAAATTATGACCACCGTTAGTAAAATGAATTCGCAGCTGTAATTCTAACATATCCACTTTAAACGCAATGCCATCGTAATCCGCGGCGCAATGAACTATAGGCTCGAAAGATAATACCCTTTACGGTGCCCGACAAAGATGCCGCCCAGATTTAAAGACTTTGTAATTGCCACCAAAGGATTGTATAAAATAATTCTCATTTCTAATTCTCTTGTTTATGTCGAAATTTAATTTCAATCAACTGTTCATATTTCTTTTCTTATATTTGAATTATTATTAACTTTAGTTACCTGGGTGCGTTATACTAGTATTTATAATAAACATATTTAAACAATAATTTATTTTTGTGTATAGTTTTAGTTTAAATTGTTTTATTTCAGTTATAATAGGGTAGTATATAATAATAATAACTCAGCACACTACAGGCCTTGAGGCCCTTGGCTAGGGATGCCGAAACACCCGAGCCACTGGCAATTGTTGTCCGAATGGTGACCCAACCAACAACCGGTACCGCATATTGCTGCTTGACTTTCAAGATTGGCAATGATGCACCCTTCCTTCTCAGCCGTACTGCCGGCATAATATGGTATATATAGCTCACTATTACATGAATAAATAAATGTCCTCAACCTTCATATATCTTTTTAACTTTACAAATATCAATGCAAGTTTACTTGTTAAGTTATTTACAATAGATATACTATATCAAAAGTGAGAGTATTGAAAAACAAGCGTTTTACTTGTTTATTTCTCATTCAATTGAAGAGACGAAATTTCTATGGAAAAATCCCTAGAAGAACAAAATAAAATTATAACTAGATACTTTTTGTACTAATAGGTTTACCAAAACAATTTCATGTATTGTGTTGTAGTATCCAATGAACGATGAATAGTAGGGGAGGAAAGAGTAAAAGACTTGTTCTTTCGTTCACAAAATGTATTAATATATGATTACTAGTTTCGTCTTTTTGACGTTGATCTGAAGATGGCAGTTGCAAGCTGAAACTAGTAATCACATTATTATACAAATACATTTTGTGAACGAGAAAACGGGTCTTTTACTCTTTCCTCCCCTACAATTTCATGTATGATCTTGTTCATATTTTAAATTTTACTATTAAGTCGAATCATCTTAATTGTTAAAGTTTAAAGCTTAAAACATCTAATCCACATTTTATGCAAAAATTCTGACAAATGTAATTGAATTTTTGCCGTCATAAAAAGCAATAGAAATAAAACATTAAAAAAGAATAACATTTTTTCTAATAACTATAAAAATAATTTTTAATAAAAAATAAGGGTTTTTCCATATTTTCTAGACCTTTTCAATAAAAATTGCCTTTTCGCATTTATGTCACATAGATTATTTTATACATCCACATTAAAAAATTCTTACAAAATTATACCTTAAACAGTTTTTTGTACTTGAAGTAATGGTATCAAGAACACATTTTAAATATTTGCACAAATTATGCCATCTGGTCACCTGCGAGTAATCGATGGCTAAAATAAACAACAAAGGAAAGGTATATTGGCTGACAATCGTTCCGAAAGATAATCCGCTTGGTGTTATGCGACAAAGAGATGCCGCAACATTTTCAGCTAGATTTATATTTGCAGTGTTCTGCTTTATAGTTTCCACCGAAGAATTCAATAACAAAATAATTCTTATAATCTACACACGCGCAATGGCTGGTAGAGTAAAGGAGATGTATCTTTCTTTATGTTTCCTTATGGCTTATTTTCCCTATGTCATGTTTCTTTGAGTCGATAGTACCAAACATTTCTGTATGCGTAAATAGCGTTTTGAATGCATCACATTAGCGTATACTTTGCTCTTTTCCCCATAATAACCACTACGCATAAAGAAGCTTTCAGCTAATCACTCTTATAATAAAAACAGGGTATATTCAGTATTTTATTACTTTCTTCTAGTTTTTTTTTAGCAGTAATGTGAAAATTTAAAAATTTGAAAATACTGAAGAAATTACCAAGAGAAGTATAGTAAATTCTCGATTTTTCGTGTTTCGGTTAGGTGACTTCAGAGGAAGGGAAGAGTTTGGTGCCTTCAGATATCTTTCAATGCGCTCACTTCTAAATAAGCATTAGACATTTTAGAAGGCGTCCCTAAATGTATCGCGAGGAAATCTAAATTTTCATCTACGTCACTAGCTCCGGAATCCCGTTTTTGTTTTAATTATTTAACTTAATTTTAACATAAATATGTTGGCGATGATCATTGTAGATTAGACCCAGAAAATTTATAAACGGATTGGTGTTTTTATAAAGAGAAACAGAAAAGAGAAAGTATATACTTACGAGTTTAATTTGTTGAGTGGTTGAATTACTTTGTTCTTTGCATAACGATGTAGTTAATGTAATTACATGTTGAAGCAAACAGGACTCATTTTACGTTTAATTATTTTAACAAAGGAAAATGCAGATTTCAAGACAATGTTTTGTGTTTTGAGGAGTTTCTTTATCATGACGAAGAGTACATACGTATTTTGATTACTCACTTTTATTGAAAAAACATGAGGCAGTTTATATAAAATATATTTCCTTCTGTCTGTTCCTTATCAGGGTGTAATATATCACTACACACAAAAAATCTATTATCAATCTGAATATTTTTATTTATTCAAAAATCAAAACTTAATATATATTTAAATGAAGTAAATCTTGTTGGTTAGAACATAAGAGTAAATTCTCTGAAAACACAATATGCTCTTAGAACAAATAGTACAAATATTTGCATTGACGTATACTTCCTCCAAATGAACATTGCTATTGTTGTAAGGAATAAATCTATGCAATATAGTGAGAAAGTCTGTAGATTCAAAATAAAATCCTTATACGTTTGGTATAATGAATTACTATATAAAATTATTAAATGTTTTGTACTGAAAACATGAAATATCAAATTGAAATTACCATAATATTGAAACATTTGATACGAATTTTACCCCACCATTTATTGCACTAAACCTTATCTGTCATTGGTTCCCTCTATTTTAGAGGGGTCTAGGGGTTTTGCATATACATACGCTTTACTTGGCGTCACTTTTTGATTGACTAGCGAACAGTGTTGTTGGTTGTGAGTGTAAGGCTATGTACCGCGAATGATTTGAAGTAACCGCTACCGTGGTTTCGGTTAATATCTGGTAGTTACAGGTTTCCTGAAAATACGGTTATTCACGGAACAGAATAAACAACACAACATACCCATAACAGATTAGGTACCTGTAGATATCTGTAATAACGATACTTACCACAACAAACCAACTTCTAATTCTGGTAACTGCGGTTGCAACCGCAACTCACGATTTTCAGTAACCGAGTTCCGTGAATTACAAATTTTCAGGAACAGGTGATTTACGGTACGCAAAAACGGAGGTCACCGCAACCACGGTTGCTGCGGTTCGATTCACGGTACATACTATAAGTAAATCTAAATGGATGCCCCAGCCGTTTCACAGCTACTTAGAAAATGGGGTGGGGCCATGC
Source organism: Protaetia brevitarsis (assembly GCA_004143645.1). Classification (NCBI taxonomy): domain Eukaryota; kingdom Metazoa; phylum Arthropoda; class Insecta; order Coleoptera; family Scarabaeidae; genus Protaetia; species Protaetia brevitarsis. The sequence continues at coordinate 1,439,910 of RXPK01000139.1, forward strand.
ACAGATGCTACCATTAAAATATTCGGTAGGTAAATACGTACCTGTTATCGAATATTAAAGAATTACTGGTTTAAAAAAAACTTTGAAATACTATTTACAGTCAACGCCATTGTGTCGATAATATATGAACATGGTAGGTGTGTACATTAACAAACATATGTAGGTATTTACTAGTTATTAGTTTTCAGTAGGCAATACCAGCAAATTATTGCACTGATTGAACGCCGACTAGATACCAGGCCCAGGCATTGCGTGGGAAGTATCCCGAGAACACCGGTCGCAACGACGGATACGCATAACATCTATATATATCCCGTGCGCACTCCTGGAGTACCCCAGTACGCTATCTTCTCCCAAACATTGTAAAACTATAAAGTAGGACAGTAAATTTATTTAATTACATAATATTTCTTTATTTATTAATTTTCCCCTACCGATGCTTTTTGGTGTTACAGACACAAAATTAGTAGGTAATTATTACCCTTGAATAGTAGAAATGCTTAGATTAAGCAGGTAAGTATTATCAATTCAATATACTTATATTTTGGAAGCAAATAATGGCAATACTTCAAATAATACTTTTATATACTTCTATCAAATGTACATAAATTATTAAGGCATAAATATAGTTTCCAGTTGAGAAAATCTATTTACTCAAATCTAAAATAATTATTCTTGCGGTGAAAATATTATGTGTTCATAATGATTTTAGTATATTGATTACATTTGAACTAAAAAATTGTTTCGTCTAACAAATTCATGGGTTTGAAAAACTGAACAAATTTTATTCTCAATATAAATACATCATCTTCTTGCTTATATAGGAAGTTATGTTATATTCAATGTGATGCACTTATATTCAAATTGAGTAATTATTTTTTTGTGTGTACGTTCATCAAAGGCGCACAACTCGAAAACTATCACACATAAGCATTTAGCCCCTGGTATAATTTTACAGACAACACTCTGTATATTAGTAGCTATACTACCCTAAAGATCTACATAAACGGTGGAAGTTCGCCATTATTTTTTTTTCATTTTGGGTAAACGAAATTTCGACTGAATTTCAAAGCCAGATTGCACCTTTTAGTTGAAATTTCGCCAGCAATATAGAGTGTCCTTGAGTAAAATTTCATGGGATGTAACTGTAAACTGACAACTTCATTAGAATATGCGATTTACAGTTGGCGATGTTCCCTTGTTTGCCTATAATCGTACAAATTATTCATTAAGGGGTATAATGATAAGATTTTAATAAAAGAGCATTCAAAGAAACTCAATTTAGGAGAATTGTTCTTTAATGTAGTACCTCAAGGCAGGTAAAAAATACTTTCAGAACTTTAGTTTTTAATTTCTTTTCACCTTTTCTTCACAAGCGTAAAAGTAAATTGTATTTTAAATCAATTTTGGGGAAACCATGTTCTCTCGAAAAAAATAAAAAATAATAATTCAGAAACATACTCAATTAATAAAGTTAATAAAAAAATATTATATTACTGATATTGTGCATCAATCATCATTTTTAAAATCACAAGTTTTGTTGAGTTTAATGTTTATCGACTCTACGATCAATCTTTCTTTATAATAATTGTTATAATAATAATTCTATATGTAAAAATTTGAAGGTTATCAAAATTAAATTTGTTGTCAGTTTTGAATGAATGCTCAGACGATCCATACAGATCTTACCAACAGAAACATCATACTTTTGTTGTCTAATGCGCTTCTTCAAGTTTTGGGCATTCTGTCCTACATATGACAATTAAGGTAATTAATTTTATAAACGGCATTTCTGACAGAAAAAATATTTATCTTTAGAGTTTGTGAAGAGGATTAATCTTGGTAAAGTATTATTGTTGTAAGTAACAATTTAGCTGGCTTGATTCTTAGGTACATCTAGTTAAACTATCAAATTTTATCAATTCAAATCTTTTAGTATAAGTGTTATTAATATTTGTGGTTATCGTTCTGCCCCGACTATTTTAAATGATAAAATAAGGGTTTGTACGATAGTTGTTGTGAAGTAATCTAGTTTTTAAGTTATTATTTCTTTATGGAATCTACTACCAAACAACATTAAAATTTTATTTTTTAGATTTTTAATTGTATTAAATTCTATGTGGAAAATATGGTTTTATCTAAAATTTAGTACTCTGTCAGAACGAATGGGTTTTACATACAAGTCTAAATTAAATACTTTTTCTGTTCTCTATTATACTTTTAATACATATCAAGAACGGAAGTATCCCGTTGGTTTGTAGCTCCATAGTAAACTTAATTCGTTTAATTATATTATCAAATTGATTTATGCCATGAAATAAGAGTCATCAACATATAGAACAACAAAAAACACATTACCAAATTAGCTAAAATAAGACTGATAGGATTTCTCATAGAGGTACCTAGTGTACCATCAAAAATGAAGTAGTAGGCAGTTAGCATCAAGGTACAATTGAATACCCTTTAACAGCAGTGGTTGTGGAAGGCCGCACACTGAGATATAAAATTCCAATGGTGTTTAAGTTGTTCAATGACATAATTTTTGGGAATATTTGTGAAAAGAGATTGAATATCAATAGAAATGCAGTTATAGTATACAAAGACTTTCATTGTTCCTAAAATTAAACTCCAAAGAATTTTCACAGAGTATTTGAAGGATTTTCTAAGATTGTGAAGTATACTACGAAAAAAAATCTAGATAAATCGTATGTAGGACAGTTCATAGTAGAATAATTAATTTTGTAGTTTATGTCTATCTTTGACAATGTTGATTTGATTTTAAGATACAAATTTATATATCATGCACGGCGCGGTTAGGAAAAATAGCAGATAGCTTCTAATATTATACCCAATATCATCAACAATACGTAGTTATATCAATTAAAAAATATCGATTAAAAACGTAACAACATATGAAAATTCTAATATAAATAAAATAATTTGTATATGAGACGACAAAAATAATACATAAAAATTAGGAAATGAAATATATGTATTATAGATTTGAAATACTTGTAATCTATTTATGTATTATAGATAGATATATATATATATATATATATATATATATATATATATATATATATATATATATATATATTAGTATAATAGTACACTTATGTTAATTACACTAAATAAACGAAGACAATCTTTGCTTCTTCTGGTTTCAAGGGTTCTTCTTATAAGGGACGTTTTCCACATTCAAATTACATATACTAAAACTTTAACTTTAACTTGGATATTTCTTTCCGTTTCCTTTGCAATTTTTTAATGTATCTTGGTTTTGCGGAAATTGTAATACTAAAATTCTGAATGTAGACAATTAAACTTTTACTGACGTTTTGACAATGTTAACATTGGCTTTTTCAAAATTGTACAATAATTATAAATAAATCTGTAAATAATAGTTTTTTAGTATTTTAAATTTTAAAAAGTTTTATTATAACATGAGAACATGACAAATTGAGGATGGAAAATGAAATATATTCATATTTGTAATCAACCTGAATTTTATAAAACCATTTTGTTCTTATAGATTAATTTAATTAATTTTTGTAATTTAAATTTTCATTTTTAAATATTATTTGGTTTTTCTTTAAATTTGTGTGTCATTTTTAAGCAGTTATATTTGTAGGGTTTAGGTTAGAACGCACACACTTGTTTATTAAAAGATATAATTATATGAAAAACGGTATAAATGTTGAAATATAGGATGTCTGATTAATGCTGTGTTTCGTGGCTATCTAGGGGTTGCATCTGCAAAGAAATAATTTAGGGTACACTTGTGTTTTGTTATGGATAGCACCGCGCTCACTTACGGTTCAACTTCGACTGACTTATTTACCCCGCTGTTCGGTTCGCGCGGGAATTTTAAAAATTTCTTTATCTGCACCCACATATTTAAATGTGCGTTTAATGCAAATGTAAAATACATGTATATTTTTTTACCGTCAATACTATAAAAAGTTGTGATTCATATGTTGTTTTGGTAAAATATAAAGTTGAACGTTGTACATGATTTGTTTAATGCGTGTATTTTATTTAAGAAATTTTAATTTATAATGTAGTAAAATATATGTTTGATAGGTTTGCAATATCCTGCCTGTCATTAACAAAATTATTATGTTTTTTAATTTGTATCATTTCTAGTATCGTTCTAGTCCTTCCCTTAAAAATACATGAATAACAACAATCATTCATTTAATTTCAATAAAACTGGGAAATTGAATAGAGAAAACCATTATAAAGCTAGCCCTATTCACAATTAATTTTAATGTAAAAACTTGGAATTTCATTTAGTCCATTTTATTTTTCCCCCTATTTTTCATTTTATTCTCTTATTTCACACATTTGTAGTTAAAAAATTGATTGTTGAAATTCTCATTGTATCAACTATGTATATAGGGTGATTCACGGAAACCGTCCATTAAAAGTTTTTGACGTTGCAATGATATCGCGATTTTGAAACATTCGGGTTAAGCATAGTTGGCTATGATCTCTTCAGAGTTATTTTTCACCGCCTACTATTAATTAAATACTAATTAAAAACTACATTTTCTGAAAACCGCTTATTCTAAAAGAAGCAATAGAGATAGGTATAAGAACACCTATGGCTTTTCGATAGAGGATTCAATTCTACATCACATGGTGTAAAAATATACAGGGCGTTTCATTTGAAAAAATACTTTTAGTACTAAGAAGTTACCTCAAATCAACCCTAGATTATGGAACACCCCCACACTTTTTATTCCCTGGTTAAATAATAGAGGACTCATACCCTGCGCAGTTAACATAAAAACTCTCTATGTTTTACTGTATAGCCGTATACGCATTTACAGCATCATATTCTTTTGAACTTTTTTTCACAGAAACCAAAATAACTCGAAAACGGCAACCGATAGGTAAGTAGATATTTTATAAAATTTGCTTTAAAATGCTTAGTAGAACCTAAAAATGCATTAAAAATATTGGTTTCTATTTAAAATATCAAAGTTGGCTATGACTTTCCATGTACCCGGAAGTGCGACATAGATGTAATTGTTTTTTTTTTTAAAGAGATCATAGCCTAACTATGCTTAACTTCAAAGTTTCAAAATCAAGATATCGTTGCAAAGTCAAAAACTTTTAACGGACAGGTTCCGTGAATCACCCTGTATACGACAAAATTTATTAGGTACAAATGATATTTTCTGATTAACATTGATTTGTAGTACCTATTATTTTTTGCGCCTCCGTCCTCATTTTGCAGTACTTCAAACGGGGCAGGCAAAAATGTCACTAAAGGATGGCCACACTAGATTCCACATGACAGACGTGTAATAAGTTGTGATTAAGCTACCGTTCAACCATGTTAAGATGAACTAGTGTCTTCATTACACTTATTAATCACAAATAGATATTAAACTAGAAAGAAAATTACAGAAAAAGATTTACACTTGGAAACGTCAAAATACTAAGGTATGTAACGTGTGTACCAACTTTTGTACTGTCAACTCCCTAGGGTCAAAATTTATTTTCTATTTTCATTTCAAAATTAAGATTTGTTGGCCCAAAAAACATTGTGTATAATACGTCCAGAAACTCTTTTGCGAGTATGAGCAAAACTTACATAGCAAATATTGGTCGCGTTCATCCAACTTTTTTTGCTCAGATAGCGATAGATTATCGATTCGTGGTCTAAATTGCAGAGCGATGAACGGCTTATTTTACACACTATACAATATTAAGTTTGTTCGTGTCGCATGAACTATTTGCACTATTATGCACTTTTTAGAACTTTTGCGTGCAAAAGTGCATAATGGTGCAAATAGTTTATGCGACGCGAACAAACTTATTACTTCAAGAGCTGTCATTTCTGACATAAACATAACCACAACTCAAAACATAACCTATTCACGATACCTAAACTGTTTAACACTGTTCAAGTTCTATCGCATAAAATAAATACATCGAAACAGAGATTTGTAGATATATTTAGCCGCGGTAGCAATGAGGTGAATGGAAATTTAATAAATCATGTCGGGGAGGTTTCCGAACAGTTATTAGAATTATTGGGGCCACAAGAAATAGTGGAATATATTCACCAAATAAAAAGACCAAGAAACGAAGATTTCTATGAAGTAACGATACTGTGACCTAACGATGATTTATTCAAACATTTTCGAATGTCACGTGCAAGTTTTGAAGTAATTTGAATTTGAATATGTATTTGTATATGTAGTTATTTTTCGTTATACTTTAGTATTTACAAAATATTGTCGGAAACAATTTTCAATATAGACACGATAATATTAATTTAGAAAAAAAACTTATGTTAACAATCTGGTTGCTAGCAAAACCTGACGGCGGGTGATCGTTTCGGCATAGCCAAGAGTACAAGCCATAAAATATTTAAAGAAACATTTATTGTTCATTCTTCATTAATCAACTGCCCCAGAATTGTCCGCAGGTAATATTATTGTATTATTATTGTAATATATTTGTAGGATGAGCGATATTAGATCCATACCAAGGGATGAACACGACCATTGACAGACAAAAGGTTTTTTTTTAAATTTTTTAATGTGTAGGAGAACATGCAAACAAAATAATCCTATTGACACAATTTCTGAATAACGTCAATCCCTTTGTTATTTAGCCTTTATTTTTTTCGATCGAAGATCGAACATACGATAGCATACTGCTTCTAAAACGCACGCGGTAGTAACAAATAGCGGAGTTTATTGTATGGGTATCAAAACCATCAAAAAGCAATTTTATTAATGAAGTTAGATTCAACAAATATTAACATGTATGTTTATTATATTTTAAACCGCTTTGGTCGACCTAGATTAAATTAAACGTTCTAGTCTACACATATTTCTAGGATTGAATGCCACAATTTGGCAAAAATCTTCGTAAATAAGTAATAAAACTCATAAAATTTCACATATATAATTCGGAAAGTCCTAGGAGGGGTTTCCCAAAAACGGTTCTAAAGCCAAGTAGTGTGAAAAACTTGATTTCGGGTAAAGCTCGATTTCGGGTGATACCCTATTTCGACAGCCGTATTAAGTAGTATTCATTCTAATGTTAATTTGTAGGTAACAGATTTATGAAATATTTATCGTTACTAATACATGTACCATTTTTAGCAAATTAAATGCGAATATAAGCTCCACAAATCTTCAATTGTTAATGCAATCGAAGCTACAGCACACTGAAATAGTAATTAAAAATTATTTGCAAACAATTCTGAATTATGCATTGTTCGGTACGCAGTATTGTAGTTCCGGTTGCATAAATAATCTAAGATTTGTGGAGCTTAAATTTGCATTTAATTTGTTAAAGATGGTACATTTACGCACCATATTGCTATTCGAATAAATAAGGCTAATACCGTTCACCTCTTCATTTATTTAAACCCTGTGTCGCTTTTGCTGCATCCAAAGCTACTTATATGTCAAGGGCAGTTATTGATCAAAAGCAATCCATAGTAATTACGGACCTTTCAAATATAGATGTTTGATAAATAAATTAATAGTGGTCAGATTTACATTTTGAAATTTGGTGTTTTAAAAAATCTTATACTTTATCAAATATTAATGTAACGTGACATAATTTATAGTGTATAAAATTAAAAAAAAATGATATTATGCATTTTACTTACTTTCCAGGTTTTACTTTGAAAGAATTTCCATGATAGTTGTGGTAGATGGCTGCTATAGACCACGCGACTCCGATGCCCAGAAACACATTGACCGCATTACTTCCAGTTACGTTCCCGACACTGGCATCTGCGTATTTATCTTGGATCGCTGCTACTTTGCTGGCGAAGGTATCTGCGATCGAATACCTAATTTTATTTATCAAAACCGCATTTGAGTAGACGGGATAAAACAAGTTGGTTATTATTAAATTGCAAATCATTTCAAGGGAGAGCAACAAGTTAAATTCACCATATTTCCTGGGTTGTCGTAAAAAATGAAGTTAGAAGCGTCTTCCTTGTAATTTATAGCTCAATTATGTTATAGTACAAATATATTACAGTATTTAAAAGGAATATAGTTTATATAACTATATAATGAGTGGTAAATATTTAATTTAGCTTGGAATATGTTCCGATCTTAGCAGCCATATTTTAATTTAATATAAATTATACAGTACTTTTAATAACCGAAGTTTGATACTTGTGCAACAACCTGTGTGTTAGAAGCTATATTTCTACCAAGTTATTGATTTATTGATAATATATGTAAATTCGCTGGATATGATTCGATTTACCCAATAGAAAAGTCGAAAAGTGCTGCTAAGAACATCAAGATCATTCTAACCTACTGTAGAATATTCAGTCTTGAAAGTTTTTTCGCAAAATGTATACTTACGTCACCGATTTACAAACAAAATTTCATAGCACCAAAACAAGAAAATAAGGTTGTATAAAAGCGGTTTGTAGGTTGAGTTGTGCGTTATTATGTTTTATAGTTGCTAGAAAGCTATAAAGCTCGAGAAATAATTCGAGCAATACATGTCCAACAATGTTAAAAATTTATAATTTATTTGATCACAAAAGCAGATATTAGTCATTCTATCATTTTAATTCTCATTCACTCGTTCGAGTCCTATATCATACTTGTTTGTTTCTTGTCATCAGAGCAATAGCATTAGTGATAGTTACTAGAGGTACTTGATTATTATATCAATATACTCATTGTCAGTGACATTAGAAGTGTTACACCCAGAAGAAATAATTTGTTCAACTGGATTTTTGGCATCAGAATGACTATATCTAAAGCAAGTTATGGTAAGAATGTGAACTTTTTTGTGAAGAAACCTCTTTTATGAGAGTTGACTAATACAGAAATGTTTAGTTACTGCGCGTCCGTCTACGAGTGTTAAGCGCAACAAAATGCCCACAGTTCGAAGGCGTTAAAATTATCACCGTGTTAGTGACTTTGAGAGGGGTAGAATTTTTGCCTATTGAGATGTTGGTTTGTTCTATCGCCGTCGTGTTAATTGTACTGTAATGACGTTAATGCGTGCATGTGGTGTGTGAACAAAAGAAGGTAGAGGAAAACGAAGAAAATCAATTGGTCAACCTAGGCGTACCACAGAGCGTCAAGATAGACTTCAGACAACTTACTCTACGGGACCGTTTTGCTATTACGCCTTAAATCGCTGACTAATCGTTTGGAGAAGGTAGATATGTTACTATGCGTTCATTATATCGCCGCATTCGAGTCTTACGACCATTTTCATACCGTCCACGATTAGCGCTTCCTTTGACTATGGACCACTGTCGTCAACGTTTAAACTGGTGCAGAGAACGGCAGCATTGCGAGACAAAATGACGTGAGAGTGACGTGATATTGGGCTTGCTGTTAAGAGCCATGTACATAGGACTATTGGAGTAATGGTTTGGGGGCTCTTTATTCGAGGGAGTATGACAGATGTACGCTATGTTGATGATGTCCTACAAACCACTTTGCTACCTTAACTAGATGGCACGTTTCTTTTTTTTTAGCAGAACCACGCACTTCCCCATATTGTTAGTTGAACCACAGTATATAATATCCAGTAGTGTCAAGAAAGGGAATATTTGTATCTGTTTTTGAAAGCTGCGTGAGGCGCTCAATAATGGAATGCGCCGTAAATCGCTGCGGCAATATGGCGTTATTTGCATTTGTGCTGGCGTTTAACGTATTTCTATAATTTAATTTTTTATTATATTTATTAATACTAAGGCAGTTACAATTGCTGTTTGTTGTATGGAGATACAGCTCTAACTGTAACCTGTTCCATATCTGATTTACCTTCATTGGTAATTGTTAGGGTAAGTAAATTTAGTCATTAAAACAATTTAATATCTTAACAATTACTTTTTGTTGTAGTGTTTCTTATTGTTACGTCTGTGTCTGGTGGCATTAAAAATTCTCGTGTTTCCAGTGCCTGACCCTTTTTATACTAAGTGAATTCTCTACAAACCCTGCGATAGCCTCATTTTTAACATCAAGATTTTGTTGTAGGGTGGTTTTTTTGTACGTCTGCATTTGATTGTGATAATAAAAATTCTATTGTGCCCACCGACTCTTTACAGTGACTGGATTCTGTAAAATTGCTGCGATAACCTCATTTTGTAACATGTTTTGTTGCAGCACCGATTTATTGTACATCTGTATTTGATTCGTTGACACTTGTAAATAAATATTTATGTGCAACATAGCGTATTTTACAATTTACTTTTAATAATAATAATTTATTTTCCGATAGTAAAACCCAATTACACGAAAAATACAATGCGTACATCTGCAATGCATTACCCATGTGTAAATTATTAAATTCTTACAAGCGAGACTAATTATGTAAACTAATATATGTAAATTATATGCAAACTCTGTAATGTAATTTAAACTATCGTTATGAATGCCACAAGAATCAGAGATTCTAGATTCTATTGAAATACTTGCACATTAAAGAAATAGGGGAAGTACGTAGAACATTGGTTTGATGTGACACACAGTAGGAGATTACGTAGGAACAAGTGTGTATTCTTGCAATATTAAAATTAAGTCTACTTGAAAGTCATGGACAATTAGTTCTACCACGAACCAGGCAAAATAAAGATTTAAGCAAGCTAACAATTCTCCTTACATATAAAGTATTGAAATGGAAGTTAATTAAAAGAACAACATTTATCCTCAACTACTCAAAAGTAACCCTAAAAAAATAGTAATTATTTTTCTAAATGTTTATTAATCAGTACCTACTATATTTTTATAATCTGTTCTCGGTTATTTTTAAATAGTTACATATGTTACAGAAAAAAAAATCAATGGTATTTAGATTTCAGCTTCTTCCTGATTCTTCATCCTTTCTTTGTGACATTTAAATTAATGATATAAAAATAAATTTATTTATTGACAGAAAGTAATATACTTATTGAGATAGCCTTTTTCTTTCCTCGAATTATGTAATTAAATAATCGATTTCAAATAATCTCATGAACAGAAAAAATAATTGTAGATTCTGAATTTTACATGGATTTTTTTTTAAATGTGACATTCTAGTTGCATCCGGTTTATTTATGCACTATTATTTTTAATTGTTCTTGTATTTTCTCATTTAAATTTAGACTTCAATGCCGCCATGATTTATCGACGAAATGCACACTAATCGACACAGCGCTCGGCCCGAGTCGTAAGTAAAGAATGCCGCTCTCATGCGCGTGGCACTTTGCGCGAGAAAAACTTAGACTCACAAACTTCAAAGGTGCCGACAGCTCTTGACACTATTGCTTATATACTATACTGTGGTTGAACCATGGACTTTCTCCAAGAAGCAGACGTTAATGTTTTGCTGTGGCCACACGGTTCGCCGGACTTGACCCCATTGAACATGTGTGGGGTATCATGGGTAGGAGACTGTCCACTTTGCACTATCGTTCTCAGATTCTGACACAGTTAATCCACGAAGTTAATTTAAGGGTGTCTGGAACGAGGTGCCACAAGCAGATATCGATCATCTCATTTTATCGATGGCTAGACGTGTACAAGAGTGTACACAGCTACGGGATCGCCAAACACATTATTTATTTTTTTCGTATTGCATGTTAATAAAAACGTCTAGCCGGTTAAGCATATGAAAACTGCACTCGCATCTGATGAAGGGTTATTACCTTGTATTTATTGTTCTTCATCTAAAATGGCCATACAATTAATCTCACATTCCTAACACCTATTGTAAGGGAAAAATGTGGGTGACAATCCTTAACGTGATTTTTTTTTTCAGTACCTATTGAAGATACCTATATGAAATTTAAACTGTACTTGACTAACCATAAACTCATTATAATATATTTTTTTCAGAATTTTTGTGACATTGGAAACTGTAAAAAACGAGAAGTATATTTTTTTATACTAACCCCCAAAGTGATACCTACCAAAAAATATATTTTATTTGTTCATTGGTCAGCTGCCACATATTAAAGTTACAAAAGCGTCGAATTGGCAGAACATAGTTAACAAAAATAAAAACTAATTATGGATATGTATTAATTATTTACCACAAACTATATTAAAACCTGTAAACTATCTCTATACCTATCGTCATAAATATGTTCTTATAACAAAATATACACCTACAAATAAACTGTAAACAATCAATATTTCGTAGCTCATCAGATACGATGATGACTACTCTGTACTATACTCGATGAAATATTGAAATTGGACTCGTCGAATATGCGATTTTACAACATTCGACGCACGAATTTCGAACTTAATGTGTGATGTAGACTCGGTACAATGTTATCTTATAATGTGCTATAATGAGTATGTAGTGACCTGTTTCCAGGACGATTCGATTTTCATACAAATTTTCTCAAGTTATAAGTTAACTAGCGTGTCAAAACATTTAGCAGCCCACGTATACTTAGATTTAGGCAAAAGAAAATGGTGTTAATGAAAGTTAAATTGCTTTATTGAGTATTTTGAGGGAGTTTTGGATATCTATTTTTTTTTTGTCATAAATGTTGGCTGATAATATATAAAGATATGCAACCGACCGTGTCTACTAATTGTGGTGGTAGTATTGAAAATAACAGTTACGGCAATGATTTGGATGATTCTGACTGTCAAGTGCTTTGCCGCAATAATTGACTTCAAGAATATGCAGAGTTACAAATCAATAGAGATAAAACAATACACTTTTACTGTACATTATGTGAATTTTATGTGCTTTACTTTACTGTGCACACTTTAAATAATTTTTTATCAAATGGCTTGGGCAACCTCTGTTTCCTTTAGGAATAAAAATTATTCGTTTAATAAATGTTTGAAGGTAAGCCTCTAAAGGCACAGTAGTAAGATTTTTCTTAGGTTCATATAATGCGCATATTCTTCTTGAAGCGAACTATTGCGGCAAAACACTTGAAAGGCAGAATCATCCAAATCACTGCCGTAACTGTCATTTTCAACACGATCACCACAACTAATAGACACGGGCGGTTGCGTATATATTTTACATAAAAAATGAAACTTTTATGTAAAACTATCATATTGCCGAAGGATTAAGTTGAACAAATTATTCTTTCTAAGTGTAACACTTCTAATGAGTACATTTGTTTTCCTTTATTAAGATATATGCTATTGAACGAGAATATTTTAATGCTATCCTTTATTACTAACCGATCGATTTAAGAGCGCCGCCAATGTGTAGGATACAATTGTTTGAGGATCCTAGTCGAACAAACAACTAAATAAATATCTGCGTTTTCGCTCTGTATTGAAATAGTCTATGTTGTGGATGTATATTATTAGTATGCAATTTTTATACACAGGTGGGCTGAAGAGTAACATTTATAACAGCATAACATTTATACGAGCAATCGGACAACTATTTATCTCAAAAAGGGTTAAGTTGTTAATATGAAACTCTACAGAATGAAAGAGTACCTTGATATAAGAACAACACAATTTTTTTTACCGGTCGAATTCGGGTACAGCCCCCGTACAAATTTCCACGATTTTAAAGTTTTTGGAAATCTCTCGGAAATCATAGTTTTTTTTTTTAGCACATAATTTACATAGTCTCAGGGATGATGTAAATTATTGCCGGAGAAGACATGTAACGGGAGATCGGGCTTCCCTACCCCCCATTTTTGCTGTAATTCTTTTTTCAATTGTCAGAAATAAAGTCGCGTTTACGTAGAAAACAGTGCCGTGTAACAAATTTAAGCAGTCAAACAACAAAGATGTGCTTTAGGAACATCACTGTAATAAAAACGCATTTATTTTTTAATAAAAGCAAAAATTTTACATCTATCAATTAAAATTATGATCCTTAATTTTTTTTATCGACTCGTACATCTCGCGGACGTGGACTCTCTCTAAGATTAAAGAAGAATAATAAAGCTTTATTTGTCACAGAATGATCTAGATAAATCATTGTTATTGTTTTATGTGTGCAGCTCCATTTCTTGAGACGTCGAAGGAATTACTGCGATGTTGAAACGGGTTCTCCTTAGATCTTAAAACTAATATGTTCGTAACAATGACAAATTTTCAGAAAACAATGTAGCAACGCCACACAAGGGTGTAGACTCTGTATCTTTGGAAAAGCAAAACTCTACAGGGTTTTTAAAGGGCCCAGGTCTTTCATCGAAAAAATCTTGGTGAAGAAAACTGATTGTGGGTTAACGATTGTAACTTAATTATACTGTTTCTCTGATGGAGGTCTACGTCATAGTTCATAATAATCGCTGCATCAGAAAAAGTTCTTATAAAATTTTTCCAGAGTCTAAAACCAAACACATTCGGAGGTTATATCATTGCTGTTGTTTTTTTGGGTATATTTAAAATGTTTACAGTTTTATCTTTTGGCACCAATTTCTGAAGTTCGGCAACACAATGGCCACTCTAAGTATCAATCAAAAGAACACTATTTGCTCCAATATTTGGTAAGAAAACATCTGCACCAATTGAAATCAGTTGAAATTACTTACTATTTCGATAACATTTCAGAGAAGGTTATTAAGTACAAAATCCGTTTGCGATGGATTATTGGAGGTAAGTACATATTGTAGGCATCATCATGAACATATTAAAAATATGTACAAGCATTCTGCCACGTAGACCGTTTTTGTGATGCATAGATAACAGGCTGTACGTGCAGTTAGAAATTTGTTGTTTGACACAATGGCAATTATTAATATAGCTAATGTCTTGAACACGTTACTTGTAACGTTTCAACATCGCAGTAATTCCTTTGGCGTCTCAAGAAATGGAACTGCACACATAAAACAATAACAATAATCTATGTAGTTCATTCTATGGCAAGTAAAGCTTTATTATTCTTCTTTAAGCCTAGAAAGATAATCTACGCCCGCGAGATGTACGAGTCGAGAAAAGAAATTAGGGATCATAATTTTAGTTGATAGATGTAAAGTTTTTGCTTTTATTAAAAAATAAATGCGTTTTTATCACAGTGATGTTTCTAGAGGACTTTAATTAGTTGTTATGCGGTGTAAAGCTAGTAAAAACAGAATTAAATTTGGTGATACATCTACAATGTGGCATACGTCTCCGGGACGTATGTTTATTTTTAACATAATCTTAAATTTAATTTTCTCTGTAGGATTAATATCTTTGTTGTTTGACTGCTTAAATTTGTTACACAGCACCGTTTTCTACGTAAACGCGACTTTATTTCTGAAAATTAAAAAAAAATTACAGAAAAATGGGGGTAGGAAAGCCCCCCCCCCCCGGTACATGTCTTCTCCGGCAATAATTTACATCATCCTAGAGACTATATAATTTATGTGCTAAAAAGAAAACTCTATCTGCTATGGTTTCCGAGATATTTCCAAAAACTTAAAAATCCTGGAAATCTGTACGGGGGCTGTGCCCGAATTCGGCCGCTAAAAAACATGTGTTGTTTTTATATCAAGGTACTCTTTCATTCTGTAGAGTTTCATTTTTTTTTTTTGAATTTACGGGTTGCCGGTGTTTCTTTGTTAGCTGGATCGTAGTCGGGCATGAAGACACTGAAAGTCTCAAAATCATTTTCCTATCAAAAATTCTTAAGTTGGACGTTGTTATAAACTACATATATTAAAAAAAAAAAAAGCATCAGAGGCTAATTACGAAAAACAAAAATCGTTCCATAGGACTCTAAATACTTATTAATTTGAAAATTCTTGGCTGCGCCTTTAACTTTTTCTGAACTTATGGCTTGAAACGTGTCTTATGAAACTGTTTTTTTTTTTAATACCAATAATGCAACTTTTCTTAACGCAAGAGTTTATGTACATTGTATGATTTTCATTGTCTTTTGTGTACTGTTCTCACAGTTTGATATGAGACTTTAATTTTGTTACTAAGCCTACGATCCCTTTCTAAACCAAATCATTATTAAAAAAATCCTGTTTGAATGGTGTAGAATTAAAATGTGATTGTTCTCCCCATTCAAGTTTTATTTAAAAAATAAAATTTTTACAACATGTTTCGGCGTGACGCCATCATCATGTAATATATTGTTATATGTTAAAATAAATTGAAAAAAGTCAAAACACTCCTTAAAATTAGCGACAGAGACAATGTAATTTTAGTGAGAAAAACTTAATTAATGGAGAGAGATACGACCTGTGTGGAAGATCGGTGGAGAATGTGTACTATTAATGTATAAATATATTTAATTAATTTTGTCTCATTAAAATTACATTGTCTCTGTCGTTAATTTTAAGGAGTTTTTGACATTTTTCAATTTATTTTAACATATAACAATACATTAACTGATGACAGCGTCACGCTTAAACATTTTGTAAAAATTTTGTTTCTTAAATAAAACTTGAATGTGAAAGACAATCACATTTTAATTCTACACCTAACTATTATTGTTCAAAATATACCTACCTAGTAAAAGAAGATTTTAGTTTTCTAAAGGAAACAAACAGAAATTGAGTTTCGAAAAGGTGCACGTAGTTAAATCGAAAATAAGAATTTGTGATGGTTTTGCGTACATATAAATCCACGTGTTCAATTCCAAACAGTTAGCTGCTACGCTTTTCCTATTTTTCTTTCTTATACCGTGCAAATTTGATGCTAATTCACGTTTTTTACTATCTCACCTGGTATACTAGTTCCTAAAGCTACGAAGACGATGGCTGTTACGGAATCGGCTATTCCTAGGGTGGCGCCAAAATGCGATGCGACATCTCCTATAACGGCCGTGACGACACCGATGACGAATATAGAAACGACGAAGCATACGTATCCCTTCATTATACCTGAAAAATAGCAGGATGACCTTTTTAGTGGGGGCGCGTCATCGTGAAATATTGTTAACGCGTTATTTCCAGCCGCCTGGGAAGATAACGGAAACCTTTTCCGTTTGACAACGAGTGAAAATCGATAGTCCCACTTCCAAGTCCATTCGATTTCCGTTTGAGGTCACTCATTCACAAATTGGACCGTGAAATACGATCTCAGGAAATAATACAACATTAATTAGTTCGGTGTGTGGTTTTGTTATAGGTTGAGTACTACAGGAAACACAAAATAGTGTGATATCAAATTACCCTAACCAAACATGTGGACGCGTGTATTCTGTCTATCATTAGCTTAACCTTCAAAATAGTAGGGGATGATATTGTATGCCTACATAAACTATATAATTTTTGGTTTATAAAGAAAGTTTTATAGTACATGCCAAGTAGCATGTAGATATTTAAATTTGAATCACGGACTCTTATTTAAAAAAATTACATTACAATCATGGGAAATTGGAAATGTATTATATATTAAAACTGTTGTTAAATCAGCGTATTTTTAATTACAAAATTAAAAAGAAAAGAATAACTAATCTTTTCAGAATGAGTTTAGACCAAAAAGTAGAAATATCCATTTCTGTTACAGAATGCACTTTTAGAACACCAAGTTTTGGCTATTTCTTACAGCTTTCTTTGCATTTATGTTCTATTTGCATTTAAAGTCCTGTATGTAGATTTTTTTGATATTATCATTACGGTTCATATCAAGCAGTCGAGAAATGCGGGTAGTCAAATCTCCCGGTAAGGCTTAACAAGAGTAAGCATGCGCTAAAGAGGAACATGTGTGCTCATATACCTAATCGGAAAAAGTTAAGACTTTTTTCTTACCTTTGAATTCGTACATTTGCATTTTTTTATAGTTTTAATGTTGCGTAACCGTTACATGCATAAGTAAAACCGCTGCGGGGTTCGAGACTTTTTATACATGTAGGTATCGGTATCGTATTATCTTGGGAATTCGAAATTGTTCAGTTTCTTTGTCTCTCCTACGGTACTGGATAGAATAGCGAAGGACATACATATGATTGATTATATATGGTACGAATTATTCCATTTAGTTGCGTCTCTTCACAATTTTATTCCTTCTAGTACGTTACATTCCTTTTTAAATCTTACTTATAAAGTTATACATTCATAAAAAAAAAACTTGTACTTGGTTTTAATCTTTCTCTAATCTTCAGATATTGTCTTGTTTACTCCGTTCAGCCATTTATCAATTTACCGAGAATTTTTCACAAATTTAGATTTAGTTTATATAAATTTAGTTAAAGAGTTGATTGTATGATTTATTTAATTAAGTGTTAAGTTTTTTTTAAATTAATTTCATTCATTTAGATGTCTAGTTTAGTTTGCTAGTTCTGTTTAATGCGTTTCCTACTGGATTTTGTCGGTGAATTGTACGACTGCGTTGCAAGTTTTCGTTAGAAAAACGATTGTAGAGTTTTGTCAGAGAGTTCCTTGGTCGACTGTTAACGTGAGTAGACGTATTTTTGTATATCATTGTTGCCATTTTGTAATCCATTTTGATTATAGTAAATTTCGTTTCGTTTCTTAAAAAAACTTGTTCATCAAGGAATTCATTTGACAATAATTGTTAATATATTGAAGTGTGCACATTAAAGGTATAAGATCATTTATTATTTTTGTGCAGGAAGATATTTTAGTTGTTATCCTTTCATTATAGTTAAAGAGTTATTTTTTCCGTTTTTCTATTATGCTGATTCATTTTTATTTTGTTGAAACCACGTGGATTGAAAATGATATATTTAGGATTTGCTTCCTGAACAAACGAAACTTTTGCTTTGCATAGGAAATAGCATTGTTCTATTGTAATTTAGATTCAAGTGCAGTTTTTAATTTAGGTCAGAACCTTCAGTTCACGGTTTTTTTTCTACACTTTTGTAATTAAACCCATTAAAAAAAAATAAAAGTGTTGGGTTAAAAATTCTGTTCTTTTATTTTTATTTAAACCTTTTCAATTTTTGGGGTATTTAAGAAAGTCAGATTTCTTTCACCCACAGTTTACTTGTCGTGGTTAGATTCAAGTTTTAATTCGCGAGGATAACTCTGAGGTTAATAGTTCTTCTGGGCCCTTTTGAATTTTTTCGTTGAGCTAGCTAATTTAATTTTCTTTTTCCTTGTTAATTCTATTTTTCAAGTTCATTTATTACAATCAGTACACAGCAGTATGTACATGCATTTACATTCAGATATGTACGTATGTCGAAACATATATATATAAAGCTAATAATTGCCAAGCAATCAGGAGCATATTTAGATATGTACGCGCATGTCAGAACTGCCGGGATTTATCAAGAAATCTCGATGCGACCCGATGTAAAATAACTCTAGCCGGGACTGGAATACATACTTGGTACTATCCGAACCAATTCAACAGGTATAATTATTATTGTTTTGTTCATAATATTTATTCTTCTATATCTTTATTGAAACAAGTTTTCTTTGACCTCTCTTTAATTCTGTAATAGTTCCATCCATATAGTTACAACAAAAATCTAACAATGATGTCGTGTGTAGATTGTTTAAAGAGCTTAGATTTGTAGGTATTTAACATTGTCGGGATTAATCATCAGAACATCTAAATTTGAAGCGAAAAAGTAGTTTATTTTGTTTTATTTTGATAAAGCACCTGGCAGATTATTTTTTTATATTATTAGGTGGATTAGATATTGTGAACGAACATGGAATTATAGGAAATTCTTTAGTTTCCTTATTATAGCGCAGAAAGGTGGGATCGCAGATTCTATAGATGTTTCACTTGCTATCGGCACTTTTGATATTCATGGTCAAAGGCGCTTCACGCAGACTACCACGCATATATCGACAGGTCCTACCAAGAAAATTTATAAATACAGTGGTCGGACGTGTCTGCTTACATGGCTCCACTGGCCTCGCGCTATGTAGAACATTTAGCCTCAGTATATCTTCAAGGCAGTGAAATCACTCCCTCCGATTCATGTATCTGTGTTAGTCGAGTCTTGATGCGAGATAGTACAAATCTCCGTGAACTATTACGCACTGTAAATGTAATGCAATGTCGGGCGTAGAAAATCCCAGAAAACGACTATTGTTTCATAATGTAGAAAAGTATATCGGTGAATTCCAGGATTTATATTATGGTGGTGTCCAAACAGTTTGCAGTTACAAATATGGGAGAGGAAAGTATTGATGGCAAAGTTATGTGGAGTGAACATGGAGAAAAAGAACTGATCGAGAACTTGATAATTATATAAAGAAATAAAAAATAACGTTTGTGAGACTTTAAAACATGAGGGTAACTGGAACATGTGCAAAAGCTGGATAAATGAAGATTGTTAAAGGTGGACAGGCACAGGAAGTCAATTAATAAAAGACTAAATAAGAAATGAATGAATAAAACTAGAAACGACTTGAAATCTATTGCTGTCACAAATTGTAAGGAGAAAACGGCTGGTAATCAATTCCACCCGCCTGGATGAAAGTAGTAAAGAACGAATATTGAAAAAAGTCAAGACCCACACAGCGCTAGACTGAGAAAAAGTTTAAATATGCATTAATCACAAATAAATTATTCTTTTAAACAGAAGCAAATAAATATTTATTAGGTACCAAGAACAAAAAAAAATATTTGAAACAACTAGTGATTTAGGTAAGACATTTCTTTCCATAGCTTTGACTTAAAAATCATCGATATCAAAGTAGAATTTCTTTGTTTGAAAAAAGAAATTATTTGAAATTAATAAAAGGTATCTTTAGTTACTAATTTGTTTATTTGACCAAAATCAACTATTTTATTAAGCATATTGTTATGAGGATTCCGGCTTTTGGGATGGTTTAGCGCTTATAGATTTTCCGTAAATATAAAGTTACAGGTGTCAATTGATTGCCAAAAAAAAACAGGCAAAAACCACTGCACGCCAGTTACCAGTTGTCTCCACATTGGCGGTTGAGTCGCAAAATCAAGGGCCACCGTATGCAATGGGAAAATTCTTTTGAAAAGAGTTTCTAAGAAATATTTATCTGGGATGTAATAGAGGAATATTTAGTAGCTATGTATATCTACCATATAGAAAACTTGTATCGAGTACGGAAACTTAGTGAAATAGGAGAACCGCCATCTTCATGGCAATTTCTGTAGTCCTAGAATGTGTTTAACGTATTTGCTACTATAGGCCTGAAAACTTTGCTACAACGTGTTTGGAACATTATGACGTGATGATTAAAGTAATATAATTTTGGCGTAAATCTACTAGTACTTTGTCTCTAACGGTACCGACTTTGTATGAAATAAATAGTTTATTTAAGAACATTTCATTTGATCTCTTATATCTGAACAAATATGTTTTTAGTTTATTTTATTTATATATTTTAGTATTAGTAGACTATTTTATACAAAAATTAAAAATTAAAACATAAAATTTAAAATTTAAATGTTAAATTTAATTTGTAATCGATAACTAAAACAATTTTTCATCATATAGTTGCCTGAAAATGGTATGTAGCCGAAACATGTTGCAATAAATATATTAAATAAGAAGGAGTTTGGAATACGAATTTAACCTGTTATTATTTCAATATCAATACACATACACCAATTCCCTGGGACATTACAGATCATTATTATGGACAGTTCGCCATTAATCCAGGAATTTGTTAAATATAAGATGAAAAGTAAAAAAACCGAGGAAAATATGTTTTTGCTGTTAACCTAATTTATTTGAATAAAATATGGCTGTCAGATTTGACCCTGAAGTGGTACTGGGGTGCCCTAGAAAGCTTAAATAGTTGGCGGAACATCAAAATGTTACATGAAATGGGCGTCAGGTCACTTTGGGAACAGAGGTAACGAAACAGCTGACAAGTTACCAACGGGCGCTAGCGAGCTGCCGTTCTCAGGTCTAGAACCGACTTGTGGTAGTTCAGCATCAAAACGTTTGTCAGATCTCAACTTGCTGCTGGGTACTGCTCTTTCTAGACTGGACTCACCGGAGCAAGACACTGTAAATCTCTATGGCTTCAACCGAGTGTAAGGCAGTCTTTATGAGCAGAGACAGATTGGGTACTTCGCACTAAATAAATACATGCATCGCATGGACCTAGTGAACTCTCCCCTGTGCAGAAAATGCGGAGGAAACTCCTGCTCACCTTCTTGTCAACTGTACGGCAGTGGACGGGGAGAGACAGACGCACTTTAGGGTCGATTGGCCGGACGAACCCAGAGTCGGTAAATCAACTCTTTGCCAGATTGCGAAGTTCTTTGATAGGGTGCAACCTGACTGAGAAGATTAAAATTCACATGAGGGCACAATGGGTCTTTCTGTTCGTGTCGATTTGCCTTTTTCGGGTTATACCCGCCCACGGAAAAGGAAAACATAGGACCGATTGATATTTCTTTTGTAGAAAAGAAAAAAAAATCTGATCAGGAAACCTGGCATCTTTTCTTTATTGCTTGGATGGGTTATGCTACCGTGAAAAGCGGTATTCTTAAAATATTAATTGGGCTATATTTCTATAACTTAACGAAACCGCATCAAATGAAAGAATGTTTTGCAAGCGTTGTTAAAAAGTTTAAAAGATCCTTAACACAAAAAAGGTTTCTGAAGGGATGTAAATTATGATAAATATTAATAAAATTTTCTCGAGCTGCACAGTGAACAGCCCTTGATTTGTTCTTAGGAGGAAGAAACATGTATGAAATTATTTTTCACTTATTTTTGCGTCTTTTAAAATAAACGAGATGATACGTATTTGGTATTATCAATTTGTTCAGGAAATGTCCCGAAAGAAAAAAAAATTAATATCAAATTCAGACTGTTAGTTCCGAAAAGGTATATTGGAGGAAAACGAAGAGAAGTCGTGAAATATACCTGTTCTGTTGGGGCGATCCCTCTCGATATAGAGTGCAGTATTCGCATTTGGCTCTTTAGTTATTCAAACCTCGTTGTGAGACTAAAATGCGGGAAGAGAAAAGAGATTTGTAAGAAATTTAGTAGAAGTTGGGAAAATCATTTCGGTAATAAATTAATTTCTGTCCGGTGTTCCAATTAACGTAATATGTGGATAATCATAAAACGAAATTGCTGTATCTAAGGCAATTTCGATTTGTGTCTCTTGTTCTTGTTAGGTATCTGTTCATTATGTTCTGGCCATCTAGAGAACCTATACTTTTCAATTATGCTGCTTTAAACATTCAGGCTAATCAATTTTCGGGCCTCATCATGGGAATCTCGTTAATTATTGGTGATGAAGGATAGGTTTAAGTTGGGAAAAGTTGTTAACTTTTGTGTTTGTTATAAACTTGATGCACCTGTGACAAATGACGTTCGAGATTTTTCTTTCATAAGAACGAGAGAATCACCTTTATTTAATATTTCTGAGAAAAATTGAAAACACATTTCTCAATGCCACCTCCGATCTTTTATCTAATAGGGTAATCGAACTTTGTATGAAGTTTCGATTCTTTTCGACCGTGATTCACTTTATTATTTCTGATAGCTGCCATGTTGGTTTTTGGCATTAGGAGTTCCTTTTTCTGATTGCAGCCATGTGTAACATACACACATTTTAATATCATGTTAACCATTCAAATGTCAAACTGAAAAATGCCACTTTATTATCGATCATAAATAAAATTCAATCAGTATAACGAGACGAGATGTGTTAGATTTGTTTTATTGTGCCTGGCACGAAAATAAAGAAGAAAATATTGTTAGAATTCCATTCAGAACGACAACGGCGTATCGTAATATTTTTGTTAGAAAGTTGAAAGGAATTCCAGACGTAATAGGGTTAATGGTATTACAACATCGTTTCGGCCGGTTTAAAGGTTTAGAGGAGTATGCTGGAAAATCGTCTTATAGAGTTATTCATGTTTGAAAAAAACATTGAACATATTTAAAAATATCCAGCGATTTTCCACTTAAAAATAGTAGTTACAAAATTACAATGCGACAATTGTAAAAATATCAAGTCAGCAATTTCCATTTTTCGTTGAATGGCCGATATCTCCTGACTTAGAGGGCTCACTACTGTTTTGCGGCTTTAAACTGAATGTTTTTTTTTTTTTTTAATTACAGCTTCTCCGATTCTATTCAATTAATTTTCTTTGTCTTAGTATTCTTTTATTCATAATTGTTTTCCATGTTTTTTTTTTACAAAAAAAAAAAAATAGTGAAGTAATTAAGTCTTATTGGGCTCCAATGGTGCCATTATCATCGAAATATTGCCTTGTTTTACATAATACCATTTTCTGTAAATTTCGGCAGGCTTCAGTGATTCTTTTTTTTTGTTCTACTTGCCTGAACTACTTCTGTATGTACAGCCTGCGATTTTTTAATATATAAATCCAATTCACCTATTTCAAAAATGTTATTTAATTCTTCTGCTGTATGTGCTGAATTTATATGTGGGAGCTCCGTCTTCTTGAAAACAGAAGATCGCTCTGCCCACCAAATTGAAATTATTCAAAAATTTATCCAGAATAGTTTCCAAAATTCCAATGTAGTTAGCAAGTAATCCTTCATAAAAAAGAGAGTCCAACATTTGTTTTTTTTTTTTGTAAATATCACACCGCGCGTTATAACTAAACCGGTGCGGTGTTGCGAAGCAATTAAGGCACTTGTATTACTTTAATAATACGTTATTTTTATTTTATGCATCCCATAATTTGAACAAAAAAACCTGCAACATGTCACTTTCCCTTCAAAATTTATTTCTAGTACTTAAGTCTAGTATCTTAATTACTACGAACTTTCCAAATACTAGCAAAAACTAGCGTCTATTCGGAAACATTCGGTTGTAGGACCGTAAGATTTTTCCGCATTTTTTTTTATACGCTGCAAGCATGCCACATTTATCTGTGTGAGTATAATACATTATAAATAAATAGTAATAGATAAATAGATAAGTAAACCAAACACATTGAACAAATTCCTGGAGCAACAAAAACAATGAACATTGAAAACTCCCAGCTAATGATACGAAAAAGTTCGTTAATTATCGCAGATAAACTGACCTAGCAACGCATAGTAGACAAGCAAGTCTGGTGCAATACTTCTGCGAGGATAACTGTATCTTCGCAGTAAAACTAATTGCACCTTTGTTATTAATCATACTACGGATATAGTGCATAAAACTAGTAGGTCAAAAATTACATTGTTTATGTAATACCGATCCCTGAATCGCCAAAGGAAAGTTAAAGTTTTTTTTTGATTTGAGTATCTTTGCTGATTTAGATTAGATTAGATTAGGATTGGAGTGGCCTATGGACCTGTTTCAACGCGACCTTTTCATATCTATTGTGATCTCCTTATTCCTAGAGGACGCTCTCTAATTTTGCTCTCTTAATTAGGCCTATCATCTTTGAGAGCGGCTTCTTTGTGTAGCTACAAGCTGTGGGGTTCTCTACGCCCACTATTAGAAACCTTGGCCTCGCCAGGCCTTCACATTGGCACAGCACTTGAACTGGTGTTTCTTCTCCTTTTGGCAGAATCTGCAGGTTGCGTCATCTGCCAGGCCTATGTTGTACATATACCTATTTAGTCTACAGTAACCAGTCAGCAAATATACTATCATTTTGACAGTCTTCCTGTCTTTATTCAGCACATCTCTAGTAAATTCAGCCTCTGTTCCTTTAGGAAATCTTTCGGCCTGTGTCTGTCCCGGTAATTTTTGCCACCACTCTCTGGATTGATTATATCCTTTCGCCTCCTATCACTAGTGGCCGTAGGCTTTCTAGTGTTCTTTTTCTTGTGAACGTGACAACTTGTGTTTTTTGAGCATTGACTGATAGTCGCTCTAAATCATTTGTCGATCGTATTTAAAGCGGTTTGCTCCACCAGAACCTTTGGAAACCGCCCTTTAACAACTGGTGTAAGGTCGTCAGCATACCCCAGGCAATGAAATCCCTTTCCGGTCAGCTTCTGGATTAGGTTGTCCACTAGGGTAGCCCACAGCAAGAGAGATAAAACGCTTCGATGGTAGCTTCACCAATGTGGATGCGATTATCCTTCTTTCCAGGCTGGCTCTTACCCATTGTAGAAACTTCGGCGCGATGCCTTTTTTTCTGTAAAGCCCCGATAATTGAATTCGTGGTAGCATTATTAAATGCTCCCTAGATGTCCAGGAAAGTCGTCATGGCTATTTCTTTGTCTTCTATTGACTTTGTAATTAACTTGTTGAGGTTATCTAATGCGACCTTTGTAGACTTTCCCGAACATCACTGGTATTTCCCCTTTAGTTTCTATAACAACAAGTATACAACTAAGTACTGTAACTTTGTCCATGGTCCACCTAGTTTTGATTTCCTCTGCCAATGGTACATACTTATTTTCTTTCTATATTTCTTAACGGTATCGGATACTAGGGATACTGCAATGTGAATAATATACATGGTACTTTTTCATTCTTAAGTGTTAAAATTATATGGAGGATGTTATTCGGGATCGGTTGGTCAATGATGATTTTTCTATTACAATACAGCCGGTGGTTCAGATTCTCACACGTATGAAAAAATATTAACATGTAAAACAAAAAAAAAGTGTTTGGAGACCCCGTAGCTAAGTACAGTCCTGTACACGTCTGTGTAAATGAGATGGTCGATATCTGCTTGTGGCACCTCGTTTCAAGCAATTTGAACTTATTATGGATTAACTGTGCTAGAGTGTGTGGAGAATTGTGCAAAGTGGACAGTTTCCTCCCTATGACATCCCACACATGTGGGGACGCCACGGCAAAACATTAACGCCTGCTTCTTGGAGAAAGGACGTGTAGACGGCCATCTAGATAAGGTGTAAAGTGGTTTGTAGGACATCATCAACGTAACGTGTAGCTGTCATACTGCCTCGAATAAAGAGAAGTCTACAACAGTCCTATGTACATTGGCCGACTTATTTAATGTCGTCGTTTACAGCGCAGTGACTGTCAAAACTACTTACCATTTGCACAGGTGTCTATTCGGCTGGCGTCGGCTGTTCTAGGTAAATGATTTATTGGGGTATACAGTTGTAAAACTCTTGGCAATTATGCATATCAGGTAGAAAAAATGGATTATTCAATATTACAAGTAAACTTTGTATATAGCGATTTGAACATGTTTTGAATTGAAAAATCTCTTTCATAACTTGGACCCAATTGACTCTTAAAACCCATATAGAAATAAATAAAGTGTGGTATTCATGGTAAATCTTGTGTATTAATTGTTTTAAAAACGTAGGAAATAGGAAACATCAGAGGAAGACTTCATAAAACTATGGCTTCAACAAATATTAGCTATTGTAAACGTTTATTAATTACTATTTTTTTAAATGGAGACTCAAAAAATATTTAATTATTAGCATTTGCTATTGCAGGATCTACCTATGTGTAACTAACGCTAAAAAATTGCTATTCATAAAAAAATTAAAATTATGTTTAGTCTACTTATATTATTTATTTAAGTAAACCTGCTAATTCCAAATATATACAATATAAAATCTAATTACGTAACTGTCATTAAATATATCAACATATACAAACAAAAAATGGTAACGTAAAATGTAACCAAAAAAGAAACACATTTCGCAAAAATAAAAAATAGTAAAAAGAAACACAAATTTTGAAAAATATATAAATAAAACAATATACACATAAATTAATAAAAGAATAATTTTAAATGAAAGGATTGGCACCCTAATTGTAATAAACAACAATTTTAAGAAAGTATATTATTTATCACATCACTGAAAATCAGGCTTTTCTTTGAAATTTTAATACACAAATTATAATTTTATTACTTTTATGAGAGTTGCCTAAATTTGCATTTGCCATTTACCAACAATTACAAAACTCGGCCACAATTACCACTAATGCTCTATGGAATCCAAGGACGCCTAGTGTTTTTGAATGACGAGCTCATATATCTACGTGATAGTGTTTATTTGAGCAATAAATTTTTAAAAACATGTTTTTCATATTTATATTTTAAATGCATATAAATATATAAAAGAATTACATAAATCTGCAAAAAAAATTAAAAAATAAAGATATTTGAATGAATCCATTCTCAAATTTATAAAATTTTGAAATTGCACACATATTTAATTCTACTTGTTCTAATTTTATTAATAATTTTCTGTTGCAAGTATTTCCCTCTAATTCTGAAATTAGGAACATTAGGAGTATGTAGTTTTGTTAATCATTTAACTTCATTACTCAGGTAAATATTAAAAAAAGTTTTTACAAAATTATTGCTCTACCACATAAGTATATCAGCTCATTATTCAGTAAAATTTTACTCATTGGATTACAATGAGGATTCATATTAATTGTGGTAAGCCGCTGAGTTTTACAGTTGCAGATTGAAATGCATATAATTAATGAGTTTATAATTTGACTATTGAAATGTCAAAGGAAAGCTCTTCTTAGTAATGTGATAATAGTTTATGTAGTATATTAAAATTTCTGTTTAATATAATTGCTCCGTAAATAGCATCATTTAACAAAATGTCTAACAAAGGACATGTGTGATTTTCTTAGGAACGCGAATTTTACGACGTTTCTTACCTGCGGGTAATTATAATAATATTTATTGAAACTAAAGGTAATGAACTTATGAAGTATTACTCTTTTGTTTTGTAATACATTTCCTATTTTAAAAATAAATTATATACAAATAAAGTAAATAAAATTTAATAGAAATAACCCAGCAATTAATATAACTCGATTTGTTATCTACACATTCGCTTGATTATTTTTAAACATAAAATAAGAGCTTTAGTTTTAAAATTCACTTGGTCTCAAGCTGAAAAACAGATGTTTCAGTTCAAACTGGGTTCAAACCACAATATTAAAGGTTTTCTATCGATACCAAATAATCTTAGATCTACCTAATTTGCATAATTGCGAAGCGTTTTACAACTGTATACCCCAATAAATCATTTACCTGGAGCAGCCGACGCCAGTCGAACTCGCACCTATGCAAATGGTGAGTAGTTTTGATAGTCACTACGCTGTAGACGACGACATTAAATAAGTCGGCCAGTGTACATGTCTCTTAACAGCAAACCCAATATCACGTTGTACCTTTCTACGGACATCGTGCATATCTAGACAGAATCGCGATTTATCGTTGAAGACAGCATTATGCCGCTTTGCCTCCCAATGCTGCCTTTCTCTGCACCAGTTCAAACGTTGACCACAGTGGTCCGCAGTCAAATGAAGCACTAATCATAAACGGTATGAGAAAAGTCTAAAGGGTTGAATTCTGCAATACAGGTCTACCTTTTTCTCCAAACCCTTGGTCAGCGATTTGACACGTAGTAGCAAAACGGTCTCGTAAACTTAGTTGCCTAAAGCGCCTATCTTGATGCTCTGTAGTACGCCTCGGTTGACCAGTTGGTCTTCTTCATGTTCCTCTACCTCTTCTGTCCACACACGACACACATGCATTACCCTCACTGCAGTACAATTAATACGGCGGTCAATTTCGCGATAGGACAAACCAACATCTCGATAGGCAACAATTGAACGTTTTGAATCAGAAGTTTTGTATTCTAATCAGCCCCGATGTCTTCCAACATAGGCTTCTCTTAACAAACTTCTCAACTTCGTTTGCACTGATTTTCCATTCCATCATAGTTCTTCAACATTCGTCTTCTCGTCCGGCAACTATTTTCCCTTCCTGTGCTTCATTGTTAAGTCAAGAAACATTTGAATTGTTATGGAATCCATATAGGACTTAGAATAGGTAGCCTCGTGTAGTACCTTTTAGGTGGAGCACGGGGTTAGGATTATTTGCAGTTATTTAGCTGTTCACAAATAAAGTGTGCTTCATCCGATTCCCCCATATTGCTGGCTAGTTATTCTTGATAGCTGCTTTTATAGGTGCTGTGCTAATTTCTGCTGATGTCGGGATCAAGTGAAATTTCTTTTTGATTAATTGTAAACTGATGTTTTTTTTATAAGTTGCTATTTTTTTAACGTTCAAACCTCTTTGATATTACTGCTAGTTTCTCTTTAAGTAAACTTAATATTTCTATTACGCTTGGGTTATTTGCAGATTTGTGTTGCTCTATCATTACTGTCACCATTCTTTTATTACCATTACTGTAACATTTATTATACAAATTGCCAATTAATATTAAACGTTTGTTTTGTCATTATAAATGATTATTCAAAGATTATAACGTGGGCTTTTCACGGTTTATTATGTTGCTTGAAACTGGCTATAAGGTTGCTAGCAACACATGTAGAAAGAGTGAACATTTTAGAGATTTAAGTATTTATTATGTATTTAATAACAATAGAATGCGAACACATAGTAAAAGGTATAAAGTTGAAAAAGTTAAGACAATATGGGCATATATAAACGAGAGAAAAAGAAAAATCCAGGAAATATGCGATCACGAGGAAAACCAAAAGTGCGATGGGAAGACCAAGTAATAAATAACAAATATATACAATATATGGACATTGATTGCAAAACATAACAACCGCATATGTATATGAAGTAGAGGAACAAATGTACAGCAGAATGTTGAGCTGCTTCAGTTAACAGTCTCAAGGAATTTCAAGAGTAGCCAAAGATTTAGTATAGGAATGTGAATAAAGGAGTTACTGTATGAGCCATTAAATAACGAGAATGTTCTTTTATAATTAGACAAACCATAAACATAATTAGTTCGTTTTATTATAAGGGCAAGGAGAATGGCCATAAGCTGTATTTTTAGTATTTTAGTGTAACAATTTTCAGTACTTATTTGCATAAAACACAAAGAAAACCCAATATCAAAACGAGAGGGTTCCCTTTATCCAATAATACTCATCCTTTGAAGATGTAATAAATATATCTTAATTCTACAGATTTAAATTAATCAATGAATATAAATCGTTCAAAATTATATAGTTAAATGTGCTTTACCGGTAGGTGGTACGAATGCGAACGTTATCTTCCAGAATAACGTAATGAAGTGCAAGAAGTAGTCCGTGCACGAGGGATCCTTTTCTTCGGTTTCGTCGCTGGCGCTCACAGTGAGGGCCTCTACGAATTGCTCCTTCCACGACGTGGTCCCGATGAGAAGAGAGGCGTTCGCCCTCTGGACCAATTTGTCCACCGTGTTCTGCAAAGGAAAAGAAGTGATGGGGTAATCCAATTAGGTCTTATGTTCTACACTGCGTTTATTGCCTCTCCCTTACTACAATTACATTTAGCAGGACGTTGCTGATTAGACAGTATTGTTACTAATGGAAATGGGATGATGGCCTGTGATTCATCGAAGGGGAATTATATAGATAGATAGATGTTCTTTTCATTGTACTGTCAAATCAGACGCAATGTGTTAATATTCTAGACGATTGCTTTTATTTGTAAATGCGATAGGGTAAATATTATTAATAAATATTTCTCTAACTTTATTTAAACTTAAAATCAATGAGATACAAGAACAACCACTTAACATATTAAACAAATCATGTAAATTACCAAATGTACAAGATTGGTTGTAAAATTTGATCAATATAGAAATTCCAAAAAAATGTTAAATTAATTTTAAGCTTGTCCCCAAAATTCAGTTGAGATAAAAAAGAAATACCAATAATGGATATCACAGCAAACATAGAAAAAAGTTCAGAAAGCTTGGAAACAATAACTCAAAACAAAAAAATATCTGTATGCTACAGGTACCTTATATTAATCAATTATCAGAAAATTTACAGAAATTTTCTTCAATTTTTTTTTCTTTACAAAAATAAAAGAAAGCATGGATTACGATAAGAGAGCAAACAAGATTTATAAAATAGAATGTTAAGATTGTAACGGCGTGTGTATTGGTTTATCAAAACAATATTTAGAAACAAAGAATTTCATGATAATGATAAAATGATTAAGATGAATTGTAATCGTTTAGCTATTCATAATAAAGTGTGATATTTAATTTCTACACAAAAACTCAATACGTTAGAAGTGATCTTGTATTGCGCTTTAATAGTTGCTAGCATTTTATCTTTTCATTATTATTGAATAAATCAAATACTAGATTACAAATATACATATTTCAATAGGGTTTACCAAAACATTACAAGCAATGGGTTTAACTGAAGGAAACTGGAGTCAAATATTTATGACAATTAGTTCTCGATATAGAACCAGTTCTATTAGGGAAGTTTGTTATTTATTTAATGTCACACGCTATATCTCAAATAGCAGTTCTTTTCGAATAAAATTTATATTGAACTGGAAGAAAAGCCGAAATGATTCTTTGATCAACGAAGATATACAAACCAACGTGCTATTGTTGTTTGTAATGTAATATAATCTGCATATTTTTCCCAAAATATACAAACTTCTACATTAAATACTATTCTTTACAAAAATACATAATCTGCACACAGTTAATTTAGTTCATGAGTTGTGGGAGGATGATATTAGTCGAAACTTAGTAAACAAACAATGTTAATGCCTCATAACAACTTAATATTTTACTTAAATCCTGTCACTTTATACTTAAGTTATATTGTAGGAAACTGAGAATTAACCGTGAATAAATAAAATTGTCAAAACCTATTATTTTAAATTGCTTCCAAGAATAAACTTGGATTTTATTAATGTTTAAGTTTTACTATACGCATTTACAGAATTATATGACCTATTCAAACGTGAATCCAGAGACTATATTATAATTTGAAAAATAAAAAATAAAATATCTGTCTATAAAAATGTTATCTGACCTTTTAGCAATGACATTTGTAACTAAAAGAAAAAAAAATTGAAATGTTTTATGATTTTTCATCAATTATTTTTGTATTTGAGTGATTCCAGATGCAATACATGCACAAAAATGGAAAAAAAGGCCAAATATCAATTCCCGGTAATCGAAGGAGACCGATGTTTTTTTTTTTTGTTTTTCTGGCGTAGGCATAGTTGGGACAGTTTGTCTCCAGCTGTACTACATAATGGTTAGTCAAAAAAAATAGTACTACGAAGGTAACAGAGTGTCTTCCTTAATCTATTAGTATAATAATACTCGTCAAATATAAACGACCCATTTCTTGATTTGGAAAGGATGTTTTGTAAAAAAAAAGAGTTAAATTTACATAATCATAATACTACCGGTGAATTTACAAATATATTTATAAACTATTAATGAAAGCAGTTCCTTTCTGAGCAGTGTACCTAGTAATTATGTTCATCGATCTTGTTAGCCATTCATTATTCAACCATTACAATAAAGATCAACAGAACGATAACCGTTGTTAACACGGCAGTGTTTATGCAATGGCCATGTTTATAGCGCGACATAGGAGTGATGTCGGATATTGTGTACAATTTGAGGACCCATGGCACAACTGGCAAATAATGGAAATCGGAATGTTTCACGTTCTGCCTTTTGTTTTCTGATGATGGGAAAGTAATTAATGATAGTAATTCCCCCCTCGAATATATTGTTAATTAATTACTGTTAGATGTACATATATACATAGATCGATAGTTTTATTGAAATCCTTATAATAGCAAAAAAAGTTACAAAGGATTAATTAAATGACGACGAAGATTTGAAGAGCTTTAGATTCGCATTCAATTTGAGAAAGATGTTACATGCTGATGAGGTATAGTAAAAGAAACTCGGGCATTGGGAAACTATTGTCATTATAGTTCCTCGTTGAAATAAATTGACAAAACTGTTTTTTCTTCTAGTGGTCCTCATCTTTAAAAATTTGGATTAAGTAGAATGAATGCGGTTTGAATTTCTGGTTTCTTAAAACTCTATGGATCGAATTCTTTAAAATGTATGTTTCCATGAAGGTTATCTTAATCACGCCATGCCCGAAAGTAAGTCGGAATGGGAATTATTCTGCTGTTTGTTCTCTTTAGTTTTTTTTTTTGGGTTGAGTTCTGGAATTTTATAGTATGTGTTTTACAGCATTTTTTAGATTGTTTCTAATTATTTGGATACCGTAGAGCATAAATGTCAGATGTTTTTGATATTATTTTGTTACATTCTCCATAAATAACAAATTAAATATGTTTAAACAGTCTTTTTGTTTATTTAATTGTTTCCGCATTTCTGTGTACAATACGATTGTGATTGTTATTGTGTCATCTTGGTCGCAATTAACTTTGCCCATTTGTTTAAAATATAAGAAAATACCTACTTTTCTTTGAAATAACTTGAAAACCCTTGTCGATAGTACAGTGAGTTTAAGAGAAAATCGTTCTCATTTTTAGCGTTGAATAATAATAAGAAAGAGAAATAGAAGATTCTCTGCATTCTAAATGTTGCATTTTTTAAAACTTAGGTTTTATCAATTTTTATATACCACTTT
The DNA here is from genome assembly GCA_004143645.1 of Protaetia brevitarsis. NCBI lineage: Eukaryota > Metazoa > Arthropoda > Insecta > Coleoptera > Scarabaeidae > Protaetia > Protaetia brevitarsis. Next base: position 1,474,012 of record RXPK01000139.1, read on the forward strand.
GTTGTAGTTACCTTCAGTCAGCAAGTAACCTAGATGGATTAAGACATCTCTCACTTTTTCGTCGCAAATCAAAATATCACGAAAACAAATGGCTGAATGAATTTACATAAATTACATAAATTTCAACTATAATATACTGTTTTATTTAATATGAGAAAGTCTACGCTCTGTATAAGTGATAGTGACTTTTGTATATTTTGCTCGACGAGGCCAAATTACACTATCAATTTTTCAGATTTTTCTAGTGTCCGGAGACCGCTGCAGTTCACAGCTTGGCACTCTGTATCTATGTCAAAAAATAAATGCGAATGGAAGGGCATTTAGGTAGGCAACCAATTTAATAAAGTCATATAGTTGTGATCCGTAATGCACAATTCTTTGTACCTAATACAAGCTGTGGAAGGAACGGGAAATTTTGAAAGTTGTATTGGTAGCCGTGAGCGATTGGTAGCAGCGAATAACGTACGCTAGCCTGTCAACGACATCTTGCCATTTAATTATCATGGATACTTGGAGTGGTACGCAACGTGCATTTGCGATCAAAGCTTTTTACGTTGACATGAAACGCATTTCCATCTAAGCGAATTCGTTAATAAACAAAATTTTCGATATTGGTTACAAGACAATCCTACGGAGCTTCACCAGCGTCCACTGAACAGCAACAAAGTTACCGTATGGTGTGCTATGGTCATCATATGGTGTGATAGGCCCTTATCTTTTAAGGACGAGAATGGCAATGCGACCACAGTTACATCGAATCGCTACGTCGCCCTGCTTGAAAGCTTTGTTGCGCAACAACTACATAGATTTCCAGAAATTATTGACACAGCCTGGTTTATGACAAGATGGAGCAACCTCACACACTGCAGCAATATCGATGGCAGCTGTACGTCAATTGTTTGTGGAACGTGTAGTTTCAAGATATGGTGACTTTCAATGGCCGCCCAGATCTCCTGATCTGTCGGCTTGTGATTTCTTTTTGTGGGGTTACCTTAAAACCAAAGTATTCTTTAGTCGATCTGCTACAATTGAAGAATTGAAAGCCAACATCCGAAGAGAAATTGCCGAAACCTCTAGTTGAGATGCTACGTCAAACCATGAACAGTGTAACGAAGCGACTGCAGGAATGTTTGCGTAGAGAAGGAGCATTCTAAAGTGGCATTATTTTTACCATTAAATGACATAAATAATTTTCTTTAAAAAATTATTTTCATGGAATTTTTTAATTTTCAAAATTTCGCGATCCTTTGAATCACCTTGTATTTCGATTTTTATTTCATTATGCATTTAAAGCCTTTTTTTGTCGACGAATATCCTTAAAGCATATGTATAAATATTTAAAACTGTGCATTTCATTGCCGAAACTAAGACATTATAGGCATTAGTGTTCGAATAATTTGTTCGTTTTTGAAACTGCCGCAGGGGCGGTTTTTAAAGATGTATTTGAAGATAGTGAAAGTAACAACTGTCAAACTTGGTGTGTAGTGAAATGAAAGTAACATAGCTATCTACATTGCATTTGCAGTTTATTGTGCGGAAATACAACGAATAAACACGAAACAGATTCACATGGATGTATTCAATAACAATAATTATTCAGAAGAAGTAAATGTCGTCCACGAATGCCAAAGATACAACAGAAAAAAATCTCTGCAACAAGATCGATAGGCATCAATAGCAGCTCCAGCAAGCAGTATTAAATAATTAGAAATTTTAGCGAGTCGCACACGAATTAAGAAATATACATTTCAGGTAATACCCGCTAAACTTAATTTTTTTAATAATAATAATAAGAATTTAAGAAAAAATAAAAAAATATTACAGGAAACGTATCCTTAATAAAAGTATATAAGCATAAGCTGTGTTGTACGATTAAATATATCTAACAAATGTGAAATAAAAATAAATTTGGTATAATTTATATACATAAAAAAGGCATTGTAAATGAATGAAAAAGCACATTTAATATTTGGTCAATTGTTGATTCTTAGCATAACATTTGTAATTATTCAATACTGCTTATTAAAGTATATCAATTCTAGAAAAAACAGTGTTACCACTGATGTAAATAAAACATTTTCTCTGTCATATCTTTGACAAACATGGACGACTCTTACTTCTTCGGTATTATTATAGTCATTTGAATGTATCCATATAAATTTTATTCGTATTTATTCGCTGTATTTCCGTACAATAAACTGCAAATACAATAATATAGATACTAATGTCACTTTTGCTTTTATTTCACAATACGTCAAGTTTTAACAGCTGTTACTCCCACTATTTCCAAAAACATTTTAAAAGCCCGTCCCGCGGCGGTTTCAAACACGTAACGAATTTTTCGAACACTAATGCTGTACGTCTTAATTGCAACAATAAAATGCATAGTTTTAAATATTTATAAATATGGTTTAAGAATATTTGTGGGTAAAAGAGGCTTTAAGTGCATAATGAAATAAAAACCGAAATATTAGCTATCAGAAGAACTTTGCATTAAGCGACGCGGCGCACATATTGAACGCACTTCAGACGCGAACCACGCGAAAAAATGATTGATGGATGCTTCAAAACTAATAATAATTATATTTCTACAAACTATTTTTTTTGAAATGTGGCTGATTCATAACTTCTCTTCGCCAAACTATTATAATTTCCTGTCCTGTGGCTATTAGTATGCTAAAACATGCTATGAAAGTAATAATACGGTGTTTAAAAAAATGTCCAGAAACACGAAATATTAAAGACAAACTCTCTATTTAAAAATTGCAAATTTCTATTAGATAAAGTAACAGAAAAAAAAACAAATCCATAACTTTCAAATGAAATATTCTACTTAATAAGTGAAAAATTTGTTTTATTCTTAAAATTTCTTCTTTAGATATAATTTCAAGCGATTTTTAATCCTTAAAAAAACATTCGAATCATTTCCAACTACCCGAGGCCACCTCGCTTTGCACCTTCATTTGACGTATTCGGATTGTTTTGTATCTCCTGGCCTATATGTGTATACGGCTTGTCGTGAGAAAAGAGGCACCATCTAAATGAACCTGTCAAAATAGTAAACTACTCTGACTTTTCTATTTAGTGTCAAAAGCAATTGCAAAAATAACAGGAGCAACAGATGATCTTCGTCACACGTCACACATATTCATACTTACTGATATATCTAATAGTTGTATTATTTCATACTGTCCAGTATATCTTTGTTTACATAACGATGGTTCCGGGACATAAGCAGATAAGTGTTCCATTACAGATTGTGGCGGAAATTTTGCCTATATATTTGCTGGTTCAGAAGCGAAAGAAAACATCGGAACGAGGTGTAAAGATGAAGCAAGGATTGACAATGGAGATTGACAAGAGCGGCGGGAAAATACTACCACAAAAGCCCAACCGACCAAACAGTTAATTTTTGAATTACGGAAGTGGATTAACTATGGACATATAAAAGTAGATAATTATCTAATTCGAGCCTCGACAGGTAACGTAAAATTTATTATAAAAGGGATATGTAAGGGAGAAGATGATGAGTATCCTTTCTGTGGAAACTATGACACCGTTTGCGACAGATGATGAATAGCAGAAAAAACGCATTAAGGTGAAAACACAACTAACACCGGAAAATTTAATAAACACTATGCTGAAGCTCACTGAGAACTGGCACGATATCTATAAAGTCATTGCGACCATTATGGAAATGAACAGAATGGAAGACAGAAGAATGTGCTTGAAGCGGTCGATCAGGAAGGCTTCGCAAGAGCTAGAAGAGAAAGATAGGGCGATTTTAGTGGGTATACCAGTCTCCCACCAATCGACTAGGAGTCCCACACTACCGCACAGCTATTGATCTAAGATGGCCGCGTCCATAAAGGATTTTCACCGGTCAAAATTTCATTTACAAAAGTAAAATTGCATCCTGCGTTGCTAAAATAATAATTTTAATTTTTGTTTCCAAACAATCTATATATTTTATTTGCCATTCTAATAATCCATGCATTTGTCGAAATGACCATATAAATATCTTGACCTATATAAATGAAATCTGCTGGTTATGATGAGTATTTATTCGTAGATTGGTAGCTACGGGATCGCGTAAGAAAAGTACTTTTACCATTAAGGGCGAGAATACTTAAGCAATGATTTAGGGTGGTTTCGCGAGTGCAAGTGGAGTAATGTTGTGAAGATATCAATATATAATCATGGAATATCTTTCCGAACGCGAACGATAAACGATTTTAAATAGCAGTCAAATCGTTAGAAATGCAAATTCTAGTATGCGATTATCAGAAATATAATAAATCACCCTCATATCTCACGTGCGAAATCGTCCTTCTATTTGCTAGAGCGTGAATAAAGATTCCCAAAATGATCGATATCCTTGTCGTCTTTCTTTTATGGCGTGGTGATTAATCTTTACTGTTGCGTGTCCTAACAACATATTTACTGTTGGCGTTTCAGTAGCAGCTACGCGTTAGTTAGCTATATTTATTATTTGGTTACTTTTGCACTCTTATTTTCGTTGCTTGTGTCCAGATTGATGTGAGGGGTGGGTCAGAGGACGCCTGTAAGAAAAAAGTGATTTCTTCTTTCTTGTTATTAATGTTGGGCCCGTTATTTGTTTTTTGTTTGGTTTGATTTATCGTTGTACTAATTTCTATTTTGAATATAGTAGATTAATTTAGCGTAAAATAATCCGAGGAAACTATTTTCTTCACAAACATTGTGATTTCTTATACCAAATGGGGCATTGGATAGACTTTCCTGTTATTCAAAAAGGACGGGACAATATAGTTAGACCAAAGACATTGTATAGATAGATATATGATCATTACGATTTCTTTTTTTAACATACCTCCTCATTAAATATCCCAAAATCAAAACAAATTTCCACTGTTTTGTATACATGCTGGATTGAGTTCAGACACAATCAGATATCTACTAACAGGATTGTAGTAAGGCTATATATAGTTTAGAAAGAGATAAAGAGATAAGAATGAAACCGTATTTGTTAGCTAGGTTAAATTATCATTAACGTGTTTAGTAAAGTTCAATACCTAATCTGCCTAATAAGATTTTTAAAGTAAGTTATATCTTGTTTCTTTACAATTGTTTTTGATCACTTAATATACACTTAATATCACAATGTCATATCTACTGATATAATGCCTTTGAGTTGAAAATTGATTTCTTGAGCGGTGTTACTAACACCATTCCTTAAATACAAAGAATAAGAGTCTGCAGTGTTTCCGGACACTCCATATAAGGCGGTTCCCACAACAAAGAAAAAAAAATAACATTCATAAATTTATAGTTTACACTCGTGGAGGGCTTTCGTACCATGTAAATTTGATTGTCACGTAATACTTTCCGAATTTATTTCATTAGTACTACCACCCTTTTTTGTGTCTATAAACATATTTTAGTCAATAAAATTTAAGTGAAGTATGATGAAATCTTATGCAGGAGGCCTGGTGTGCTCGGAAATGAATAATCTCCTTATGGATTAAAAATTATTTGAGATTACTTATAAAGAAAAAGTAAATGTAGGGAAACAAATATAGTTTGGGTAATAGAAATATTAAAGTTTTTATGCAAAATAAACAAATAGCTGTCGTTACGGTAGTTTATGATGAACACATTTTTTTCACACAATTTGCATTCAAATTTAGACATAATCCTGTTACACTATTTAATTTCAGTTTGCTATAGATTTACAGATAAAACCGAATCAACCCCAAACACTAGATACATCGCGAATTACCGGCATCGCAAAATCCCTATTTTTGTGGGGACGTAATATCTATCGCTCGACGGGTGAACAAGCAGTAGTCCATACAATAGTCAAATAGGAACTGCATAGGGAGGCAGTGTGAGTTACCGTTATTAGGCGGACGTATTAATGTCATTATTTATTACACCTACTTAGTGGTGTATTTTTGTTTAGTATTAGTTACGTCGTGTATTGATTGTACATTTTTATTTAACCATTTATTTGGCTGGGACTAATATTGTTTCCTCTAAGTACTAATCAAGTTCTGATCACTATTTAGCCAAAGACATTTTCATTACTTGAAACTTATTTTAATTTCCATTTTCGAAACCCTTTTGCTTTTCATTAAAAAACAATTTCAAAACAATACCAATTATTGGTGCTGACGTTTACTGAAATATCAGGGGCATTACTACCAGAAGTAGCTATTCAAATATTACTTGAAAAAACAAAAGACAAATAATTTATTAGTGACTATTTCGAATGTTGGATATGCGATTATTTCTTTTATTTCTAACTAGATAGGTAGACACTACGTAATTTTTGTAAATACGCTTATCCCAAATGAATGCGTGGTTTCCCAAATCAGACTACCTCGGTACACTTCGTATCGTCGCTACAGCCAGCATAAGAGCGGCGCGCTTCGGGAATATTCGGGTGTTCGCATTTAGAATAGCGCGTACGGTATATGTACAAATGACAAGAAAGAAAATGTACTTCGTTGCATTCTATTTTTTATTTGAAATCATTTAAGGAGACATGTTTCGGTTGAGACAAAACATCTTCAGGTTTTAAAATACGTCCATCTAAATATAAAATTATAATAATAATTGTTTACATGAGATTAATAAAATACCATCACGCAATGTCAAATTTCTAATATAAGTCTTATGTTTATTATGTATATGACAGATTTAAGCAACAATATTTAATATGAAATGTTTATTATTATTAAAATATTATTAACTTCACAAATGCATTTCATTTCAAAATATCGAATTTACATATAAAAGTTCACTTTTTATTCGTAGATCTAGAAACTGTCAATAATCTAAATTATAAGTATAATCAAATATTCTGTGGGATGTGACAAACAATTGTACGCCCAATTTCTAAGTCAATAAACTTGCTAGATCTTATAGAACACATGGGTAGTTGGTTAGGAATTTAAAATCGGTAGGATAAGTTAATATATTGAACAGTTCAATTACCTATTAACGCAAACGGCGATGCAAATTTTGTTTTTGCAGAACTATAAAAATTGTTAAGAAAAGTTGGTCTGAAACTAACACTGCGTGGGCGAACGACTCCATTTTATAATTAATTTTCAAATTGCAAAAGCGGGCAGTGCGCGTGGTCGGTGGGGTGGATGGCAGAACCCACTTCGGCTTGTTAATTCGCTAAAAATCTAACTTTAAACTCTTTTACTTACTATGAGTCGTGAGTATTGTTTAAACAGGAATAGTCATACTTATCGGTTGATATTGATTCTAAAACCGTCGTGCAATAATATTATCTGTTAAAGACAGATACCACTCTTTGTAAAAATTCCCTTTACTACATGGGTTTCTATTTCTTCAATAAGCTTTCTTCACAATAGATTCTCCCAATTTTTCCCAACTTTTCGCCATAAACTGCAGGCTGTATTGCTGGATGCTATTTTACTCACTTTCAATTTTAATTATTACGAATTTATTAATTTTAAATTTTGGGTCGTTCTCTCGTTGTGAACGATATTTGTGAAGTTACTTGTTTATGTGTATCTTTTGAGTATGTTTTTTCATTTTTTTTATTTAATTGATATAATATTATCATTATTAGTATTTAATTAGTATATGTACTTAATGTAAATGTCAAACAACTATATGTTTAATTATGATATATACAATATACAATATACATTTGTGAGTTTGATTATCGAGAGAATACCAACATGCGAAAAGGGGGTTTGAAGTTGGAGCAATTAGTTCTGACGAAGAAACACTTTGAAAGTAGTAACTACTATAAACGTTACTCTGATGCACAAGACCTGACTACAGATTTAAAATAGTTTAACCCCGGAGCTTTAAAAAAAAATTGAAATTCACTACGAAAAACTAAAAGTCAATAAATATATGATAAAACAATGTTAGGTTCTTAAGATGATAACATATATTGTATTTAGTTATATTGAACTTCATTGCAATAAATATAAAGTAACATGTTTCTGTTTAGCAGAAACATACAAAACATTTCTATTAAAATTTTCTTAATTTTCTTTCATTTTCCAAATATTATTATTACTCATCCTAAATTACTCGGGTGGCTCGATGTAAATAAATCATTTCTATATACACAAAATATATGATATTTTTGATTATTAGATGGAATAATGGCCAAGGTATTAGTTCACCGTGGCAAAGAATTCTTTAGAAATATCGGAGGTCTTTTTAATCTAGATATAAATAAAGGTTGGTTTGTGATATTTTTAAAGAATTTTTGTAAGAGATTATAAAAGACTATGCCTTCGTATGCAGGATTTGTTACATAGAGGGATAATCGATGCATAGGGATCTGAAGGTCGGTGTTACATCTGAATTAATATTCATGATTATCTTTGTAGGTTTTATTATGAATATAGTGTTCTTTTGTGAGTATAGTGGATTTTAAGACTGCTATTAGTGTTAATAGCTTTTGTTCCTTAAATACCTTTTTATAGGTCTTACTAAGAAAAAGTTTTTGTAAAATAATTTTTTTTTGGCCTGTGTAGCAGCGACGGGGTGCTAATGATACCGCAGGTGGCTTCACTAAAGATGTTACCAAAATATAAAGTTCGGCGTATTCCAGTGTTTGCCTACACCTACAACCTCTTCATCGCAAAACAACTTGATGCGATTTGTGCAGCTATATATGCAATATGATTGTTGCAATCATATCGCAAAAGGCTTGAACTTTATGCAGTTCAATCCCTTAGCAAGCTGATGATGTTCAATAGATTTGCCATTTATCCCAATTAGCAAACTCTCATTGCAATTGGATGCTCAGAGAGGTGTTGTAGTTTACTCTTAGTGTTAATAAGTATCTAACCATTCGCTAATAACCAATCATTTCTTGCCTTAACTTTTAATGAGCAGTTAATATGCCTTTCATGTTTATCTGGGTGACTAGTGATAAGACTGATATCATCGATGTAAACTATGCAGGTGCTGTTGCGAACTAGGCTTGAGATATCGTTTGTGCGTAAATAATGTATAGAAATGGGCGCACTATAGATCATTACGGTATTCCTTGATCAATAATCAGTTCATTAGAACAACTGTGATTGATTTGTATGAACTGCATTTCGCTAGTTTTGTGTGAAAGGAACCAATTGCTGTTACTACATCTTAATAGGACAATAGCTTCGAGGTTAGTATAAAGTATCGTGTGATTTGCCGTATTGAAAGCTTTGGAAAATCCAAACGTTTTCCCAGAACGGTATCTCGCTTGTCCATCAAAAATAAATTACATTTACAATATTTACTAAAACTGTCACAGTGGAATGCCCAGATCAGATAGTGTTGGCGCGGATTGATTACATTACCCTTATTTACAAATTGTACAATACAATATGACTCTTTCAAAGATTTCCACACAGTGACTTCAGAGCAATTGGTCCGTAATTGTTAATATCATCAGTACTACTTAATTGCATTGCAATATAATATCAAGAATTCGAATAATTTTAAACCAAATATTACTTCTTGGTGTCCGTAAATCTGTGCTATACTAATTTAGGCTTTCTCTTTTGCGGTGCCCTAATTAGAGCAAAATTCTAATGAAATTTCCGGCCGCATAGGATTTCAACTTTAACGACGCCTATCCATCGCCCACAGATCTGGATTCTCATTAAAATTTATGCTTTAATAGATTGGCGGGTGGCAAAAATATCAGCGCCTCAATCAGATCAGTTACTAACGGGCTAAAAATATACGCGTTGTTCTTACTTTGATGTGTGGGTACACTGTCAATCAACAAACTTTAATCAAATTCTATGAAGTTGCCGCTTATCCGGTGTTTCCTTGACAGGTATATCACGTCGATGTCGGTATGAAAATGCGTTGAAATATTGCAATCGCAGGGAATACTTGTAAATAAATGGTTTGCATATGCTGTGAAACTTTCAATTGGGTAAATAAAAACCATTGTCTTTAAGGCGTTAAAGTTTTTTTTTCACAGTTCGGTGTTCAAAAATTATTTTAATATTTTGCTTTTCATTCAACTAAAACTGTTCCAGAGTCCAATAATTCAAATTCGAAATATTTTGGGCGATAAGAAATATTCAAAACTAATGTCTTAAAATAGCGAGTTAATTGCAACAATCAATAAAAAAGCAGTTAAGTTTCGAAAGGTGAATAAAGAAACCTTTATTCGCCAAAGCCCAAGTGATTGGCTAATGAAAACAGGCACAGAAAAGTCGTCTTGGGGTTACTTTCGGTACTAAGCTTACTTGCACTCAACATCTGGATAGAATTACCAATAATGCGGTGGCAGTATTGACTTTAGCCAGAAATAGAAATTTATAGATTTAAAAATTAAATTGCAAACAAGATGCGGGAGGAGGCCATGACAGCGTGCACACGACACTAACCATAAGGCGCGAAATCCAGGAGAGGTTATGAGACGCAGTTGGCAACCATAAAAGGTACTAACTACGAGGTTTAGTGGAATAGAGGGTGTACGTCATGTACAGGGTGATAGGATGTTAGGATGTAGGTTGATATTATTTATCATGTAAATACTATTTATTATGTAATTTTCTATCAATTTCAAATAAATATGAGTAAATATTATTTAAATTATTAATATCACTACGAAAATTAATGCTATTTTTATCTCCAAAAAGAGTATCTTATAATAAGAGTGTTCTGTAGTCAACACTGACGCCCCGTCAAAGTTGAAAAGATGTCCTGTATCACCATAATGATTCACAAGGACTGATTTACTACCAGTATTAGAAAAATTCTTACAATCGTTCATATGTTGTCTAATTCTATTTTTGAGGTATTGTGAGGTCTGTCCAATATAAGCGGTCTCACATTGAGAGCAGGGGATGAAATAAACAATATCAGACCTCAAAAGAAGAGGTACAGGGTCTGGACATTTGCAAAACAATTTACTCAACGAGTGTAAGTTATACTTGGCAAGGGTGACGGTAGATTTTTGAAACAGCCAGCACCTTGAAGTAACGGCGGAGAATGGAATCGTAATACCTCTCTTCAGGAGGAGTTGAAATCAAAAAGAGTATCTTATAATAAGAGTGTTCTGTAGTCAACACTGACGCCCCGTCAAAGTTGAAAAGATGTCCTGTATCACCATAATGATTCACAAGGACTGATTTACTACCAGTATTAGAAAAATTCTTACAATCGTTCATATGTTGTCTAATTCTATTTTTGAGGTATTGTGAGGTCTGTCCAATATAAGCGGTCTCACATTGAGAGCAGGGGATGAAATAAACAATATCAGACCTCAAAAGAAGAGGTACAGGGTCTGGACATTTGCAAAACAATTTACTCAACGAGTGTAAGTTATACTTGGCAAGGGTGACCGGTAGATTTTTGAAACAGCCAGCACTCTTGGAAGTAACGGCGGGAGTAAATGGGAATCTGTAATACCTCTCTTCAGGAGGAGGTTGATTCCCCATTTTATTATTAGTGGTATCTGTAACTCTGGCAGCGTTATACAAAATGCCACGTACTAGCCTCGGTGGATAACCATTGTTGACAAAAGTAATATGTAATTTTTTTCAAATTTACGGAGTGAAACCGTGGGTGTGCTATATTCAACACTCTATTTTTTTTTGGCTCTAAGAGTGTTTAACTGCTGGTTGAGGGGATGGTTAGAATAAAAGTTGATATATCTCCCAGAGAATGTTGGTTTGGTGTGCCGATCCAATATAACCATTTCATCACCTGACCTAATCAAGATGGTGTCCCAGAAGGAGAGAGGTATTGGAGGATGGTTGTATTGGATTGGTACACCAAACCAACATTCTCTGGGAGACACATCAACTTTTATTCTAACCATCCCCTCAACTATAAGTTAAACACTCTTAGAGCCATAAAAAATAGAATGTTGAATACAGCACACTCACGGTTTCACTCCGTTAATTTGAAAACAAAAAATATTAATTAATAATATTATATTTGTTCACTCCAAGACTACTAGAGAAACTCCAACGCTATGAGGTTCGTGGGAAAGCTTTAAACTTATTAAGGCGCAGGGCCACTGCGCGCGAAGCGAAGCTGAGCTCAGCGAAAGGAGTTAATTTTCAAGAGAATTGGTTTCGCTGAGTTTAGCTTCGCTTCGCGCGCAGTGGCCCCGCGCCTTAAGATTACATGGGAGCTAATTTTCAAGGAAATTAGTTTAGCTGAGCTTAGCTTCGCTTCGCTGCGCAGTGGCCCCGCGCCTTTAAAGAGTTATATCAAAGATAGATTTCAATCTGTGAAACTGCCAAGCGGACATGTCAGCGAAAGCATGCAGATTACTGCAGGAGCTCCGCAAAGCTCTATTTTAGGTCCACTCTTATACATTATATATACAAATGATTTATTTCAATTTTTAGAAAAATCAAACATACCTAATTTTAAAGTTATATGTTATGCAGACGACACAAACTTCTTGTTAAAAGCAAATTCTTTAACAGATGTGGTAAACCTTGCCATATGTTTGTATAAACAAATATCATTGTGGTCAACCAAAAACTTTTTAAAATTAAATGAGAGCAAAACGGTGGCGGTACATTTCAAAAGTTTAAGATCAAATTTAAATTTAGTAAATCATGTACATCATAATATCAAATTAGACACAACAGTTAAGCTGCTTGGTGTAACATTAGATTCATGTTTGACTAGGGAAGCACATATTCATGGTCTAGCGATCAATCTGAGGAAACAATGTTTTGCTTTGCGTACACTTAGAGATGTTTGTTACCTGGACATCCTAATAACAGTTTATCATTCTTGCTTTCACTCACGTATGCGCTATGGAATTGCATTATGGGGATCAAGCTCACATGTCCAGAGAATTTTTGTACTTTCAAAAATATGCCATCCGCTTATTGTTAGTAAACAAATTAAAAGCAAGAGACTCATGTAGAGAGTCGTTTAAACAACTCGGAATAATGACGGTCTTTGATACCTAGATTTACAGTGTTTGCCGTTTCGTTCATAGAAACAACGGTTTATTTAGTAAAAACGAAAATAACCATGTACACGATACAAGTGCAAAATTTCTTTTACGCTCAGATAGGCACACTACTACTTTATATCAGAGGAATATTTTCTATAACGGTTCCAGATTCCTTTTCTACAAGTTACCGAATGGCTTTAAACCAGCCAGTATGTATAATTTCAAAAGGAAATTAAAGGCAATGCTGCTCATGAAAACTTGTTATAATGTAGATGATTTCTTTAAAAAATAATGTTTTTTTTTGTATTTTCCATTTTATACTAGGGTCAGCTTAGCTGTGTATAATTATATTTTTAATAAATTCTATCATTTTATCCTATGTTGATATTATAATTTACATATACCGGGTGTGCCATTTATCTGGCATCGGTGGATCGTGCCTTACTCAATCACTTAATCGAAAAATGTTTCGAGTAAAAGTTACTTGAGGTGAAGTGCTCTATAGCTTAAAATTATTTTAACATATACAGGGTGTTCGGTATTGTCGGTACGTTATGCAATTCCATTTTTTCAAATTGAACGTACTGTATATTATTGCATTTTTGAATTCCCCGACTCAAAAGAAGTCACAATTATCTAACATACTCTACGACAAAACTTAATACTTTTTGAGATATTCTTATTTTTTTTAAAAATATATTATTCGCACGATGTTCTTAATAAATAAATAGCTCCCTTATTAACTGTTATTTTCTAATAATTTTTTGGCAGCAATCTATGGCACCTTTAGATAATACAATAGATACAAAAGATTTGCATTATATTATACAGGGTGTTTTTAAAATACATCTAAATTTCAAAAACTTTAAATGTACAAAACTCATTTTTTTCCAATGCAACACCCTGTATATTTTTATGTCGACCGATACAATTGAAAGGCATCTTTCGAATGTACATAGCACTGCCTATACCTAAACTTTATAAGTTTTCGTAATAGAGCATCATTTAGTACAGGAACAATAGAATAGGGACCCAACAGATCTTTTTGGTTGCAGTGTGTTATCAATCTTACATCTACATAGATTAATAATGAAATAGTAAAGAAAAGCTATAATAAATAAACACAAACACGAACTGGAGCAAGTTAAAAATTATAAAATAAAGCAAAAGTAACCTTAAAGCCATTCTTCAATATGACCACCTTCGTTATGTAGGCACATATTTATCCGTTGTCTAAATGAAGATTTCACCCTTAAGAGTATTTCTGGTGTTATTCCTGAAAAGCAGTTCTGATCCTATCTTTCATATCTTCAGGTGTTGTGGGTGTTCTCTCATAGACACTATTTTTAACATATCCCAAAGAAAAAAATCCAAAGGTGTTAGATCAGGCGATCTTGGTGGCCATGCAATAGGCCCTCCTCTCCCAATCCATGAACCATTCCACATTTCATTTAAAAGTTCTCGAACTGCTAGGTGGTTATGGCTAGGGGCGCCATCGTGTTGGAACCACATACGTCTTCTAGTCAGTAGTGGTACATCTTCTAATAAACCTGCTAACTCGTTTTGAAGGAAATGCCTGTATCTAACTCCATCAGATGACCATCGAAGAAAAAGGGCCAATTACGTTTGTGCCGATGATACCGCCCCAAACTTCAACGACACATCTATTTTGGCGACGTGTTTCGAATACAATATGGGGATTTGAGTCTGCATAATAATGAAAATGTGTCTATTTACATATCCATTGTTATGAAAAATGGCTTCGTCAGTCCACAGTATATTATTGCATAAATCTGGGTCTTGGTCAATTAAATTTGACATTCTTCTACAAAAGTCTATGCGGCTTTGATAATCAAGTGGCAATAACTCTTGGTGCAGTTGTATTTTATACGGATGGAATTTATGCTTTTTTAATATTCTTCTTATCGAAGACATGCTGATATTTAAGTCGTTTGACATTCTTCGTAAACTGATATTTGGGTCTTCTATTACTGCTTGTAAAACTCGCATTTCATTTTCTTCATTGGTAACAGTCTTCATCCGCATATGTGACTCATCATATTTAATTGTTCCTTCACTTATAAACCTGGTTTTTAAGCGTTCGAAAGCTCTAATTGATGGATATCTCCGATGTGGATATTTTTGCTTATAAATTCTAGACGCTAACAAACAGTTTCGCTCACTCTCGCCAAGAATGAATGCCATATCGACTAATTCTTCATTAGAATAGTTCATATTTAAATAAATTACGCAACAATCCGTAACACAAACAATTAACAACAAAAACGATTAACAATTATTAAAAAATCAGAACAAAATATTGAAATAAAGATTAGCAATAATTTTACGATGATTTTGACAGTTACTCTCGTATGTACTTTTATTTTGTTTGTTATCATAGGCAGAGCTTACTAAACAAATTTTTCTTAATGTTTCAATTCGTTATAAGGTTCCTGTACTAAATGATGCTCTATTACGAAAACTATTAAGTTTAGGTATAGGCAGTGCTATGTACATTCGAAAGATGCCTTTCAATTGTATCGGTCGACATAAAAATATACAGGGTGTTGCATTTGAAAAAAATGAGTTTTGTACATTTAAAGTTTTTGAAATTTAGATGTATTTTAAAAACACCCTGTATAATATAATGTAAATCTTTTGTATCTATTGTATTATCTAAAGGTGCCTTAGATTGCTGCCAAAAAATTATTAGAAAATAACAGTTAATAAGGGAGCTATTTATTTATTAAGAACATCGTGCGAATAATATATTTTTAAAAAAAATGGGAATATCTCAAAAAGTATTAAGTTTTGTCGTAGAGTATGTTAGATAATTGTGACTTCTTTTGGGTCGGGGAATTCAAAAATGCAATAATATACAGTACGTTCAATTTGAAAAAATGGAATTGCATAACGTACCGACAATACCGAACACCCTGTATATGTTAAAATAATTTTAAGCTATAGAGCACTTCACCTCAAGTAACTTTTACTCGAAACATTTTTCGATTAAGTGATTGAGTAAGGCACGATCCACCGATGTCAGATAAATGGCACACCCGGTATATACATACATAGGTATAATATATGGAGATGATCAGTAGCTGTAGCTGATAGTTCCTTGTATTGGAATTCAAAGAAAAATACTGTTAAGAATTTCTTCCACAGAATATGGTTTTATTTAATTCTTGTTAGCATTTAAGCCTTAGTGACGTTTCGGGCCCTAAGTTTATTTGGCCCTTCTTCAGACCTGTTTACAATAAATGATTATGTACCAAGTAACATTGATTAGTAATTGTTGAAGATTACTTACATTCGGCAAAAAAGAGGGACAAATATTTGTAATTCTTGGCAGAAAACAGCTGCCAAGTTTTACATTACTATTTTCTGCCAAGAATTACAAATATTTGTTCCTCTTTTTTGCCGAATGTAAGTAATCTTCAACAATTACTAATCAATGTTACTTGGTACATAATCATTTATTGTAAACAGGTCTGAAGAAGGGCCAAATAAACTTAGGGCCCGAAACGTCACTAAGGCTTAAATGCTAACAAGAATTAAATAAAACCATATTCTGTGGAAGAAATTCTTAACAGTATTTTTCTTTGAATTCCTATACATACATATACATATTTATCTTTATATTTATGTTTGTATTTGTTCTGACATTGTCCACACATTTTATGTTTGCTGGATAAATAAAAATTTGAATTTGAATATATTACTTTCGTCAACAATAGTTATTCACCAAGGCTAGTACGTGGCATTTTGTATAACACTGCCAGAGTTACAAACACCACTAATGAAGAAATGGGGAACCAACCTCCTCCTGAAGAGAGATATTACAGATTCCCATTTATTCCCGCCGTTACCTCCAAGATTGCTGGCTGTTTCAAAAATCTACCGGGTCACCCTTGCTAAGTATAACTTACACTCGTTGAATAAATTGTTTTGCAAATACAAAGACCCTGTACCTCTTCTCTTGAGGTCTGATGTTGTCTATTCCATCCCCTGCTATAAGTTTTGACACAAAAGAAATCTTCTCGTCTTATAGTTGCCCGATGATGGTTAATTAGGACCGAAATATGTCGCAATAAGATATTTAAAAATAATAATATTAATATTAATATTTAATAGGATTGGAGTTCGAATTTTCGCTTTTAATTTAATTTTCAATTAGCAGCTCATTGTGTTTTTCTCGTAACATAGGAAAGCGGATAACCTCGCAAAAAAAGGGGCTGGAATGCCTTTCGTAGGGCCTGAACCCTTTTGCGGATTAAGTAGCAGTACAATACTGAAGAAACTAAAAATGGAAATGGAGCAGAGAAAATCCAGTTACTGGGAAAATCTCCAGGGAATGAGGCAAAGTAAAATTCTTCTGGGAACTTATAACCAGAAGAGGTTACAGAATGCATCAACCTGAGTAAGAACAAATGTTCGCATATTAAACAGGAATACTTTCAGGCCATTGTAGACTGAAAGGACACCTGAGTAAGCTTGGATTGGAAAAAGATCCTGAATGCAGATTTTGTGGGGAACAGGATGAAACATCCATCCACCTCCTCTCAAACTGCGTAGCACTGTGCAAACCCGAAGGCATTGTACTGGGTGCATGTGAAATCGAAGAGGGAGACTTACCTAGACTGGGGCCCTCTGACATCCTACACTTTTTAAAAGGAATAAGATTGGAAGGCCAGCTATAAACCAGCAAGAATAGGGGACACAATAGATCTTTTAGGTCGCAGTGTAACACCACCCTTCTATTATATACATACATACATACAACATAGGAAAGCACTATGAAAATCAAGCGTCTTCCAATAATAGTTTTTTAAATAAGGTTTGAAATTCACCTACTGTTTCTCTAATGTATTTTAATTAATTAATTCCATGAATTCAAATCTGATGCATTTTCGTCTTTGGAGTTTTTCTTCTTTTTCAAGTAAAAGAGCATGTACGTCCCACATGGAGTTAATTTTGATAACTAGCTAATAACAACACGATGGGTGTGCACAGACCAGTCTGCGATTGCCCTAATGCGCGTGATTTTGTTTAAGACTACGATCAGCTCAGCATGGTACGGTCCGCGATGCGCCTAGACCATGAACGCCTAATGCGTTCCCTCCTTTATGGTTGCCAACTGCGCCTCATGCTCCTGGATTTCGCGCCTTAGTGACGTGTGCATGCTGTCTGCCCCCCTGCCGCATCTTGTTTGCAATTTAATTTTTAAATCTATAATGAAATAATTTTAATATAATTTTTAAATTCTTGACTTTTAACATTTATTGTTCATAATGTTTGTGTTATTTATCTCCGACGTCATTCTTAACTGTAAGTTTCCTTTTTTACTAACCTTAGAATATTTACACATTAATTGGTTGCACTCGCTTTGTGGTTGATTTTTTGAGGAAGCAATAAAATAATTGCGAAAGCTTAGAATTAAAAAAAGATTGAGTATTGATTCAAATTCGGCTGCATACCCAATAATTCCTGTTGAAGACGGTACATTCCTGAAATACAGACCGATCATATGCTGGTATGACGTTGGTGTAAGAATCTTTATACAGTTTCACTACCAGATACCACAAGAGGACAGGAAATAGTATGTTGACGGGTCTAAAACTGTTGATGTTGACAGGGTGGCGATATACCCTCGAAATGAGGGCCATAACTATGCACTTGTGGAACATGCCTCCGTGTTTCAGATAGAGGTATATGGGGTTCTGTTATACACCACGACTTAATGAGAAATTTGTGTGCAATGGACGAATTTCATTATATCTGACAGCCAAGCACTATCAAGTCGGAAAATGTCAGTATGATTTGGGTGCTAGAACAGGAGGTAATTAAGGGCACGGGATAACAAAGCAAATGCCCAGAAAAATAAGAGACTGGATTCGGACGAATCCATGCGTAAAACGAACTAGAGAAACTGCTACAGATTAACATGAAAAAGCGGTCATCACCGGTCTGATGACTGCATATCGCCGTTGAAAAGACGTAAAGGCGTATCTCAGTTTTTACAAAATTACAGTAGAGCAATATAAAGAAAAGGGGGGGTCTTATTTTCTCGATTAGTTAAACACGATTGATTATAAAGTACTTCATGTACCACGATTACTGTTAACAATAATTGATAATCACTACAAGCATGACAAATCGTTGTTGGCTTCATTATTATTATTATTATTATTATTGCCATTTATTTGAGATACTCCTTTACGTCTTGATAACGGCATATTATGCTTCGGTAAAGGAAAACGTGCCAATTGGCTTGTATGATGGGGTCTGAAATTGAAGATTCTGCGGGGGAAAATAAGAAACTAAGCGCATAATACGTGATTGCGAAGCATTGTAGTGCAGGAGGCAGAGTTTATTTAGGGAAGCAATTGGGAACCCAAAGATGTACCGTACCCTCTCGGTGAACGATTTCTATATATTAATAAAGAGAACCACCATATTAATAATAATAATAATAATGTATATTTGTCGTTAGTTTCTTAAAAAAAACATGGACATTGTCTTATTAATGTCATTTTACAATAAATTTTTTTTTTGGAGTGAGTTGTTTGAATCGGAACATAGCACAATAAGTGAGGCTGTAGTGCTTTTCTGGGATCATGAGCCGGACTAGTCTGGGTTAAGAAGCAAAAAAAAGACCTCTCCTACTTCGTCAGATTAATTCTGCAAAAAATTTTAAAATATTATCGTTGATAAAACAGTATAGAAATATCAAAATATTGAATATCATTTTTGTTTCAATAAGTACTAATAGTTTTTTTTGTTAACGTTGCCTTCTTATGGTTAATATAAATATAATTAATATTAATTCAATATGTTTGAATAAAACATTCAAGAAAGAATACTGTTGAATTAACCTAAAACTAGGTATGAAATCAAATTTGATTACATATAGAATGACATAAACTAACTAACTAACAATGAATAATAATTATTTTTTAAAAGATATATTTTCTTTCTTTATTTTAGAATAATTTGAGCTTTAATGTTCTGTGAATAAACGTTTTTTAACGCCACATAAATACTATAGCCGAACAAAGTATAAGTATATTATATACAGGATATATAAGTAATAGTATCGATCGGAAACTTGTATAGAAAAGAGCTATTCTTCGTATATGGTTTTTAACTTGGCGTCGATTCAATAGCGAGTGAAAAGTTTTCTTCCTTTCTAAAAGGAATGCGTTTGTTGCTAGGAACAAGACCCTTGAGAGATATCAGTATAACATAACTTTCGCTGCTATTGCAATATAAAATACGCGAGTATTGTATGTTTCATAGAATTTCAGTTTCCCTTTTTTTGGGCAATTATTGATGAGATATTGAATATTGTAAGGGTTGTTTTGTATTTAGTGTGTGACGTTATATAAACTTTGTAGTGTTTTTGATAAAGCGATATACGCACCTATGTCTTTTCACCTTCTATACTGCATGTGATTATCGTAACGTCATAGCAGCTTTTCAGCGATGAATTGATGAATATATATGTTGACTTTACTAGATGATTAGAAAGGAACTCCAGTGTTCGTTACCGCGTTCATTAACGCAGATTAATGGTTTTAAGAATCGATAAAAGAAACAAATTGAAGGAAGTTTTGTAAGATACGTTCTAACTACTTTCTAAGTTTAGTCATGCATTTTTTTTTAATAAAATAAAACGGATACTAATATAGATAATTATGCAGTGATAGGTAATCTACTAGTATTTTTAATTAAAATGAGCGCACATGGTTTGGTGCTTTTATAAGCCTATCAAAAACGTTAGTTCAAAAAAAAAGGATTAAAATACAAAAGCAGCTGCAACTGGTACTAAAGGGCACAAGGGCACGCGCCCACCCAACCATCAAGGTAAACACAGAAAGAAATTCGCATGTAATTCAGTGCATTATTTTATTTTATTATTTGTACGTGTTTTTATAACGATGGTATCAAAGTTTCCTTCCGCACCACAGACACTAGCACATATGCGAACGCTCAAAACTATGTTCTAGAGCACTATTTCCGATGTACCCATTTCGAGTATGAATCGGACGGCTCCGTTTATCTTCGCTATATGCGCCTATACTATCGCTTTCGGGCACGCAATTTCGTGTCTCCAGTTAACGTCTTGCTTGCAGTCATTACGATTGTATAGTTTTCAGCGAGTACCGCGTATGTGTGATTTTAAAGGTTTGAAGTGACGTTTATTATTAATGATGGAAATTAATTGTGTGCAAAAGCTTTTAAAAAGCCCGCTGTCATTTGAGGAAAAATTTTTAACTAAGAAGAAAGAAAGGCCCATTCCTGATCTTCAAATAAACTACACTTCCTCAAGTAAAACTCGAACTTACAATAGAGTACAATAGTAGAGGCCTGGAGAACAATTACTACCACATGTCGTTCTTCTGGATAACTGAACTGAAGAAGCTGTCAGTATGAACAGCGAAACGTCGACCGAAAGTTTTGACACACGGCGAAACCCGTAAGAAGCTGTTAGTTATAGTTACACCGGCCGTGAAAGCCTACGCAGTGTTAAAAGTGCATAAAAATGTATAAAGATACTCACTTAGACGTAAGTAATAATTTATTAATTTATATTAGGTAATTAATATTACATTTTATACGTCATAAAAAAATAAACGCCTTGTAAAACAAAACATGTCACAGAGAAACACATAAGTAAACATACAAACACAAATTCACACCGCCACCAGCTCCCCGACCGTATACAGGCCGCGATCAACCAGATCGCTTTTCAATTTTGGTTTAAACTTATTTAAACTGTTACAAGCACGTATTTCCTCAGGAAGTTCGTTAAAAATTAATTTGGTGAGTTACGCACAATGTCACACTTCCCATGAGGTATTTTCTTGTCTGGTTGTAATACTGTGAAAATTGTCGATTAACTCAAGCCGATGTTTATTGGTGAATATATATACTGAGAACTGATAGACAAAAAGACCAGCCAGAGTCAATATACGAAACCGCCTAAACAAATCTCGACAATGACTGAACACAGATACACCCGCAATAACCTTAATGATTCGTTTCTGAGCAATAAAAACTCAATTCGCCTCAGTGGACGAACCTCACAAACATATTCCATAGGCTGATCTAGAGTCAACTAAGGCATGATAAATTGAATTTAACTGGTTTTGTACGCATTACACGTTTTAAATTTCTAAATATATAACAAATTGAAAGTAATTTGGAAACCAAAGCACTACAATGGCATTTCCAATTTAAATGCTTATCTATATTCAAACCCAAAAACTGAGAATTGTCAACATTACTCAATAAATGAGGACCAACAGTTACTTCCATAGTAGTACAAATCTTCTGCCTATTGTGAAAACGAACCATCTGGGTTTTATCAGCATACAAATGCAACAAATTAGTATTACACCAGTCACTTATCGAATTCAGTGTTGATTGACACCTTAATTTTAAATCATACTCATTTTTATCAGATATAAGAAACGTGTTATCATCTGCATACGTAACTAAGAAGGCACCAGATATATTAGTACTTAAATCGTTAGAATAAAGTAAAAATAGTAGAGGACCCAAAACAGAATCTCTCGGGACACCTAAGTTGACTTCCTTACAGTCCGATTTACATTGCGTAATATGTCCGTTTTCTTTATACGTTATACTTACATACTGACATCTATTACTTAACAAAAAATTCACCCAGTCATATGCTATGCCACGGACACAAAAGTCTATTATGATCTACGCAGTAAAACGCTCGCTTGCATTAATGTAAAAAATCAACCTGGTATTAAAAATCCATCAGTGCAGTAGTTGTTGATTTATTTGAACGAAAACCATGTTGACTATAAGTTAAAGCACTATTCTTAGCTAAAAATTTTCCAAAATCATCTAAAAAACAATATACAAAAATTTTTGGAAAGTTAGATGAAATTGCTACTGGTCTATAATTAAGAATGGATTGTGAATTACCTTTTTTGTAAACTGGTACTACTTTACACAGTTTTAATGATTTTGGAAAGCTACCCTTAATAATAATAATCATGATCGATTTTAAGATACAGGCAAAAAGTTCTTTAATCAGGTTCGCAGGGCTGTCATGCGGTCCCGCCGGGCTCTTATTTTTCAATTTGCAATTCACCAATTGTAATAGCTCATCCTCAACAAAAGGGTCTAAAAACAAAAAAAAAAAAACTGCAGAAACTAACATCATTGTTAGAATTATCTGAAGGAGATGGTATAATATCGAGTACTCGCCCAGGTGAATCTATAAAAATATCATTAAAAAGTGAAGCAATATCTTTAGGATCTTCAGTGAGACCTCCTTAATTTTTCAAAGATATATTGCTGACACTATTTGCCTTATTAGTTAGCTCAGGCACTAGATTCCAAGTGGTAACACATAGATTTGATGATCCATTAATTCTTGACTGATTATGATCTTTGACATACTAATTTAGTATGCATTTTTTAGCTTCTTTCTAAAACTCTCTTATCTCAGGAAATTAAAGTTTTAGCTTGTATAAATCCTTTAATCTTTCACTAGATATTCTTACGTCATCAGTAACCTATTTGTTATTTATTTCTTTGTTTGAAATAATACGTTGTTGTAGAAAATGTTTCTCAAAATAAGAGAAAAGTATTTAAAAAAATATCAAATTTCAAACATTTAAATCATTACTATTAAATATTTCCTGTCACGACTCGCTCTACAGAGAGGAGGCAAATGCGCCAATTGTAGTACTACTATAATGTCTTCTAAACCCCCTAATCCCACCCTGACTGGTCCCCAATCTATCCGATTCAAAAAGAACTGTTCTATGATCAGATATAGTGTTATCGAGAGCGCAAACAGTCTCGGAGAGGTTTGTAAAAATATGGTCAATTGTAGTTGCTGAATTAGATGTGACATGGGTTGGCTAACCAACAACTGATAGTAAATTAAAAGTAGTTAAAAAATCAGATAACCCTTCAAAGTCACCGAAGCTACGTGATCCAACAGTACAATCTAAGTTAAAATCACCAACTAAAATAATATTATTAGTGGGATTATACAAATCCTCAAGAATTGAAACAACATTTTGAATGAAAACATCGACATCCCCATCAGGCTCCCTGTACACAGTCAGCAAAACAGTGGTCGTGCCAACATAGACATAATGTTGGCACGACCGCGGAAACACCGTAAACCTCAAAATGCTTTTTTTACAATATTTTTCCAAATTTATGGCTTCAACATTTAAATTTGATTGTAATTTATAATAAATAGCAACTCCGCCCATTTTAAGTATTTCAAGCGAAGGCAATAATTTTGATCCAAGTAATTATTTTGTTCACATTCATTTTTATGAAATGATGTATGATTTTAATATTAAACGTTTATAAACTAAAAGCAAATTATTTTCGATAAGATTTATTAGCTTCCAGAAGTAAGTACGGTGCGACTAAATTAATATTTAATATTATTAAAGACTACAATTGCTCCTAGTCAACTTCAATAGATATAAAAGAATATTAGTGTAAAAAACACTACTTTAAATGAACGCGCGCTAAGAGGAGAAATGAGAAATATGTTTACCGACTTGAGATCCTGTACCCTTTCATCTCCGATAAGTGGCACGATCAAGCCATCAAGTGGGAAGTAACTTAGGCCAACTTGCTCTTCAGGGGGAAAAGCCCGATCCAAGTTTTGAGTTTGTCTTCGTTACATTCTTATTCATTAAATAACTTATGTATAAATATCCGAATCAAAGGTTTGTATTTAAAAAGCATCCATAACCAGAACACTTTTATAAGATTTAAAAAAAATGTTGAAATTGTTAAATGACGCAAAGGAAATATCGTATGTAATGAAAATTTTCGATAGCCTGGTTGCCATTTGCATCTGTTTTAGGTGTATATAATTATTGCAAATTGCATGAAAATCTTAAACTTATTTGTTTTTAATAAAGCTTTTTTTCTTCTATAAATAGTTTCACTTGTTTAAAATTGTTGCTGCACTTAAACTGTTCAGGAGGAATAATAAAAGTGCACGTTTAAATTATAGGATCATTTTACGTTTTAAAGATCAGGCGCCTCTTTCACAGTAACTCGACTATACACACTTGTTTTTTTACATACGTTCGTAACGCAAAACCTGTTATTGTAGTTTCTGAAAGGCTCTAGATCTGTTTGAGTATTCCTACCGTTACACACCATTATAACAGTATTCTAAATCCGAGTACAATGGCAGTTGTACAGCACTTCAGTGGTGCGCACGAATTTACCGCCAGAGACCTATGACGTATGGATGCAGAATTAACATCAATGCACACGGATAAACAGAAACAGTGTCAGAGAGACAAGATCGTGTGTAATTCGCAATTAACGCGTTCACGTAAATCCTTCATTGTGATTTATCTTACGACGTTTTATTTAAACGAAATTGATTCAGTAAGGCAGGACTACGATGACCAGATAGGACAGTTAAAATTCTTCATCGACGTTGTTGTTAGATAACACAGATGAACATAAAAATCATACTGCAAAGATAGGTCTTTAACAATATTTTTTTGCAACTATGTATGCACTATGTTAACAATTAAAAGTAAATGGATTATATATTAGTAATCAATAATGCACGATTTTCCTAATACATTATATTCTGATTTCTATGTTATTCTCACTTAAGGACTTTACGCAGACGGATATTCTTAAACCGCATTTATAAGTATTTAAAATCCTGCATTTTATTGTTAGGTTAAGAGAATCAGTGTTCAATATTTTTTTATCTGTGTTTGAAACCGCCCCAGAACTGGTTTTGATACATTTGCAGATAGTGCAGGGGTGTCAAAATTTGACGTATTTTCAGATAGCAGTGGCACTAGTTTATGGTATTGTATTTGTAGTTTATTGAGCGGAAATATCGAATATAACAGGAATAAGATTCACATAGATACATTCAAACAACAATTGTACAGAAGAAGCAACTTCTTCACCTATGCTGAAAATATAAGAAAAGAGACTGTTCTGCCACAAGCCCGTTTTGCACCAATGAGGGTGCCGTTTTCCAAGAATTGTATGAATTTATAATATAGTTAACTAATGTAAATTGGTTGAAAAGTTAATAAAATTGATTACTAAATAAATATTTTTAGAATTATCGAACTAGTAAGGTGTGTTTTTTTAATTAATATTAAGTGATATGGTTAAGATACAATATGCAAATGGCTGCACCCAGCGGCACATCCGAACACAAAATGCAAACCAACTGATAAAATATGAACTACTTACAAAACGCAAAAGTCGATAATTTAAAAATTTTGAAAACTGGTGGAGCCATCGAATACATAAGAATAACGTTCCGCGGTCGTTAGCTCTCCGGACAGTAAACACCGTTCAACCCTGGATTAATGTTGTTTTTAATGTCAGTTTAATATACATATTAATATACACTCTATACCTCATTTTTGATAAATAGATATATACTCTATTGTATATATATTATTATAATTAATACTGAATGAGTGTGAGATGTTACGAACTCATTATTTTTTAAAGATATTTTGCTAATTTTCCAATATAATATGTACAAATATGTTCTGATTAGAACACAAATTCGTAATATTATTTGGAGTAAGCACTAAATTTTGCGCTATGCGCTAATAAATGGATTAAACGTAGAAAAATACATACAAATGTCGCCATTGACAGACATCAATGTTTCGCCTTTTCAAGGCTCGTCAGTGCCAATTTTGCGACATTTGTATGTACCGCACAAGGCGTATATATAGCTACTAGATGTAATTAATACTGAATGAGTGTGAGATGTTACGAACTCATTATTTTTTTAAAGATATTTTGCTAATTTTCCAATATAAAAATTAGCAAAATATCTTTAAAAAATAATGAGTTCGTAACATCTCATCATCTCTCTGTCCTCAGTGCCGTGCGAGGGCCAGAGGTCATCTAAAGAAAAAACCAATATAACTATTTTTGACAAATTTAGCGGCACCTAATATGTAAAAAGACCTTAAAATAAGTAATTTATGATTCTTAAGTACTAATCTACTGAAGTTTCTTGATCTTACAATTAGTTGAAATACTGATCTGAGACAAGTTTCTTACAGCACAAAAATTCTTCGGGTAATTACAGCATTTCCAACTCCATATCGCGAGATTGCATATACTGAATGGTATTTGCAATATCCACATTCTACGATAGAACTTGTATGCTATAACAAAGTCCACTTAAGGTCTTGACAATTAAAGGTATCAATGTGATGATATCACGACTTTTTTTTTTAGAATCAATCACAACATTAACTTGTGGCACACTGATAAGTTTTTCGTTCTAGTACTCGATGGCTACTCACCCAGAGGCTGCATATTAAGCTGTGCAGTATATCCTCTATCTTCTCGCAAGTTCGGCCACAGACAATGCACGATGTATCATTGACATACAACAGAAACATTGTGGTTCAAGTACCGAACCTTCGAGAACCCCGTTGATGTTCATTGCCCAGAATAATGATTAATTTATTAGCGGCTACACATTGTCTAATATTGGTTAGGTAAAAGACGATTAGTTTTAAAGGGCCTTTGTTTTGATGCGCATTCTCTCAAGTTTTTGTAGCAGGATCTTGTGGTTCACGTTATCAAAAGCTTTGATAATTCCATTAAAGCGAAGGCTGTTTTGTCGTTGTTATTAAGGGGAGGTTTACATATATATATCGGAAAAGTCCAAAAGCTTTTTTTTTCAGACAAAGGAAAAGATATACGAAATACGGCTTTTTTTTAATAAATATATTAAAACTTAAACATTAAAAAAATATATTTTTTTTAATGACAAGACCACTATAACGCTCGCTATTTGTATCTAGGTAGCAATGTGCACAGAAAACACGGTCAAACTGCGTAAACTCTAGCATACGCAAAAGTGATCTGAAATTGAAAATAAAAAGAAGAGTTAGAAATATATTAAATTTGTTGGAGGTTATACCTAAATTTAACCAAATAAGTCGAAAGCAAACAATGTGACAGATACCTTGATTTGATTATTTTCTATTTCTTTTTTATGTGTATGTGGATATAAAAATGTGGAATATTGCAATTTTTAGTATATTATAGGTATAACCTCCAACAAAAACTGTTTACATTAAAAAACAAAAGAATTAAGTTGATATATTGAACACTTGAAGAACTAGAACTTACGCAGATTTGAAAAATCATGTTTCGAGAAAAACGCGTTCAAAGATTCTCAGCAAAAATTTTTACAAATAGTTCAACATACACTTTGTCAGTTATTCCAGCATCATACATCAATCCTTCTTCTTCTTCATTCTTCTGCATTTGCAAAATTTGTTGCTTCCCTTTAGACAGCACAGCGAGTTTTGCAGCACTGAACATACTCTGCTCTGCCCATTGTATGCGCTGACGATTAGAATTGACAACGAAATTTTTGGCATCAAGTGCTACTGCAATTCCCACCGCATTCATTATTTGTAATACAGAAAAGTAACCTTCATTGAATAAATTTGCGGCAATGTAGATAGAAAGTTGAATTGTTTGTGGGTCCCAGTGTAAATCTTTTGGAGCTAGTTTCTACACACATGAATTAAAGGAGTCGTTTCAGTTTTGACAATTTTTTCCAATGCATCTTTGCAATAAATCACTGTAGAAAAAACTTCATAAATCGGCCTAATAGCATCTTGATTTTTTTTCTTTTTGCAAAAGAGGGACCTTGGCTTCTGCAACGCGCCACTTACACAGGCTGTCTACACCTTTTGGACAATAAATGTGTCGTGGATCCGCGTCGGTTGAACATTTATAATGAAATGTA
Source organism: Protaetia brevitarsis (assembly GCA_004143645.1). NCBI lineage: Eukaryota > Metazoa > Arthropoda > Insecta > Coleoptera > Scarabaeidae > Protaetia > Protaetia brevitarsis. Next base: position 1,502,748 of record RXPK01000139.1, read on the forward strand.
GCCCAAATAGCTACCTTCATTTTTTATGCAGAATCTGGATGTTGTCTAATTACCAGTCCATAGTACACTACTCCTCTACTGTTAAATTATCAATAACTTTGTCAGTCAGTTTACCAGCGCCCTTTCTTCAAAGTCTACTCATTCTTTTTTGTACATCTCCAACGCATTCTCTTTTTTTCTTGAACAGTAACATCTTCGTACGGCTAGAAATCACAAATTGTTTAAAAAGTTGTCTTGTCTCAGTCGCCTATCCGAAATCGTGCGAAAATTTCTTTTAAGGCATTGCATCGACTTTTTTCCTGTGCTACTCTCATGATCCGTAGTGCGGTTACCTTTGCCATCATATTATAGCTAGCTTTTCTAAGAAATTTAGTGTAAGTAAGTGCATCTGCAATAAATTGATACATTTTATGGTAAGTAGTTTTCTAAAGCGTAGGAAAGTGTGTTTTAAGTAAAAGAAATATTCAGAAAATATTCATTTCTTCAAATGTGCGTTTTATTTCGGATCTAATTGCTTCATATTATTGTAATATAAATAGCTACTCTGTCGTTTATTTGTGATCCCGACTGCAGTGGCATTTCTAATCATTAAAGACAACTATACATACACCAACAAACAATAAGTATGATATTTCGACCCGAGTAGCCCCGAGTCGAATATAGTATTACATCTAATATGCTCCGTTTGTGTTCGGTACACCCGCTCATTTAATAAGCCGTAGCGACTTAAACAATGCGAATATTACGAAACCGCTTTAACCATGTATGTTATATATTTGAAGCTTTCAAAAAATGCAAAAAACCAAAAATCGATTTTTCCAGTCAAATACATGTAAACCTCCCCTTAAGACAGGTAAGTATATCTTCTAGAAGTTGAAGAGTTTCCCGCGTAGTAGTTTTTTTTTGTTTGCTGAAATCCATTTTGATTATTGTGCAAAATATCAGTTTTGACAAAAATTTTACTATCCTAAATGTTGCATATTAATGTCATGGGCAGGTAGTTTTCAAATTACAAATTTTTAGTTCTATCACTCCTTTTTATGAATAGGCTTTACAACAATAGATTTAAATTTTCCAGGAAATATGCCACATTTGAGCCAAAAACGTGTTAATGGGATGACAAGATATTTTTTTAGGGGTAGGTACAGCCTAAGTAATTTATTCTGCTAGGAATCCATTGGTTAATCGATCCTTTGCGGATGATATTACGAATAGTTTAACGATACGCGTTGAATCTGCGCCTAAGTACTATTCGGAAGCCATCTATCTCTATGTTCCATACAAAATACGACCAAATTAAAATGAGGGCCGCCATTTAGGGCCGGTTTCGTAATAAATGTCAGTTTAGCACTTTAACAAACGTCTGTGTATTACTTATGAAAACTTTAATTTAAAGTAATTTTAAGGGTTTAAAGTGCACTATTGAAAATTTTAACACTTTTTTGACTAATTTAATAGTCGGGAGAGGTCCACACTCTTTTCGTGTTATTTTGCCGAGAATTATACGAGTTTAAATTTGAGGAGCAAAGATAGTCAAGTATTCTCTATTGCCAATGGGGTTATTTTGTCCGACTGACACATAGAATAAAATTATAAAATACTTCTAGTCACATCTTATTTGGTCTAGATTAGACAAATTTACTAGTTGTTTAACTAAATGAATGCGGTCTATTGGGTGATTTAATACCGTTTTCTAAACACGATGTATTTTTAATATGCTACTCTTATTTCTTAGTGCTACTATATTCTCTCTTTAAGACGTTATCTCAATTATAGATATGCAGAATCACTCATTAAAAGTTTTGGTTTCAACTAAACGTATCAATTTTAAAATGATTTTTTGAGAACCATTATAAAATTAAGTGAATGTATATATGTAATTAATACGCTATTTGACTCAAATCTCAACTAATTACGTAAATAGATGCTCCCAGTACATCTATAAGATGAAGCGTCTCTACTGTTGTTTTCTACAGGTAATTAAAATTAATGCGTTCATATTACTCTAGACAGGTGATTTTTCGTTTTTATTTAAATGTGGTATTGCATTTCACTCAACCTATTCTTTAAAACCATCCGTCACAGAAATGTTAAAATGATCTTAATATAAATATAAAAATAATTTTCTACCAGTGGAAAAACTACTGACCTTGAATTCTTTACTCTCCTTTATTCTAATTTGCGCCCTGGTGACGTCTCCGAGTCGCGGTTTACCCAGCAGCGCCACTTTTTTCCTCTTCCGTTCTGTCTTCCGGTCGTTTTTTCTCTGCGTCCGCGGCCGCACTGGCTTCATCTGTGTAAACACAAAATGCGTAATGCCGAAATTAGTACCTATACATTAAAGATTAAGCCAGATCACTATGAGTTCTATAGTATTTGTAGTACACAGCACAGCCTATGCATGTTCTAGATGTGTTTCTGAAGCGTGATTTTGTTCAAGGAAACAAAATAATTAACAGAGATAAGTGATGACTGTTTTGCGTGTAGGTACAGAAAATAGCCTATCCCCTTTTCTATCTTTTGTGCGACTTGTAACGAAAATATCGTAAGATGATTGCCTGTTAATTAGAAGCAAAAGTTTTCTTTAAATATTCAGTTTTGGCGTAGTGTGGATGCATGGTAATAAAATAAGGAGAAAGCAATACAACTTCGCAGGTTTTCAAAGTTTTCTTTGTACGCTGAAGTAGGTATTGTAAATTTATGCAGGATAGTACATTATTAATATTTGGAATTTTGAGGGTGGAAAGTACATTTAAAACCATTAGTAAAATTCCTGAAAAAGTGCAGAGGAAGAAGAGTAACAGACAGCACATAGCACTTGTAGAAAACAAAAGCTATAGCCGGATAAGCTAGTGGAATACGGGTACAAAAAATACTTATTATTTTCAGCACAAAGGCCGTACTCGGGTAAGTATAGTGAGAAATGCGCTTCAGCATAATTTTATTCTTGTTTGCCCTGTAAGTCACACTGGATGGTTATTATGCTTCTCCAAAAAATCAACACTAAAGAAGTCATAGATTTGGCGAAAAAGTATTGATTTAATTTTTAAAGATTTTTTTTTGAAAACTATTTCGCATACTTCATTTATATTTTTATATGTTGTAGACAAGGTGCATTTATGCCTAACACATGAAACTTCTATTCTTTCCAATAGGCATAGAAAAAAGATGTTATTATTTTCAACACTTCTTTTTGGAGCCTTATACCCATCATTTTTTACATAAATATTATTCATTTACCTTTTAATAACATATATTAATTTGAAAAATGTAGGAGCAGTATAACACGTGCCTACAAATTGGAAGTTGTCATACCTCACATTACTTTTTTTAGAAAGCAATTCCGCACTAACTAATAATAAACATACACGAATCCGGTTTAACAAAAATAAATACCTTGTTATTACAAAAAAAAAAAAAAAAAACAGAAATATAAGAATTTACTCCGATTTCAACTGTTGTAGTTGAAGTGCTTTTCCTTTTTGTTTAATCTACATTTTCACACATATATTTTTTTTTTTTACATTATGAAATACTACACACGTACTATCTGTCTATTTTATATTTTAACCAACGTCGTCGATTTTTGTCCGTATGAATCAAATCGATACTTCTAAGTCAAATTAAAAACCGCATAAACAGGATATCTTAAGCGGGGTTTTTAAGTATCAGTTTAAATTAGATTTTGAGTTCAAGTTCAAATTTTCCGTTCAAACCGTATTACACTATTGGACACAGCATTAGTTGAACCTTGAAAATTTGTTTCAATTTGAGCCGAGTTATGTACGAAGTTTAAACATTAGTATCTCCTTCAAATTGAATATAATCATAATATAACCGTAAAATAACTGTTTGTGACATTTGATGTCAATCTGATATTACGAATTTACTGGAATTTTCGGATGACGAAAACGTTATTAAGTATTAATAGAACATCTTGGGCGTGTTAGAAGACCGAGAATTAATCGTAGGTGTCCTAATAACTTTGAAATTTGAGATGAACAAGATTTCTTTGTGATATACCGTTTATAGAAAGATACCGTAATGCGAATGCTGAACCGTATTACTATAGTAGGTATAGCAAAAACATATCATAGATTAAAAAAGTAAAAATAGTTGAGGTTTTGACCACGTGCCATGTAACATTCTGAATTTTTTTTTACCATATTCAACCTCTAACTCAATTGGTCTCTAAAGTATCTGTTGTTCATCCGATTCATAAGAGGGATAACAGGGATATTATGGCGAATTATCGTCCTGTTTCGGTGAACTTTAGCTTCTCGAAAGTATTCGAATATGCGATGTTTCCGAGGCTTCTTGATCATCTTGAGCGAAATAATATTATTGTTGACAGATAGCATAGTTTTCGGCCGGACCATTCTACTATGACAACGGTTCACTCCTTTATCAACGACATTGTGCAGTCACTTGACCGAAGTTAGTGTACAATGGGCGTCTTCTGTGATCTTTCTAGAGCTTTTGACTGTGTTGACCATGGTATTTTATCGAGGAAGTTGGAGCGTTGCGGGATTCGCGGGGTGACTGCAAGCTGGTTTATTTCCTTTTTAATAGGGAGGCAACGATTTGTTAAAATTTCACACAAATCATCTAACAACGCAACGTTTTAAATCAGTTTTCTTCTCAATATTTACCTGTTACTTTAGGTGCACCACAGAGCTCAATTTTGGGTCCTGTTTTGTTTTTAATTGCTATTAATGACATCGTTGACTTCAATAATTATTCTTTGTTTATTTATGCAGACGATACCTCTGCAGGTGTTACAGGAAATGATCCTATCAATGTGCACGATAGGGCAAATACATTATTGTCGGAACTGAATCAATAGTTTACAACCAATAGACTGCACCTAAATCTTTCAAAGACTAATTATATGTTTGTTCACACGGCGAGATCTAAATTAAACTTGGATGTTAATATTTCTGTTAACAAATTTTCTTTATCGCCTAGGAGTGAGGTGAAATTTCTTGGAAATTTATATAGATGAGACTTTAAGCTGGGAGAGACATTGTACCGATATTATTACTAAAATGAATAAAGCTTGCTATCAAATTAGGAACTTAAAAAGTTGATTGCCCTTAGAGGCAATACTGCCTTTTTACTATAGTAAGGTATATTCTAGGCTGAAAAATGGCATTGCCTTCTGGAGATCGTCGAGTCAGCACGTGGAGTTTTTTTAGCTCAGAACGTATTCATAAGTTGAGATTTCGTAATATTGTTTTTCGGTGGCCTGGGTCGGCAATTCGGCACATTATATTTTTAACAATTGCAATCTCTGTCATGAGTTTCAACGAGGCACTTACAGGTTACAAAAATTATGATTTTCTGTTGACACATCTACTTAATCCAATTACGCATGTTGAAAATTGAAATAAGAAGGGACAAATTCGAACACGTAATTCTGTCGAATACTCATATGGTGTTTGAAAAGGAAGGTCCCCAGTTTTGGCAAATGGTATCGGATTACAAATGCGAACTATTTGGTGTATTGATGACTGTTCTGTGCACGAATAGAAGTATATGGTAACATAATACATATATGCTACTGCCACTGTTCAATTTTACCTTATAGCATGCACCAATAAATACACGAGCTAAAAACAAGTGCTTTATTTTGTATTCGCTAAATATTTTTCTTTTGATGTTTTGGTGTATAAATACACCTTATAAGTGCTTACAACATATAGAAAAAATAAATGAAATATAAGTAGTTTTCGAAAATTTTCTTTTTTTTAAAACTTAAATTAATATTCTTTTTCGCCAAAACTACTCTTTTAAAGTTGATTTTTGGAGAAATATAATAGCCATTCATTGTAATTTATAGGGCGAATAGGAATAAAATTATGCTCAACGACATTTCTTACTATGGAGCCAGGAGAGTATAGTGTGAAAAAACAAGCATCAAACTATGATATATCTAATTAAATTTTGAGAAATCTAAAGTATGATGCCCTACTTAACGGAGCTCAATATTGGTCGCTAGACTGTTACCTTACTTTTAATGCACTCTTAACCCTTAAGATTCTAAATATAAATCGTTCAACACCGTGTGTATAAATGGAAATGATAAGAACGTTGTTTCGACAAGTTTTTCAATTACCAAATATTTTTACCATGAGGGAATACAATTACATAGGAAATAATAGAACATCTACATACATACACACATAACGTGATCTAAAAAACCAAAAAAAATCCACATAACGCAATTTACTATCTGCAACTCATTAGCAAGTAGAAATTTATTTACTAAAAGTAGAAAAATTAAGAGTACCTTTTTAAGTAATTTAGATTTACTACAACTTAACAAGCCTACAACAGATAATTGAAAATAACTGAATTGTAAGCAATAAAAAAATGCTCAAAGTTACATCTCATCAAAATTAAATTGTTCTCTAAAGTCTAACTTGTTCCATAGCAGTGTATTGGTTTCAGTTTACCGTCTATTTGTTGCGATGGTCTAATTACATGTTGATGAGCAGGGTTTTTTTCTGGAAACAACTAAGTGGTTACAAGTATCATCATTATATCTTATTTACGGTAACGAAATAGTTCATGATGGACTTTTTTATGAAGTATCTAATGTATGTTAGTATCATTAAAAAGTATTTTACCAATAATATCAAACTAACTAAATTAGAATTTTAGGTTGATAGTAATTTAAAATAGGTTTTTATTAGATGCTATACAGGATGTTTCATTTTCAATCCACAATATGAGGACAAGGTTATAGAAAGAATGTTTAAATTTGGTAAAGTCGTTAATTTCTTAAATAAGAAATTCATTTCCATTCTTGGTCTCTAACACTTTTGGTTTTGGTACCTTTATTTTGCTTGTACTGGAAAACTTAGCCCACTTTCATTTTTGTATTTAATAGTGTACTCGAAATATTTGTATGCCGCTTCCATTTTTCTGATCATTACCAATTTTTTCTTTTTATCAGCATTGTTGGATTGTCACATCGTCAGAATGAGCTTTTTCTTACTTTCAACATTGTATAATGGTATCGACAAAATTTTATCATAATATACATTAATTATGACAGAAATATTGTTCTTTTCTCAACGACGGAGAGTTAAAAATATTTTAAATGATTAAAGTTTCATTCTTTGAACGCCGAGAGAAAGGGGCTGGGAGAGAAATATTAAGTACCGGAGACAATAGCATTACACTTTTTATCATTCTCTCCACCCCGATGTTCAAAAAAACGCGAACTAATATTCAAAACATTTTTAATGTTTCCTCACTCCTGGTTTTATAAAAAAAAATCGTAAAAATATCAACTCTTGTTAACACCGGTTTTCAAAAAACTGATATTAATTTACTTACTGTAATGGTAATTTTTATTGAATTATGGTTATGCACTGTAAAAAATTACAGTAATTTTGCCATGGTAAATCAGGAATATTACACGTAATAACGTTGTGAATTTACCACAATAAATCATGTAATTTTTGTTTTACATGTTTTTTTTTCTAGGATATTTAACATGGAAAAAGAAATTTCGGTAAAATTTATAGCTTTTTCATGTAAGTTTAAGATTTTCAAATTAAAAGGAAAATACAGGAAAAAACGTGTACAATTCTGTATTTACTCTCAAAATTTACTTAAAAGTGTATTGACATTTTTTTGGGGTATTTAGTGCACTTTAAAAGTAATTTTACTAGCGAACTATTAATTTTGCTGTAAAAATATGAGGATCTTTTATATTTACTTGTTTTTACTTGAAGTTTCGGGTAAAACTATAGATATCATGGAAAATACGAAATTTATACGCCGCAATGTGATTCGTTATTGGATTATTTATCTGTGCGCGTAGGTAATTCTATTCGTTTGTCGAACATTGGCTCAATGATATCATGTACGTCACAAACAATCGTAGGTTTCGCGTAAGCGTGTTCATTCTTGATCCCTGGTTGTGCGATTCAGTATGACCTAGGTGCCATAAAAGAATTAGGTAAGTTGCTTGCTCTCTTTATAAAAATACATATGAAAATGACTTCAGTGTTCGGTAAATATAGAGTTCATATAAATATTACATACGAATTTTACAGTACAATCTTTGAAAAACACATCAGCATGTGAAATATACTATATGGTAGAAATTTTACCTTATGAAGCAAATTTACCTGTAAAATTGTAGGCAACTTTGTTACCAACGATTTTACATGTAATTTTACTGCAACGTTTTTTACAGTGTGGAATCGTAACTAATAATCACCCTTATGCTGTATCATTTACGTTATTAATAACATGTACGTTATCAATAAATATAACGTATTTACGTTATTTCTGTCAGAAGTGGTATGCTGTATCCGATAAGTGTACGTTATAAAATAACATGCATGTCATTTACAGTACGTTATGTGGAATAAAATAACGCCATGCGATCCCTTGCAGTTATGCGAATAACAGCAACGTTATGAACAAAAGTGAGGTTAAAGTTTACTGAATTGTCAATAGAAACGAGTTGATTTTTGAAAATGAGTAATGATTTCAAGAATTTGTTGGCTGTTGGTTTATTAGAGCAACTTTTAACTGTCAATGATAACACTAACTGATGTAAAATAGGCAACCAAAAGGTACATTAAATAAAAAGATCATTTGTGTTTTTGTAGGAATAATTCTGTAATTGAAATAGACCTAGACCTGACTTGATCATTTGAACTACTTCTTGATATTTTCATAAAATTATTTATAGGTAGATTGCTAGAATATGGTGCTTACATAACAAATAGAACCATTCATACAGCAATAAAGACAAACACTAATAGCACTTAAAAGTAGAATATCTGTTCAAACAAGGAAATACTATATTTTCAAAGTACATTGGTTACGGATGTAACTATTTTGACGCACACAGTTGTTACCAGAATTGTGGGGGACAAAATTTTTAGGTGGCACTAGAACAATCTGTTGAAAGCTGAATAATTCCGGAAGTAAATAATGGACTAGTAAATATAAGGCACTCGCAAGTCAAATTACTAAAAATTCAAGAAGAAACTGTTATGTATGTACACTTTTATATTGTGAGTCGCCTGGAAACAGCTTGTTATTATGAATTAGAAAATATATGTCAGTCGTAAAAATACTTCAGTGTTTTAATCTAACTTAAATATTATATTTAAAAAACGTAACAGAAACCATTATTAAACAAAGATATGGAACTTCACGTAAAAGTATTTGCAACATCTGTCATAAATATATATATTTATATTATTCTACAAACTTGTTTTTAATAAAAATACACAAAAAAATTCTTATTATTTAATTTTGACTATGTAGAGATACTAGCATTTAAAAGGAGGTGACATATGTGTATGTACCACAAGATGTAAGGTGTTTAATACTTTCACTGATAAATAAATTTGCTCAATGTTTCCAGTTCCTTGGTAGCACTTTTCTGCCGTTCCAATCCAAGCCTCTCTCCTCCAAGCACTAACCCATCACGTTGTTCTACTTTAACTTTAACAGGATCTCCCTCATATTCTCTTCCTTTGTGGCTATGTTTGCCTCTGCTTCTCCAGTCAAATTAAGTGTCCAAATCACGTTAGTTGTTGTTTCTCTGTACTGCTTTGGATCGATTTTAAATCTGTTCTTAGTTCTTACTACCTCGTCTCGAACTCTGTCTCTCTTTGTGTTGCCTCAGAATATGATAATAAAGAAAAACACTTCACTTATTAATTTTAACCGGGTATTACTTCACAGCACTGACCATACGTTCAACATAACCTAACACACATTTCCTATGTGACTGTTCCTATGTAACGTTAATTTATCATACTGAATTGGCAGGAGTTAGAACTTTCTCTTGTAATTAATTTATTAATAATATCCTTGACAGCGTTTCATTACAAAAAATATTTCGGGTTTGTTTAGTTTTGACATTTTTTATATTTTACATATTCCTTGGGTAACTGAAGTTTGACTCTGTAGATGGCGCTCGGTTGGATATTTTGGCGTGAAATAATCCATATTTATAAGTAACAAAGCGGAATTTCGTTCTTCTTTTAATATTTTAATCTTTATGTTCGCTTCTCAAGTGAATTTGTATAAATGTTTCTTCAAAATGTCATTGTCAACGACACAACACCACTACCACACTAACCGCTACGCTTGCGTCGCAATTATTCTTTCTAATTGACAGAATCACGCATAAAGCTGTCTCTGTTGTTAAACGTTTCCCATCTATATACTTTTTTCTCTAATAACGTTTTAATTTTTACACGTGGGATAACGTATAGTGATACAACATACGGAAATTGATTACAACCGTTATGACGACGCTTGCATGTTATACGTTATGTTATTTTTAACGTTTTATGTTATTTATAACGTAAATGATACAGCATAAGGGGGATTATATAGTTTTTGAGATTGTATCCCTTCATAGAGGAGTTGTCTCAGTCTGCTACTAGATTCTCCCATGTTTGACAATACCCTCAAAAGCGCTACAAGGGCAGTTTCAGCTTTTACCCGCATTTGCCTGACGTGTGCTCCAAAGGTTAATCTGTGGTCCAATAAAACACCCAAATACCGGAACTTCTTCGGGATAATCCGTTGTCTCCTCATAACGAAATGGATTCCTTTTTGTCTGTGCGGGCCCGTTAATATTTCTGCTCCTGTTTCGTTGGGAGCCACCTGCAGTTTATTTATTTATTTATGCCCCAACTCACTCCATAATCTACTCTACAGATTTATTAGGTTTAAACATAATAATATCTACAGTGGTTAAAAGATATCTGGATATGTTTCGTCTGTTCTACTCTATGATAATCTTCCTTCATGATGCCACGCTGCAGCAGTTTTGGTATCCAAACCGATTACAGCCACCCATTTATCCAAGATATTTTAATTATTCTCACCGCTTCATTTATCGCGTGCGTGGGCGACCGCCCACTCATAAACCCGAACTGTCTGTTAGATAACTCATCATGCTCGGTAAGCTCGTTTTCCAATCTCTTTTTGAGGAGACGTTAAACTAAATGTGGGAGTTTCCTGCGTTGACTTTGGCTTTCGTCGGCATTCTGGTAGGAAACGTTGCTGTCTTAAGAGTTGGTTGAAGAAACTCAGCAGCGCTGCTGGAATTGTCTCCGCCAGAGCTTCTACACCCTCGTATGATATATGATCTCGACCTGTGATTTGTACCATTTTATCAAGGGCCGCCGCCGTGAGTGTTTTCATTTGTAGAGGTTATATGTATGTGTGCCCAAGTGCCGCATGGCAATTTTATAACCATCTCCCCATATGTCGTCCTCCAGATGCAAGAGTAGCTTTCTCCAATCCTCTTCCTTAGACTTCAAGATCATGTACATCAATTCCTTTCTTGCATTCTTATAGTTCTTATACTTGATTTATGTTAGCGCTTCTTCCCTTCTGGCTTCTTTTCTTGTTGGCTTTAGTTCACATGCGTTTTAGACTATGACATTCCTTCTCCTATTGTTGATATCTGCATTCACTCAATACGGCCCGGAACGTTTGCAACTAGGGACTGAGATAGTACATTCCCTATTAAAGCGCTCCTCTGAATTGCACGTGGGACTGTACTGGATTTCCGTGCAGTCCTTAGTCCTGTGGCTAGGCTGCTTATAGTTGGTGCATATGTTTGAACGATGTGGCAGCTGGCACCCCTTTTGCACAATGACTGAATCACAAGCACCTGCAGTATCTTGGTATCATCACTCGCCACGTGTTCTGAAGTTCATCTAGCATGTGTTCACTCTATCAGCTTTAACTAGTTGCTTTGAGCGTTGTCTTTGCTTACCTGGAACGTGGCAATTTGGTTACCTCTGCAAGGCCTCATTAATTTTGCTAGCTTCGGCTGTGCGACACCATGAAGTAATCTCTCTATTCCACTCTTTCGTTGGTTGTTGTAGCATATATGTCAAGCACATATATTGTAGTAGTGTTGCTTATCATTCTTGTTCCATTATTAATTTTCTTTGTTTTGGTACAGTTGTTTTTTACCTAAACCATATACATTTGACCTTGTGTCTGGCCTTTCTTTCACATTTATTTACACGACTATTCTTTAAAATATCCTCATATTCTTTTTTCTTTGTTTTGTTATACACTTATGTCCATAGTTTACAACTACGTTTCTTTATAATTACAGTTGATATTTAATAGCTTTGAGGGATAGCACTCATTTCAAATATATGTAAAAGTATTGATAAAATTGTTTCGTTATTCATTTATCTCATTCTTAGTATTCAGCAAGTTAAGTCAATACCGCTGTCTTATACTCTTCCAAAATGACTTTCATTAAATTCTGGAAAGATATGTCTATATCCCAAATTTGGCTTATTATAGTTTTAAATTACAAATTAACTTAACGCATTTCCTTTTTTTTTCCTGGTCTACGACACTTTTCTATAAGCAATGAACAATATTCAAATACTTTAGTTTGAATCTCATTACTATCTTATTTAATCTTAAATTGTATTCGTTTTTTAATTCAAACATAGTATCAAGAACTTTTGTCAACGTGCTGTACATGAGTGGAAATAAGAAAAAAAAGTTCTTGATGCAGTGTGAGTCGTTAAGAATGGGAAATTTGGAAAGTGGGAATAGAAGAGCCTGAAACATGAGGATTGAGCGCAATATGCCTTAGATATGCAAATGTTGCTCGTTTAAGATATACAGGATGTTCAAGTTAATAATTTTGTTTCTAAATTTCCCAATAATTCAGCAAGTTTTCATAGATTAAATGTAAAAATTGGTATTTATATAAAAATTGTTTCAATACAGTTCGTCGTATTAAGACAATTTTTGATCTTTAAATTACGAAGTTCAGGTAAATAATAAATAATAAAAACAAATAATGCATACACATTCAATCATACTTTATCAGTAGAGTAATAACACACATATGTTTGAAAATAATGTCTTATAAAATCGACTTTCTCAAAAGGGTAGCAAGTTGATACAGCCGTCACTACAAGCGCCCGCACATTATAGTACTGGTGAATAGCTTATTTAGAGCGACTGCTCGAAATGTCCACCACCCACTACAATGCACTTCTCTGTGCGTTTTCTTAAAGATCTTCTGATGTTAAAAAACAATCTTGCCTTATTTCTGATAGACAGCTTCTTGTATTTTTTGAAGCAGGACTCAATTCTTTTTTTGTAGACTATGATTATTTGAGTTTTGCTAACCTCGTGTGTTTTCGGGGAACCTTGGGTAGTTTTACCGTGTTTTGCGCATAACTGTCATAACTAGTGTTGAATCACGTACACGCGATAGACGGATAAATCTCCCGTGCTTAATAAGGGTGTTTGCTTATTAATATTCGATAATACCTGTGTTAGAAGTTAGAAATAGAAGAATTGCTTTCATCTTGGGGATACAACTCCACTACTTAAATGAATTTTACAGACGTAACATACGTAGATCATCTTTTGATATGCATAATCATAAACAATATATTAGAATGTATCAAACATTTAAGAGTATCGGCAAGTTGTATAAGGATTCCATTCAATCAGTTGGGCTAATTGTTATCCTTCTAAAGCTTGTTTTGAAACGTCCGTTTCCTTATAACACCTAATCCAAATAGCTTGTATTAATTATGAAGATGTGATAGCCATTATAGAATAGTTCACTGATAGCAATATGACATGGGCAAATCTTTTACTTACCGCAACTGCATATATTCTTTGGCTTAACTACTTCAGCTTAACTATCACCAGTAACTTCATAAGTTACCGGTATGAAACAGACCGTAAGTAACTTAGATTGCTTCTTGTTAGTATCAGTGTTTAGGATCTCTTTTTTACTAGTGCAAAGTAATTTGTGCTTTTGTTCCCTACTCAGCTGAACTCTTTACTTAAGATAATTATATTTTTATTTATGATTATTAAATATTTTTCTCAGTGTATTAAAATCTATTTGAGCAAAAACACAAATCATATCTCGCATTTCACTATTTGAAAAGTCATTATGCCGTGGCAATTTTTATTACTGCTTATTCTTGTATAAATAAGGCAGAAAAAGGTAAGGCTACTTGCTTAGCACTTTTTGACACAAGCGTGACAAGCATAAATAATGATAGCTGTCAGGTGGATAAGCCAACTTTGTATTAAAAATTAAGGTTGTGGCACGAAATGCACTGAAACCTTCGAATACAAATATCTTGAAAACGGATCAAGATATGAAAATTAAACAAGTATGTATTTTTCATGTAAAAAAGGTTGTTCATCAAATTTTCTATTCGGTTTTTGTGATTCTGCATACACAAAAAAGATAAACTTCGATTTATAACAGTGCATTTTAAACTAGCTTCTGTTCTTCTAAAGCTAAAAAGCTCACATGTAAAATCGTGCGTAATGGAATTTCCATTAAAAACTTGTTGCATGAGAAAAGTGTGGCCAATTCTTATCTAGTAATGTTCACCTGTTGTGAAAGAGAATGTTGTACAAAAACGGCATCCAAAAGCAATAATTCTGAAATGATTTCAGAACAAATTAATAAAAGCAAATATTGTTGAAACGATATTAAAAGTTATATACCTGTATTGTTTGCACATGGAATGAGAAATGATTCGCTGTGTATGCCTAATGTGTATGAAAACTCTGAAAGCTTCTAGCAATTCTAAGAGCCATTATAGTTTCAATTTTTAAAAAGTAAAGCATATCGGTAATGCATAACCTGCATGTATACTGCAGGTTAAATTAAAATAAATTCACCATCTTGTATGTATATTCGATAAAGGAAAATGCCAGTCTTTTCTTGTGAGTAGCGTTGTTGCTTCGTGGGAAAAGTGCAGTACATTTTGTAGATATTCCTTTGTGAAATATTAAATCAATTGCAATATTATAGTTAACTTACAAATTTTGTATACTTGATTTATATCTTCACTTAATTTTCAGTGGGATCATTTAGGTATAAGGCATTCGTAACGCAAAGATAGAAGTAAATTCAAAAGATTTAAAGCAAGCAGTTGAAACTATACTCGGTAGTGAGTGAAATATATGAACAAAATTCAAAATCATGCAATTGTTAAAAGTATATACAACTATATATAATATGTGAATATTTGTAAAATATGTTCTCCATTCTGGAATCTGGTTCCATGTACTATATAAGACCAAAATCTTGCATCAGATTTAGAGGGGAATATAAATAAAGAGAGAAAGGTATAGACCATCTATGAACTGTACGAACGTAATGAGCACGTGTGGCTGGACGGATGATAAGAAAATAGCAAAAGAAAGTCCCGCACAATAGACAGTTCACATTTAGAAATACATATTCCCCTTACTTGAATGTTTTTTTTTCTGAGAATGTATGTATCCTAATAATATATTTTATGAGTTCGCATTTTACTAAATGTATAAATTAATTAAGTAGATAGATTTTCGTTATATTGAGTAAGAGATGTAATACAAGGCTTGTAATACAAAAGAAAATATAAATAGTATCGTGCCTAATTCATTCATTTATGGGTCCTAAAAAATACTTAATTTTGTGTTACAATTTGTTTTGTAATTGATATTTTCTGTTAGATACTAGAGATGAGCTTATGCAGACACAATTATCTGTTAAATATTACTTTTAGTTACTATGAAAGAAAAATATATATAAGGAAACATAACATGTATTTGAAATCAATAAAATACTTGGGATTTTAGGAACTGAAATTTCAACTTGAGATAATTAAAACCAATTTATATCCCAACACGTTTCGACTCTACAATGGCAGTATAATTAATGAAATAATGGTGTTACTATGTTACTATAAGCAATTTAAAGATGACTGTATTAAAGTCGAAACTGCTTGCGATATAAATTACTTTTAATTATTTCAAGCCACAATTTCACTAAACTATTAATAACTAATCATGCTAAAATTTTAAAACCCAAATACATATTCTCTGAAAAACATAGATACTACTGTGCTTAGCGTTAAATAAATAAGAATATGTATGTATACATTTCTAAATGTAAGCCTTCTATTTAATAGTTTTTTTTTGCTTGGATATTTCCTTCGTTGTCTTATTTGCTATTTTCTTATCAGCAAAAGGGACGCGCCATCCAAACCACAAGTGCTTATTATATTATGCTTGCACAATTCATAGACGGTCTATACTTTTCTCTCTTTATCCCTCCCTAAATCTGATGCAAGAATTTTGTCTTATATAGTACCTAGTGTGGAACAAAATGCAGAACGCTGTTCAGATAAAAAATAAAGTGAGAAGCTTAAGTTTTATCAAAGCAATCACAATAGTATTCATAAGAAGGAGAAAGTTAGAAGGCTTTGGACCACTAAAGTTACCAAGCGAAAAATAAAGCTGCCTGAAAAAGTGAAATATTTTGGCGTCTTTCTCGAATGCTTTAACAGAAATCAGTCAGCAAGCCTCTGTACTTGCGTGTATGGGGCAGAGTAGGAAGGAGTACCCCTGCAGAAGTGTTGGGCAAGATAAATTTCTACAACGATTGCATACAATCGTGTTTATTCACGTCGTGAGTAGGGAGTGGTGTTGCTAGCGATTTCTCGAGAGCCGGCAAAGCACGAGTAAATCTAATCTAAGTCTTATAAAATCACTTTATATATGTTGTATGAAATTTTGTCAAATTTGTTATTAAACCAAATTAAATATTTTTTTTTAAAATAAACGCATGTGTAACAGATACCATCAGGCATAACGATGCAACTCCAAGATTTATTCAACACGGGTTTTGGGTACTGCATGGTCTGGGAAACCACAATAAAAGTATTTTGTTGTAGTTGTCCAAACATTGACGAATCTAAGCAAAATTAAGAAAGAAGGTTTCATCTACTTTATATGTAAATATAGGTCCTGTCCTAGGAGTGTCTGACAACGCAGTACGAGAATAAATCAACATATAAATAAGTATAAGAAAGAAACGGAAATAATAATACTTCTATCAATTGTGTAATGTATTAAACATTTGACTATTACCGAACTGATATTTTTCAGTGTTGGGTATTTATCTTGGAATGCCTGAGATCATTTACTTATTAGACCTATAAGGATGGATTGTCATTTCCAAGTAATTCCTCGTAGAGAAATTTATTAGCTTTAGATCATGTATGAAAGTATTGCTAAGAAATTCCAATATACACAAAAAATACGAAAGCATCTCCAACCTACTGGAATGTAATTTGTGAATGAGAAGCATTCAGTTCAGCACCATCTCGTTCAGCTGATTTAACTTTGAAGATTCTTTTGTGGAAGTATTTGTTCATGAAGATCTATTTTCGTAAACGATAAATTTTAAAAGATATAAAGTATATAAATGCTTTAAAACGAAACAGAAAATATGATTATTCCGGGCGAATTCGGTAGAGATCGTGCTGTCATCGCAAGAAATAGAAATCAAAAGAATTAAAAAATAGAAACACAAGTATTTAGTATTTTTCGGTAGACTATTCAATGATGTCGCGCTTGCTCTTCTCTCTTCCCCCTCATATGTTGTGGGTGGGGTGGGTGGTTAATAAACTATTTTTAGCGTAACCCAGGAGCAACGACGTGGACTTTTTAGATCTTAAAATCATTCTCGTTAAAAAGAATTACTCGGTTTTATTTCTTTTTTTCAGGAAACACATTGTATTTTGTGAACGGTGGACAAGTGAACCACAGTGGGAGTTATCAAGTTATCATTGCACTCAGAAGAAAAGCAGAAAAAATACATCTGTTTGAATACAAATGCCTTTGCAATTAAAAAAAAAAAATGATGCTGCGACTAAAAAAAAGGGAACTAAAACAAGTACCTTTTTTGTCAATTGGGTGTTCTCTATAAAAATAGAAGTCACATATTCCGGCATTTAAAAAGATAGTTAATAGCTCTACTTCATCGATATCCTGTATGTCGATTAGCCAACCAAATACCTATAGAGTAGAAGTACAAATTAATATACAGGGTTGGGATAAAGTATGGAATCAAGCAAATATCTTTAAAACGGAGACGATGGTATTGATGAAACTTTGCGGATAAGGGTAATGAAATATAATACATCTGATGTTGATTTTGTTGTTGTGACTGTATTTTCGGTTCAATCGGGAGTACCCTTTTTTTTATTTAAATTGAACGTCCTGTATATTTTTGCAGATTATAATAGACCTTGTTTTTCCAAATTCGGCTATACTGGTTTTAGCATAATTATCTGTAAATAATGGAGAGATAATTAGTTCGGCAAAATTTCAGTGGGGATGGTACAATACGTCAACAGATGTCAGTGGCTAGAAGTGTCAACCACAACCCGAAGCTTTGCCCAGCAACAAACAAAGAAAGGTATTATCACCTACTAGGTAATGTAAGTTGTTAAAAAAATTTAAAACGTCAAATTTATTTAATTCGTGTCCATCGAGCTACAAATTGTACGGATGAAAATGGTGCATTTAAAACGAAAGAGAACGTATTAAAATTTTAATGATGATCGGGTTTGGCGATCGTTTTAGCGATCGAATTAGAATTCTTGAAGAAATGTGTCACCTTTACAACAGCAAAATCAACATCAGGTGTATTATATTTCGTTACACTTATCTATAAAGTTTCATCAATAGCTATGTTCGCAGAGGAACCACAAACGAGTCAGACGCGATTCGATTGGTTCAAAGAAAGCGGAAACAGTTCTCTGACTGATTTCACAGTATGGGTCTGACTAGTTTGTGATTCCTCTACGAACACAGTTAATACTATCCTCTTCGTTTTAAAGTTATTTGCTTGGTTCCACACTTTATCCCAACCCTGTATACAAGATAATTATATTTTAAAATGGCTGATATACAATGGTCCATTTCTTTACTCCATTGCTACTAAAAGGGTGTTAGTATACGTCTACGGAGAACGAGGTTCATATTGTTGGGGAGATGATCTTTATGCACGAATACTAATTTCTTAATCAACCCTAAACGCAGAGTAATAAAAAAAATAATAAACGCGACATATAGTGTTGCTTGCACTGGATTCGTATGCAAGACTTTGTGTTTATTCAAGAAATATTATCTGGGTCATTTGATATTAGTGAGCACCCAAAGAGGAACGACAGCTAGTTTGAACATTTTAGTATGAAAATTCTTGTATTGTGCAGCATATGTATTTGTACAAGTGAAGATTCACATAAATTTGGAAAACTTTAAGTAGGGTCACAAATTTTATAAGTGGCGCTTTACATATATGATCAAATGTTAATTGAGGTGAGTCTATTCTGTCTCTTCTATTAACTTACTAATAGTAATTTATATATAATACACCATTCAGTAATTGAGAAAGATACGTAATAAACAATTTCTAATTACTTGCAATTGAATCACCATCAAGAGTAAAAATTATGTTGGGTAAAATGGATTTAGGTCTGTAGTCAAACTTTATTATTTCACCATATACATCTACATATAAGATTGGCCATACTGTCTCATACGCTTTTTGATTTAGCTCTTAGAAGAATTTGTATTAATCGAATTTACTTACTGAGCATGCAATGTAGCAGCAGTAGAAGAGAAGGGGTGCACATATGAAAAAGAATAGATATACACATGAAGAAATAATAAACACTCAGTATCTAATGTTAGAAAGCCGTTCCTTACCACCGCACATCTGTGGTTCGCCCAGCTGGACATAGAAAAGGACATCTTTCTCGTAGCTGTCCTCTTTGATTATTGTCAGCATGATACTTTTTCTGAAACAAATAGATAATCAATATCAATACAACATGTCGGTTTTGAATATTATGCAGACTGATGGGATGTTTTCAATTTACAAATTGGTTTACTGTTGTTTTGTTAATAAAGATATTGTAAATGAAAATTACAATTAAATTTAGGTAGTTTTGGCTAAAATAGCGAATATATGTTATATGAACCTAACCGGAATTGTATCTTTTTTGAACATTTAGTCATCTTTTAAATATATTTAATTCACCCAGGAAGGTATAGTTATTTCATATACTTTGCCAATACTGCTATTTGAGCTTAGTTTGTTAGATTATTATTAGACTCTGGTTTATTTAGAAAAGCACGTATGCACTATCAAAAACAGACAATAACATCATGAGGAATTCATGCTAATGCCAGTAATCTATATATGCAGTAAGAAAATTAATTTTTTGGCAATTGTTGACATACAGGTATAGGTTGATCGACCGTCTTAAGGCTCGTGTACACCAAACCACCGCGAATGTAACTGTAATGTAAGGCGAATGTAATAGGAACGAGTTCATCAGCTGGTTAAAGCAAGCATATACGATTACATCATTATGAAAAGTGTATTTGTATAATAAATTGTAGGTCTAAATTGGCTAAATTAGCAAAATCTTCGCAAATATTTAGACTTTAATAACTTAATACTCTCATTCAATACATTTTCCACTATCTAAGTATATATACGCGTTGGCGTTTGCACACAGTTACCATCGAGGGGCACTGAGGAGCTTTGGAAAAGCGAAACACGTGTCTGTCCATTGTGGTAATTGAGTGATACATTTTTCTGCAGTTTACTGCTAATTACCATATATCAGTAATGTGTAATAAAATAGTATGTATATAAATACTTGCATAAATTTGCCAAGTAATACAATCGCCATTATGGAATTGCACTACTGAAGCCTTATCAAACAAGAAACACCAAGGTGTTCAATACTTAAGCAGTAAATCCTTACAAAATCATTCATCAAGGCTTTTCCATCGAAAATATTAAATAATTCAACATTGTTTTGGAAATATTATTGCTATTTAGACGTTAAATTAGAAATTATTCCTTTCGATTAAATAGTTCTTTTTCGGCATACCCGTTATACCGATACGCAATATTATTTTTGACCTTGACAACTATAAGCTCTACCTGTCAGTTGAATACCGCCAGTAGGTTTATTTTACCGCCCTAGTGCGGTAAAGTACACGGTATCTTCAAATCTCTCTTACTTCCAATGTGATAGCTGCATAGTATTTTTTGATTTAATTTAAAAAACTTGTTTACTGGTATTTTTATTGCTGTTTCAATTGTTATGAACGAAAACCATCATCAAAAAATTCACATTGACATAGACTTAAAGCTGAATTGTCAAAACAGAGGTGCCAATGCGTATTTCTTTTTAAATAGGATTTCTAAATATTTTCGGCCAAAAATACAAATGTCATACGTTAGATCATTTACAGAGATAGAATTCTTCAAGAAAACGGAATGAATTAGCGGCAATTTAATTATCCTTAATTTACACGTTACTAATAACTGATATTTATTTCACATATTCCCAATTGAATAATATTACCAACAATCTGTGAATTAAATCTTCTCTTGTATCTTCACTATCATTGTAATATTTAATTTATATTTTATTATAATTTAATTACTACTATGCTATTACGGGCTCGTAAGATAGTTGCGGGTGTAGGTACTTATGTGCGATGTAAAGCTATATTGGGCTCCAAAAATTAACATCTGGCCATCTGGTTTCTTTTTAAATCACGTTTTTTTTTAACACTGACAGCTACTTTGCGCTCAAAAAAGTAGCACAAACTCAGTATCATATTTCCGCGGTGCGAAATGGACCCCTTTTTCATTTGAACAAGGTTTCGAAATTCACTTATTTATTGAAAACTGGATGCCAAAGTGGATGCCTTGTTGCCGAAAAGGTGCGAAATTTCAATCCACGTTATGCACCAATCACGCCTTGTGTAAGTAAATTTGTGAAAAAAGTCCGAGAAATTGGCATGTTGATTGACAACATAAAGTATCCTCAATTAAGTCAGAAATTGAAATAAATGTAAATTACCATTCGCTTCGATATGGCTTCTCTCTATAGGCTTTAGAGCAGCTGGAGAATGACGGCTATTTTGTTAAAAAAATCTAATTTTCAGATGAGGCGTATTTTCATGTCGGCGGCTACGTTAATAAGCAAAATTGCCGTACTTACTTAGGGCTCCAAAAACCCATGTCACCTTGACCCATGACCATGCCTAGTCAAACAGCACCAAATGTACCCTGCGTGTGTAACTGTTTGGTGTGGTTTTTGGAGCGGTGGCAATAGGCCCATTTTTCTGCGAAAATGAAGACGGTAACAATCAAGTCCAAGAATCCATCTTTTGGGAACTAAATTCCATAATTGTGTAATCAGCCATTTTGGTAATGTCAGTTTGCCTTCATTGAGCTGCGATTTAACACCACTAGACTATTTTTTGCGGGGTCCGTTAAAGATCGATGTTATGTCGACAATCCAGAGACGATTCAGGCACTTAATATTTACATAATATTTTCCGCACTATTGCTGAAATACGGGCCGAAATCATTGAAAATTTGCTGTATTTGGGTTAACAAGATGGGCTACTGCAGGGCCAGCCGAGGCAGCCATTTGAATGAAGTTATATTCCATAATTGATCGGCAAGTTTACTCTTTTCTAATAAAACAAAAATAATTTGAAAATATTAAAAGTGTCTTTTCATAGGATTTTTAAAAAGCAACTAGCCGATGGCACACCCTTTATTTAATAGGAGTTTCTACTAATTGACAAAACTGGTACAAAATCTCAGCTTCAAATTTGGCGGGTTCTCCTTGTAAGTAATCTTTTACGGTGTAATCAATTTTTTTTATATTTTGTGTTGTTCGACAGTTATAAAATTTGACGCAGAACTTTTTTTGTGTTTTTGTCAACCTATGTAGAGAAATATTATAACCTTTTTTGAACTTGGTAGTATAATTATGACCTATTTCATTGTCTATAAATGAGTTTTTTTATTTAAAGTTAAAGAGTAAATATTCGTAGTATAGATCTCAGCGAATCTATTGGTTTCAGACCCAGTAGCGTCCGCATAGCCCGCTTCCGCACTATAAAAACACATAAATCAACCCATACTAAATACCATAATGAATAATGGACACAACGCAAGCCTGTCACACAGCTCCCGCAGTTTGGATGCCAGCTACCCGAATAGGAATTTCCAAAGCATAGGACGCAGTACTGAGTCTATTACATGCATACATACATAGTTTATGTGTGTTAGATCTCATTTTACCATCAATTTCAATACCTAACAATCAGAATAATTGATGTGATTTAATATTACAAAAGTAGGTGTTTTAGTGTAATCATTATTTTTAAGAAGAATCAACCTAGTTTTAGTTAAATTGAGATATAGTTCATTTTCTTTAAGCATTTTTTCAGCATTAAATAGCAGCTATAATATGTATTAACACATTCAAACAGAATAGTTTAACTCCTGTTAGCTAGATACGAGCAAAACCAGTTTTTTGAAACGTTTCAGAATCTATATCCATAATTTTTGGAGGAGTATGTAAAAAAATACTTGTAATCTTAAAAAATAACATTGACACTTGTTTATTTTCTCTTGCATTTAAAGTACCCAGTCGGTGTGCGCTCGTATAATGCATTGAAATTGCCTTTGTTCGATAGAAATTCGTGTTGTTCCTCATGGAAAAGATTGTTGCCGTCTAAAACGAGTACGCTTGTTGATATACGATCATTTTTAATGTTTTTGAAAAAGCGATTAATTTAAATAGTTGATATTGATTTGTTGGCTGATACTTTGGTATTTCCTCTACACTTCTTTTTTTTTTATATACAGGGCTATTTAAGTCTACCGGAAATACTCCTTCAGAGAACAATGATGTTATAATATCGCAATAATATATAAAAATTAATGTCAAGCATGACATTCAAAGTAACGCCATCCATACCACAGTTGTGCTTATTATGCATTTTATTAGTTCCTCTCAAGTCACTGGTAGCAACTGATTGAAAGTGAAATGTTTTAGAAGTAATCTCAATCTTACATAAATTGTTAATACTGTTATTGGTATGAGCGAATCTGTGGGAAACGCGTTAAAATAATTAGCTAGAACCTTAACCCTCAAGGACGCGCGCTGTTGTTAAAAGTACAACACTTTTAGGATTTTGATATTCTTGAAACCTGTTGGTAGTTATTTGTTCAAATCACCGTTCTATTTTTATATTGATTGCCCCACCACACTTATCAGTTACAATAAATTTCTTTATTTTATCAATATAGTGTATTATGGATTACTTCTAGTTGAGTTACCACTGTTGTACAAAATACAACAAAGCACCCACTGACGTTTCTATTTTTACTGGGCATCTTTTTATTCTTCACGATGGAACGTAAGTTTTACTTATTTGTTTCTTCAAAATTTTTATAGGATTAGTAAAAGTGCAAAAACAAAAAAGCATAACATAATAAGAATATTCCTCGGACCTAAATAATGTGTTAGGGATGTTGAGAGCCCCTGTAACTTAATTTTCAAGTTTATAAGTATTGGCATGATTAACGATATTTTACATCGTACTAATGCATACTTGGATACAATCAGAAATAATTTTTTTCATCCACGAGATAGCAGTAAAACAACTAGATCAGAATTTATGGCATTTTTTGAAATTTTATTTCATATAAGAGGCAATAAGGCCAACATGACTAACGTGAAAGAGTTGTTGAGAGACTGGAATGCAACTAATAAGAATTGTAATGGACTACAAACGATTTTAATTTTGAGGTATACTAGATTAGATAATCGCCAAACAAGAGAACAAAGAAGGCAAAATGACAAGTTGGCAGCTATTAGAACAATTTTAGACAAATTTATTGAAAATATTCAAACAAATTATAATGTAAGCACATTCGTCACAATTGATGAGATATTACATCCATTTCGAGGCCGTTGCTCTTGGAAATAATACATTCCGTCCAAGCCGGCAAAATACGGTCTAAAATTGTTTGCTCTTTGTGACGCAAAGACATTTTATTGTGCCAATTTAGAAGTTTATGTAGGTAAACAACAACCTGTACCTTATCAGACTTCGAATTCTCCTTCAGATATAGCGAAACGTCTAGTAGTTCCCATTCAAAATTCCAATAGAAACATTACAACAGACAATTGGTACACCATGCAACTAGCTAGTGATTTGTTGGAGAAAAATCTAACATTGATTGGTAGTCTAAGGAAAAATAAACGGGAAATTCCACCGGAATTTCTACCAAATAAAACCAATCAGCGAGGTACTTCACTGTTTGGGTTTCAGAAAGATCGAACCATGGTCTCCTATACAACAAAAAAAAAAGAAACAAAGCTGTAATGCTGGTTTCGACTATGCACGACTCAAATGATGTTGAAGAACAAACAAATAAGCCTGAAAATATATTGAAGTACAATAGCACGTATGGCGGAGTTGATAGTAAAGAGTTAGGAAGTGGTCTGATGAAAGAACAGCTTATTATTAGAACAAAAATACAATCACTCCCGATTGACATTAGAGCGTTTTTACAAATGAAGTATGAAACTTTGCAAGCTCAACAATCCGAACCAAAACTAAAAAAGGCAAGGGGTACATGCGTACAGTGTGGAAGAAAGAAAAACTCTTTAACAACAAAAATTTGCAACAGTTGCAAAAGCTTCGTTTGCAGTTCTTATAGCGTTACCTCTATTACTTGTTTCGCATGTGCGAATAACATTCAATCTGAAAAATCTGAGTAAAGCCACTTTCCTCTACAGAAAGAATTTTATTGGCAAATATGAAACAAGTAAGACAGGTACAGCCTGAGTACGTCTCAGTAAATAATATTTTATAACACAATACGAATAAGTTCTGTTCAAAATATAAAAAAAATGGTATTCATTATTAAGCATTCTATTAATTTTCATCCTGATGACGTCACATGAAACATTGCATTTCAATTTATTTTGTTAAACTTAACAACCATTCAATAGAAATTTTAGAAAAATGTTAATAACTCGATTCAAAATTAAGAAAAATGTGAAAATACGGTGTGTTGTATAAAATACAACAACACGCCTACTTACGTTAGGCAAAAGGGCGCGCCTCCTTGAGGGTTAAGATTATATGAAAATTGAAAATATTCTAGTTTCGCCCCAGTTCTTTGTTAACAATCTGTCAAGTAGCTTTCTATTTATTTTTAGGGGAATTTATAAAATCATCATTGACTTGCTTGTTTTTATTTACTAGCATTTTATAATATTCTTTTTTTTTTAATTCTTTATTCTCAAGTTCCATTACGTAAGAAGAATTCTTTTCATTGTTTATTGTAATAGTGGATTTTACTCTAAATACTGACTCAAAAGTTGCCGTCGAGAGTTGTTGATTATTGTGGAGTTCGTAAATATTCTACCTCATCGCATTGCAGGCAGTTTGTTACAAATTTGAAGACCCACTTTAATAAGTTATGCTTAATGTTTAGAAATGCTTGATCATAAGACATAAGATTTGAGACTTAAAATATTCGTCAATTATAATATTATCCATGCAAGTTTCAGTTGTGTCTTTAAACCTGGTAGCCATGCAAATAGTGGTTATAGCTCCATAGCTATGTAAGAAAAGCATAAACTCGTTTACATAACTTTGATTTGTTAAAATATTTAGGCTAAAATCGTCTGTTAGAACAACATTGGATTTTCTACTTGTCAACAATTCAAGCAAAAGTGAGAATAATCTGAAAAGATCGTGGATAGATTACAAAGGGACTATTAAAAAGGAAGACTTACTGCAGTTCACAATCAGTAGAAATCATTTTCGCATCTTGACAGGTCTCTCAAAAGAACACTGTACACTGAAAAGGCACCTACAGAGAATCGCGATCAACACGGGAAATACTAATTACAGAGTCTGTAAAGGGACACAACAACAGGCAATTTTTGCGAATCAAAAGAAAACCCAGAGGATTACTTCGATTAAATACAGATTACTGCAGGGCATTAGGATACTGGAATGGTTGATATAACTGGGGTTAAAGAAAAGGGAGACAAAATATAAAAGCCAAGAGGCTGCAGTGTTTCCGGAGATTCCATGTCAGGCGGCTCCCACAAGAAGAAAAAAGTATACCTTGCTGACTATACGTAATTGTATGTTAGTTTAATAATATATGTAAGTTAAGCACGAACATTATTTTCAATTCGCCAATTCATTTTCTTTCGAAACTGGAGCAGCTATCGTTAGCTCTGAAATATTTGCATGGTTTTGTTTAGTATTGTACTGTTATTTGTCACAGTATTATAGTAACATTTAATTCCATATAATTTTTAACTTTTTAATGCCCATCATATCTTTGTTTAAGCAAAAATATTCCTCAAGTAGATGCAATCTAGAGACAATGTTAATAAAGGTTTATAGAGAATCTTAAATATATAAATAAATATTTAAATTTAAATTCAATAGATTTGACCCTAATTATTAGTGGATTGTAATACATCAGCACTATGAAAAAGTTGTAATACTGCAGGCACTTTACTTTAAAAAAGAAACTGTTTGTATTAGATTATCATATTCTATAGAAGTAATAAAACGATGATAAAGAAGTTTCCAGAGTAACAAAAAATAAGAAGCTAAACGATAGCGTTACTTACTGAGGTATTAATAATCTTAGTTTGTGTCAATTCATTGCTAACAGTTGAAATATCACAACTTTAAATGCCACTTGTGTGGAAATTGCAATTGTTTCTTGAATATTTATTTTAATGAACTAAACTAGCGAGTTTATAGAATTGAAGCAGAAAATTTGTCGTTATCATATAAAATAAACGCAAAGGAAGTGGACTAGTAATTATGGTGGAGGTGCCACTAACATCAGCTGGATTGACTCAATCTTAGTTAATACAAATAAATTTTACTATCATTTAACATTAAATACTTGTGTAATGAAGAGTCAATCTTAATATTTGCTATAAATGAAGGAAATGCCTATAATTCATTTAACAGTGATAAAAAACTGTTTACAATAATACGTGATTTAAATTAACGCCTTCCTCGAGCATTGTTTTCAGTATGTATAAATATATATTGATAACAAATACTCTCACGTTCGCACCATTTTAATAGCACATATTGCTTTCACAGAGTGACACAGTTTTGAAGATATTTATTTAATTTGTAACTTAAAACTGATTGTGTTCTTTTAAGAAATACTTCAATTCGAAAAACCTTTCTGAGAAAATAAATAGGTACATGTACAGATATATCGACATCTCGCAGTTACTGAGCCTGGAAAGAAGTTATTATCTTGGCAAACCACTGAAAAACTAGCGTCGTGGAAATGGCAGTATAAATAATCCACCGTCGAACAGTGATTGATTACGGGTGGAATGAGTAATGCATAGAAGGAGATTATCGTTAGCTGAATGATAAATTTGGCACTCCGTTGTTTTTTTAATCTTTAATAAAATGTGAGGAGCTTGTATTCACTTAAAATTCCATCAGAATTCGATTTTGCGTAACGGTAAATGAAATTTTTGTTTACCTTTGAATTTTTTGAGGCAAAGTGAAAGAGGGAGAGCGGAATTTAAATAAAATCATTAAGTATAGCTTGTACAGCGAATATGTGTGTATTTTAAATTATATCTCTTTTTCCAATACGGCAAGGTGCTTAGTTTTTTAATCTTCAAACACTATGTACATTTCATTAGCTATGCCAACATCATCAGGTGTACATACTAGTATATTATCAGAATACCAATGTGTAAATATAATAACTATATACTAGGTTACAAAATTAATCTACAGGATAATTAATTTTTAATAAATTCTAAATATTTATAATTAAGGGGTGTTAAATGGGTATTAAGTAAGCTATTATTATGTTTTTTCATGGCCTTTATTCACCCCAGGTTGAGGGGAGTAATCAACATATTAATAGAATATTAAAAAGTCAAATAATGGAATAATAAAATCCCGGAACACCATTTTACATTTGCAAGTTTCAAATGGTATTGTTTAGTGATTGTTTTGTACTATTATTGTGCGTATTTTATTAGTTATCATTGTTAAGCTGCAAATCAGGTAATTTACTTCTGAATAAAAGAGTCGATTATATTCACGGATGATCACCATATAATTCTCTATATTATCAGATTTCTATTAAAAATGTTAATTACAAAAATAATATAAAAGCACGAGATTTAAGACTAAATTAATGCTTTTAAAAAGCTCTTGTTTTTTGTACTTCATCCATGCTTTATGAAATTATAGTTTTCTAATAAACTACAATTAAAATTATGCATATACATATATGATTTCACTGAGAGAAATGAAAATGTAATTTCAACCATTTCTGCAGTTTTAAGTATATATGAATTGATATAACTATTAAATGGTGAAATATATACAGCGCATCTGGTTAAAATAAGCAGTTACTTTTTATTAAAGTATTTAAAACAGCTAGGAGATAACGCTAGCTAACGTAGCATTATATAATATAATAAAAAGTTTTCGCATGCATGTTTATGCTACTACGATTTGTAACTTAAAGATGTAAACTAGAAATCCGAACAATAAATTTATGTGATTATTAATCCGGGCCAAATATAAAATTGCAAGATTACAACTAAGTTTAATTTATGTGATATAAACCAATGTTTTTCAAAAGACTTAATGAAGTTCATCGTTTCAGCCTACGTTTTATCTTAATTACCTGCAATGGTGACCTGATTTCTTAAAATAACATCAAAAATAATGAAACGTCTCCTAATTTAAAGTTAAAGGATACTCCGCAAGCCAGTCTAAATTGCAAAGTAATTTTATCCCTTTAAATTTCAAACTTTAATTAAGTTTATTATCAAATATCATTCTCTACCTGTGATAGCCTGCCTCATAAAAGAGCTACTAATCAAAACCTTGGGGTAAAAGTTAAAATTAAAAGGTGCAGAGCCCGATGTACATACATTCCGTTCATGCGTTAGAGGTAACTTCCGGCTTTTTAATACCCATTGCTTACGTTACTGTTTCATAATGTTCATTTCCACAAAATTCACCGCATGAAACCATTAGTGTCAGACTAATGCGAGCGGAAGTTACATAAGGTCCGATTTCACAACGTCAAAACCAACGACGAAATATTATTTTCCGGATCTCCGTGATCGAACAACCAGAAAGAACTAATAATTACACTGACCTCGAAGCGATTAAGGAGCCATTACGCCCGCTAGTTAAAACTGCTTCTAAAAGTAAGTGCCTATAAACGCCTGCAAGCTCTAATTACGGTCATGCAAATGAAATATCTATAAATCACGTTGGCCGTAAGTTCAACTTATGGTCAATTAAGTAGCAGAACAAACACTTTAGGTCATACATTTTACATATACGTGGAAGAAAAATAATTAAAAGCATATTTAACTTGTGTTCAAGGTAAAATTGAGGGAGTTCAGCCTGTTCTGACTATGCCTTTTCAAGCGCATCTATTTCTCTTGATAGTTAGAAACGTACTAATCGAATTGCCTCAACGTGGGTTTCATTTTGTTCCGGTGAGTTTTTTTGTATAATTTTCTACATAAATGGATATATACACCGTTGGACTAGGCTGATTTGGCAACTTCCTACGCATGAAGCAAGGTTAAGGTGCGCCCATAGGATCGGAGTACCCAGAACTACGAACGATAGTTTGGCGACCTTCTAATAGTGTGGATGGGTAGTTTGGATTCGGCGAACTAGTCGGCAAACTGTTCGCCTAGTTCTGATTTGAATCGGAAGCTTGCGCACATCAACGCGTCTGATTGTTCGGGTCGACCAGTCCACACATCCGAAAATGTATTTAGAGTGAAAGGGAAAGCTGTTTACCGAACTCTTATAGTTTTTAAACTATTTTGCACAATGAAAACCATTGTAACAACAGGTAAGAGGTACAAATTCATTTTACTACATGTAATTTTATCATTGTTATTGCAGTATGTCGTGGTGGTGTGTCAAAACAGACTTTGACTTTTTGTCATCTTATGTAAATGCCTCGATAATGCGTTAATAATCATCATTACACTAAATTGGCTCATTTTAAATAGACTACAGAATTGTATTTTCATCACTTTGAAAGTAATTTTGAAATAACTTAAATGAA
This sequence comes from Protaetia brevitarsis, assembly GCA_004143645.1. Classification (NCBI taxonomy): domain Eukaryota; kingdom Metazoa; phylum Arthropoda; class Insecta; order Coleoptera; family Scarabaeidae; genus Protaetia; species Protaetia brevitarsis. The sequence goes on from RXPK01000139.1 coordinate 1,533,595, forward strand.
TTTATAATTATAATTTTGTTTTAAATATGACGAAGAGGTTACCAATTAAATTTCTTTGAGCTTATTGTGTATTGCCATAATATGATTTGGCTTAAATGTGTATATTAATATTCTTAAAATTGAAGAGTTAGATGATATTTATGTATTCTATTAACGAATAAATTACTAATAAAGATACATGTTCACAAACATAATATTCCTTCTTGGTGTTGTGTAAAAAAATAATCATTTGAAGAAATCATCCCGCTCTATCACGACCCGTGTTAAAACATACCGTTTGAATAGAAACATTTCAAACGATTCTTTCTCCTCACTTCTCCAATGCGCAACTAATAACATTAACTTGAAGGGGTATAGTAATATTTCCAGTTGACAGCATAGTAGTAAACCAATACAAACAAACATAAAAATTAAATTTCACCTTACGTCGTTCTATAGTTATCATTATTGTAATACCCCACAAAGAAGTCATTCTTAATTGCGATTTCTTATGTCCATAATTCATATTAAGTTAAGATGCTATCAACCGTAAACGCAATGACAGAAATACAAATGAGCAATCAATCCAGTTGAATGGGGTTAGCTAAAAACGATAATAGAATACAAAATATGTCATTTCCATTCAAATTTAATTTAATATTTAATACTACTACATGTTTCGGCGGGATGCCATCTTCAGCTAATGGGATGACAGAAGAAAAACAAAGAGAATCAAGTTCAATATAAATTTTTAATGATGAGGTGTATAACAGTTTAATAAATGTAATTAATAGTGATAAATTTTCTTTTCTTGGCCAATTCTGAGGTTATAAATTTAATAATAAAACTCCTGAGACTAGTGGCAATTAAAGAAAATTTCTGCCACTAGTCTCACGAGTGTGTGAGGTACAAATTTACCAGTAACTAGTTAGTTGCTAGTATTTTTAGACTTCTGGTTAATCCGAAATCGCTATGAACTGTCATTCATTCATTTCATTCATTAAGTTAGGGTGGGCACCTATAGTCCAGGCACTTGAGGTAGGCACTGCTGTGTACTGATGGTACGAGCATAAATGCAAAATGAAAAGTAAAAAAAAATGAAAATTTAAATTTACTAGCTCAGCGGATAAAAATAAAGGGCGCAAAAGAATACTTAACTTCAGGGTTACCCTCACAATAAAACCTATCATGAAAAGTAAAATGTGGGTGAAAGTAATCAAAAATAAAAGAACTGAAATTTTGAATGACGTAAACAATCATTAAATTTATTTTTAAAAAAAAAGAAAAAAAAACATTTAATTACAATGATGCAGAAATAAAACCATGAATTTAAGATTCTGGCCAAAAACAAAAACTGCATTAGGCTCTACAATTACTAGAGGACAATTCAAAATCCTCTAAACAAAGCAAAAGACAAATTTGTTCTAGAAGAAAATCCTATTTCACAAAAAAATCCACGTGGTCTCAAAATTACAACACACTAAATTAATTTAAACGTGGACAAAACAAGTATATTTAAATTGAAATTTAATCACAAGCTCAAAGCTTCTTTTCACCTACACCGAGGTGATTAACAAAGAAAACTAATTTGAAAACTAGGAAACGGAAAAATAAACTCTTTAAGCTAAAAAAACAGTATCTTCTAGAACAATATATAATAACTGATCTTACATCCGACTTGTGTACACAATAAAATACAACAGCAATTATTAATTAAAAGAGTTCCTTGAAGGATGAGAAAATTTCAAAATAAACGAACTACATTTTAAATAAAAATAAAATTACCAAAAATGGCAGCAAAGAAAATAAATTTAACTGTACTTACTCCGCAATCTTTCAAGAAACTACCTTTTAGGGGCCCAAACATCGCATACATATAACAATTTACAATTGCGTGCCAAAGCAGCGCATGAATCGCAAAGAAAATAAAAACTAGAATATTACAATGAACTATATACAATACTGGTAAATGCAAAATGTACAACTGACTGAATTTAAATTTACACAACTGAACAATTACATTAAACTTAAACAAACAATTCTATTAACAAAATCTTTTCAAAATAAAATATTAAAATTGTGGAAACTCTATCATTGCATTCATAAAAATGAATTGGAATGAATAAAAATACAAATTTGAATTTCCGAAACCCGGAGTGCCAGACCACAGCATTGTACCGTCCCTATTAAATCTCCTACTTCCACTCGAGCAGCTTGGTGTTTTCTATAAAACCCAGTATCTTGCCTAGTGGAAACTTGAGAACCTTCGACGGCTCCAATAGATCCTTCCCGAAATAATTCTGCTTGAGTACTTTCAATTCCTCACATGTGTAGATCACATGTAAACTCGTTTCCTCCTGTAGTTCGCATCTTCTGCACCACGGTTCGCTTATTCGACCTGTGCTGTATAGATGCTTTTTCAGGGGACAGTGTCCAGTTACCAGCCCAGTAATGGTTTTAGCTCTTGCTAGCTTTCTTGTTGCGTCTGAGTAGGTTATCAAAGAATTTAGCATCACCATCCCCTATTAGCGCTTTAGTATGGAGTTGACCTCCAGTCGACCTCCATTCGCTATGAACTTTATTAAAGGAACATTTTTTTATATTATTGTATTTTTAAATTCAGCATGAAATTCTATGAAGATTAGAAGTAGGGTTTCATATTATCTATTTATCTCTTGCTGTTTCTAAGGTGTTACCGTTTCTGTGAAAATTATGACATTTGACACTGTTGCCCGCAATTTATACTCCGTATATTTTATATTGTTAGGTATAGAATTAAACGCTAGACCGATTTCTTGTAATATTCTTATACTTATATGTTTCCACATATTAGGTACATATAAATATAGGTTCCAAATATCCTTCGGAGAAGTCACTATACAATATAGGCAATTTACCCGAAAGATATACTTATAAGACAATTACTAGAAATTTACACAAAAGAAAAAACTAAATGCAAGCACAAAGCTTCTACTCACCCATCGAGGTGATTGATAATTAAAAATGAAACAGCAAAATTGAATAACGGAAAATTAACTTTTTAAACTATAATGAGAGAATAAAAACTAAAAATTATCTTCCTAAACAAAAAATAATAATTAATCTTATATCTATAAAGTACACTCTTCAATATATTAACAATTATTACGAAAAGAATTCCTTGATTGGCTATATGATTGCAGAAATTAAATTTCAATATCAAAAGAAATACAAAATGGCAACAATAATATACAAAAATACGTCTATTCACATCAATAGTCGAATAAGGAACTCTTTAACAAAACTCTACAATCGTTTTTCTTACAAAAATGTCTCTCTCAAAATCGTACAACGCAGTCGTATAAACAATACGCCAACATTCAATAGAATCCGCATTAAATCTACACAAGCAAACGATAGACAAATAAATGAAGGGAATTAATTTAAAAACTTAACACTAAATTAATTAAATCATACAATTAACTCTTAAACTAAAATTTATACAAAACAACATTATTGTGAAAATTCTTGGAACATTGAAATCAAACGAACGGAGTAAACATAACAACAAAACTATGTAACTTAAAATACACTCAACGGTAATGCGGGTTGTCTAACCATAGCAGTATGTGTAGCGGGAAGTCCTCCAGTATTGAAACCCTAAAATTTTATTGCAATTGGAAGAAAGTTTCTCAAGTTATTGTTAAATCAATTTGAAACATAAATTAGAATTTATCAGGCATTTTTCCTACAAATAATAACACAATAAAAAAAAACAAATTATGGTAAAAAATGCGGTTTGCAAGTAGCTGTATTAATGAGTGGCCAATATTGTGTCACATATAAAGTCAGCATCATATGGGATGTCTTTTATTACAAATAATTAAATTTATACAGGTTTGCATTAATTTCCTACAACACCTGTGCAGAATTATACTAACGAGCAATACCGTCGTCATATAAATACGTGCCAACAAGTATAGGTATCTATGGATGTATGTATGTTACATACTTATAACTTGCACAATGTTGTACTTACTCCTACAAGTCTCTAGATCTCTAGAATGTATAATGTAATTCATTCAAGTTTCAATTGATTCATTTTCGTACAAACATTGTGATTTGGAGCACTATCGGCAATTAATGTTATCAGTTGCTAGTTATAAAACATGTCCTCTATATTTTTGACTCAATCGGATTGACGGTTTCACTATCCAGATCGATTAATCGCCTGACCGGTTATCTGACTAATATGCACAGCACTAGTGTAGATGTTATGCCTATCCGCCATTGCGGCAGTTTTTTTCGCGGTACCCCCCACTCAATATCTTGGGCCTGGTATCTATTCGGTGTTGATATAACTCATTTACAAAGCCCACGATTGACTGGATGTTGCCTTAGTATTGCGCCATTTCCGCATTCAAACACGTTTGCCTCAAACAAACGCAAAAATACGCAGTTAAAATTAAGACGGTTATTTATAGAGTTGGGCAATTGTCCGGCGGAGCAGGTACGTATTGGGACGCTGCCCTCAAATAATGTAATATAAGTAAAGCAGATCAATCGTATTATTGTAATTTAGTATGTATTTATAAAACATGTCATATTAATATAGAGTTGTGCAAATTTTTCTTGTGGACAAAATCGAGCAAAGCGAGCGAACAAATGGGCCACCTTGCGATGCAATCGCATTTTATATCACTAGGTACATATTTAGATAAAATAAAACTTTTAACTTTTTATAAGAAAAACAGGCACTGTTGTTACTGACTTGCAACTCTACGGTTCATCTGCTTTATTGGAGTGCATGAGTTGGAGCGCACGTTCTGAATACGTACCTGCCACGCCGGCAAATTTGCCCAACTCTAGTTATTTATGAAGGATTTAAAGATATCATTTTAGATCGTAGCACCTCTAGCACCCTACTAAAACCTTTACTGAAATTGGATTTGTAGCAAGGAGTACACCTCTCCAAATTATTTACGATATTACAAAATATATGTGGTGTTTCAGGTAGATTAACTATTAACTGTCTAATAAGATCATAACTGTCAACGGATTTAATACTTTTCCAAAATGATATTTTTTCCGTTCCTGAACCACTGCGCACTGATTCAACTACAGACATCGATTTGCGAGTTGACACTATCACAGACGATGATTTATGAAATACGGTGAAGGTATAAATACTGCAATGGATTCCTTTTATGTGAATATGACTTATAATTTTAATATGTATTACAAACTAATTAGCTAAGCTTTATATACAGGGTTTTCCACGGAATTGGTTAGTTTGAAGTTGGGCTTAACGAAAATGTTTAGTTTTGAAAAATATGGGGTTTGCAATAGTTTGGTACTTACTTCAGGTATACTTCCGGTTAACCAGAAGTCGTCGTGAATTTTGTTATATTAAGTGGAGCACCCTACATATTATTACATTTTTGAATTCAGCATTAAATTCTATGACGATTACAACTAGGGTTTCCTATACCTACTACTATAACAAAAATACTCCAAACTGTGGTACTGGTAATGCTGTAAACTTCTCCTAAACCAACTATCGAAACGTACGTCCAGTTTAGTGCTGTTTGTGGTGAGGGGTTTAGGAGAAGTTTACAGTATACTTACTACTACTCTAAGATATTACGATTTTTGCGAAAATCCAACTGACTGCGGATTATTCTGAGAAATTTAACACATTTTTATAAAAATCAGTTGGAATGCCTGAAACTTGATCCTTTAGATTTGAGACTTGGTTGCAGGTGGGCTAGGGGAATCATTAATATGACATTGATTGCTTAAAATAATGAAAAGTAATATATAAACAGTAAATTATTTTACTGCAGTTAATTTGTAGTTCTTCCTAGCAAATAAATTGGCAACTTATAGATATCGTGTAGTAATAAGGATGATATCGTTATAAGAATTCTCATATTGACCAATTTTTTCCTAAATTGCAGAAATGGACGCATTGTATACCTAAATAAAATTTCACGAGCAGAAGAGGAGCGGGACTCATTAACTGGTTGTTTAAGACGAAGGAACAAAGACGTGAAAGCCGCAAAATCTTGAATACAAAAGACAGATCATTAGTAACCTGAAAAAGTTGAGTTTTAAAATTCTTCAGTGAATTTTTTACAGCAAAATCTTAAAATTTTCATTACAATTTATTCAATCACTGCAGGTGTTATTATACAGGAAATAAAATAACGAATTGATTATATGATATTAAGTTGTGAGTTGTTTTAATAATATAAGTAACGGATGTATTTGAAACGAAGATATTCGTATTCGCTCGTACCGCCGTGGAAATATGTGATACGGACGTGTTCACGTTTCAAATTGCGTACTCACTTTTATGGTATACATATATCGAATAATTTCAGACAGAATTCTCTTTAGGTAAAACAAAGCCGTATACTAAGTAAAAGTCTTCAATACGTATTTGATACATTTAAATATTTTTTTATTAACGAAACCGTAAAATGATCTCCATGAATTTTCACTTTATACAAATTTACGGTCGATAGAAAAGAGAGTAAAAAGCGAGACGGAAAAGGAAGACGTAGAGTCGTCCGAGGGGTGATTAATTGGTTTGATAAGTTTGATTCAAATCCTTCTTCTATGCCCGGATATTCATCTTCATGTTTTAAATTATTATTTTATGATTGCTGCAGAAGTGTTGCTTGAAAAAGAGGTAACAAATGAGAAATTAGTTATTCAATATTCTAGCATTTCAATTCGTATTTTGTTCGGGAAATAAATAAAGTATTATTGGGAAAATTTAGGTAGTGATGGTAATATTAATGTGGAATTATTTGAACAATTTGTATACTATTACAACTGATACTTACAATACAAATATTTTAAATAATATTTAAATTGAAACTAATGCTTATAAGTAGTTCAGAATAAAAATATTTCTAAAAATGATTTATTTCTATTGGCTGCATTGCAACATTATTGTCATATTGAAAACTCCCGCTTTGGGTTTTCCGTTCCGGCGCATATTTTTTATATTTACGGTCACACTAGATGTCATATGATGTGTGCAGAAGCAAATAATGCACAGTCACGCACCGGTAAGTAAATCGTACGATGGTGGCCATAAAAACCCTGCGATGAACTTAAGAAGTCATCCAATATGGGGATTCCAAGTGACGCCATGGTTCAGAAATACAAGTTAGATAGAAAGTATAATACCAGATAAGAAGGACTTGGAGAAAGGGACTCCAGTAAGAGCCGAACGAAACTGGTATACATTAGGCTCTAAAACTGGCTTTGGCATAGGAGCTGGATTATATGGAAAGAAGCCTGAAAAGGCCATTTCGGTAAGTTTCCGCTGGAACACGACAGTGAGGTTGCTGCAGTTCATCATTATGTCAGAGAAAAAGAAAGATGGCCGAGTAGGTAGTTTCTCTGACAGTAAGTCAACAGTTAAGCTATGAGTTCCACAACTATTGACTACAAGTGCCCCCCTTGAGGTGGCACCCTAAAGAAATTAACGTTGGCCTGGGTTACCAGTCACTTGGGCATGAAAAGAAATAAAGCCGCGGACGATCTGGCCAGGCCAGGTTAGCCAATGTCATTCGTTAGAATTGACTTCCTTTGGCATTTCCAAATCGCAACAGGTCCAACAATGAATGGATACATAACGAGTCCAGGGAGTGGTTGCAAAAGTTACCAAGATAGGGATAGGCAAAGAATTCCTAGAGAACAGTAATCTGAATCTACTAAAGATCTACTGATTGAGGACGGGAAGATTCTCAAAACAATAGTAAGTCTACTCAATGGGGATTGTAGATTGAATGCGTATATGTATACCAAACAGACCTGGCAGATGATGCTATTTGCAGATTTTCTCGAGGGAAGGAAGAATCAGTGGTTTACGTGCTGTGCCAATGCGATGGCATGACGAGGACAAGGTTTTGGTACTACTGGGCATACTGGGCGCGGAGAACCTCATTGTTAACAGCTATATAAAGGACACACCTTGAAAGATGTTATATTTAAGAGGACAAAATAAGAGAGTGCTTTCTAGAGCAAACGAGATCAAAATATATGTAAAAGGGTTGTGGTGTATGGCCACCCTAACCTTAATCTAACTAATCTAAGAACATCAAACCTACTCTTTTTTTAATTTTTCACTAAAATTGTTGAACCGGCGAAGAGATAAGACAAAAAGCGTTACTTGGCGCTACTGAAAGGCGTTGTTGGAAGTGTCCAAATCAGCTTAAAATAATAATGCTTTTATAAAACTCTCAGAACCCATAAAACTAGCGTAACATTATTCATGGCTATCTACGTATAAATGTATGTACCTTAATACTGTTATTTGTTTTACGAGAATAACGTTACCTAACGTTCGAGATGTTATGGAAGTTATATTTCCCATAGAAAAGTAGAGCGTTATGGATAGTTTATTATATTTAAATATCTTTCTGTCTTTTACCATTTATGGACTTACATTGCTGAGTATCTTAGGTTGGACGGCCTTTATACTTATATGTTAACATACACATTGAATTGCGCATCGTATGTTTGTTAAGTCAAATGATTAATTTCAAACATATGACAAGATATAAGTTCATTTGTTTATTAATTAACAAAAGCGTTGGTGCAATTGGTACTACGGATGGCTCTGTAGAACTAAAACGAAAACATTTATTTCATAGAGCAGGGAACATAATTTTTTAAACACTTCCACAGTTTTAATTAAATGGAGTAAAAATCAAGGACAGAAACTAACTCCTTAATTCAACACTAAAGGAACTTCTTAGTATCGTCAAGTGCAAACGCGATTGGCAAAAACCGTTGAGGACAAGATATCGTTCTCGAAGGCGAATTTACGGTAGTCTAAATCTGAAAGTTACGGTAAATATACAGATTTGAGGAGCCTTTGTTCCACTCCGGGGAAATTGGGCGAATTTTTCGGGAATATTGTAACGTTCGCATTGGGGTCACGCCCTTCGCCTCGGATCGCAAGCACTTCCGACTCAATTTCTGTTCTGCGGGCATAAAAATCAAACGACAAACGATTCGTCTCGTTCTCGAATTCCTAGTACTCTGTTATGTAAATATTAGCTCAGATCTTTTACCTACTTGAAAAGGCCAATTAATGGGAAACTTAACGCTTTTAGGATATTTTATAATAATAATCATTTTTCAATAATTAATAGGTAGCTGTGTCGTACCTTAAAGGAAATTTTAATTAGAGAGATTCGTTTGATGGCTCACAAGTAGTTATTGTGATTCTGTTCGACTTACAGATTTTTTTTGTGCCAGCCGCCTGACCTGACGATGATGTCTCAGAAAACACTGCAACCTTTTAGTTTTTTGTATTTAATTTCCCATTTCTTTTATCCATCTTACCAGCCATCCCTTGGTCGAAGTAAAATAAAATCCTCTGGGTTTACTTTTGGCTTGCCAAAAATTGCCTGTCTCTTTGCGTTCAGAGCCTCGCATTCATTCAGAATGTCGTAAGCGTCCGCTGTCATCCCATTACATAGCCTGTAGTAGGTACCTCCCATGTTGGTCCCAATTTTTTATAAGTATAATGATGAAGATGATTCCTACTGAGTAGCAGCTGTTCTTCAGTCTTTTTTTAATCCCGTAAAGATTTTTCTATGAATTTGCCTGCTTGGTTTATGCCAATGTTCTTTTCGATTTACCCAACTTCTTACCTGTCCTCGTAATGTGTTTGGGAACACTCCTCGAACAGGTTCTGGGCCGATATATGAAGCCGATGATATATAAAACTTGTGATAGCATGCTAACTCGTCGGTTTTTTTGTTTCTTTCGATACCGAAAGTCCGAGCACCCACAGCAAAGTAACTTTATTGCGATCTATCAGCAGACCTGCAGTTGGCGGACGTTTTGATCACGTGAACCAATCAGAGAACAAATTGGAGTTCTCGCGAATTGGAATACGTTGCCTGATTGGTTCACATGATCCTGAAGTGTTCGCGAACTGCATGTTCGAACAAACCTATTTTCAGACTAGTTTTGATTGTATTTTAGCGTTCGCTAGTCTTTTCAGTATTGCCTGGCTGTCTGTAATATAGATCTGAGCACTACCGGATCGTTTATTTATTACTAATGACCAGGATGCAAAGAGAAAAACAAATTATTAAATCCATCAAATAGTCATTAACTCAAGAAGGCGGCTTGTTTATGGCGATCTAATTGTCAAACAAATATTTATTTCTCTCAAATAACATGTACAGTTTTTAAACTGAAGTAGATGGAATATTCTTCTTCTAAAATTGAATTAAATATGCCTATATTTTGAGTCAATTAATAAACTATTACTTCAAATTAGCCGTTGGTATACAGTAAATAAGTAATTTAACGATATAATATGTTTTATAGACTTAATTGATTGCACTCACTTCAATTGATTTACTATGATTTGTTAAACCAAGTTACTTTCATTCTTACTGTAAATTACTACTTTATTGATTTAAGTAAATCATTTTTTTTTTGTATAAGTATGCAATAATTTGTTAAAACTGGATTTCAATAGTCGTTATTGTAGGGTTCTACCAGCTACCCTCGCCTTGGGGTTGATCCGCAGCCGAATCGTTGTGTGATGCGAGTCACTCTTCACAGTTCCTATAAGATAATTACTTGGTAAATAGATAAATGTGTTACAATTTTTATACTCATACAGTATATTTAATGTATTTGATACTACACGGGTAGAAAACTTTACGATAATATTAATCAGTACACCTGTTTGGAGATGTTTGGGAAAAGATAACTTTAATATTATAAATGCATTAAATTAATTGCAATTTTGGTTAGCTTAATCTTCATTTCTTAATAAGCCTGATTTTGTTCATTGAACAATACTTATTGTTTAAGTGATCTTGTTGGGTTTGCTGAGCCCCAAGAGGAAAGATAACAGAAATAAGATCTTATTTCTGATTGGTTATTTGGAAGTCATGAAACGTACGCAGAACAAGTTTCGGTGGTAAATTATATAAAAACCGAACCCACCGTGATCAAAGTCCATGATTTATTAATACAATTCCTGTATAAACAAATTACATTTGATATGATATACGATGATTGAAGCACACAGAATAATAATCCATCAACAACGACGCATGTAATGCAGGTGCCGCTTACATATTTGGCTTTTTTGGCTCAAACAATTTCGAGTTGCAGGGTAGAAAACAAAGCCGAGTTTGTTATTTGATTGATGTATGTATGTACATGTATAAATATGCAGATACCTATATGTGTGCACAAATATTAATACGTCAAAAATTTAACTTAATCATCACACTATTTTGGTTTTTTGTTAACTTTACAATAAATTACCACATTTTGAAATTGTTATTTGAAATAGTTTTGCTGCTTTAAAAGGTCAAATCTCGCGGGTATTTAACTGAATCGTATTCATACACGCGGGGTTTGACTATTCTATTTTACTGTGTTTATGTGCGTTTGATGCTTTTCATTAATTTTAATATTTTATACTTTTTTTATTATTATTTTATCTATATACAAATCATTCAAATGTTGTTGAGAAATTTCGGATCAGTTTCCCATATATTTTTGTAACGACCTATTTTTCATGCTTCTGAAGATGACCACAGGCCGAAACATGCTACGATGATCCCTTAAATAAACTCCTGCCTGGAAAGGAATTTTTCTTTCTTCTTTTTACATGTTTCAACCAATCTACTGGGGACCAGTTGTATCTTTGTATGTGTTGTAGGTTAAACAAAATTGAGGTTAATTTAAGTGTAGGTGTAACAATCCGCCGATATTATTATGCTAATATCAGCAAATTGTCACACATATTTGCACTTATTCTACAAAATAAAACAATAATTCAGAGGAATAATAATCTGGCTGTATTTCGTACATACACACATAAAAAGAATTTCATCAGTTAAGTAAATATATTTCATTAAATTTTATAAGTATCTTTTGCTAACTTATAGAATTATTTAGCGTATATTTAATTACAGATTTAAAATTTGCCTACCAATTCTTAATTCTTCTGCATTTACTGCTTCCAAAGGGTCTGCAAAATTTCGGAAAAAAGCATTGGAAATACTCAATTTTGGAAACTATAAACAGCATTTTTATCCATGCGAAGGTATGTTTTGCATTTGTAAATCAACATATTGTATATTGTATATTCTCTATTCTATTCTCTTCTTTAAGTAATCTTAAGCTTTCTCGGTCTGCAACAAACCTTTAAAAAAGTAATAACTAGAAGAGTATAGAATGTTTGCTAGCCATAAGCTGTATAAATAAATAAATAAATAATTATAATTATGTTGTATAATTGAGGTAAAAGAAATAAGAATAGCGCGGGGATATATTCGGATGCTTAGTTGCACTAAGTAAAAATATACCCACTATTATCTTCTACTCACTATTATTTGTAATATTTGTATCATTGCCTAAAATAGTTGCTATCTCTTAGCCTACCCGTAAGTTAAAATCTAATTAAATGATCCAGAAAATTCGACTGCACGGTGCGGAAAAATATAGTTCCTTTTGAGGTGTGTGATATAGTGCTGTAATACGTTTTTCCCTATAACGCCAACATTATAAATATGCGTCTTGAATTTTAAGACAACGATACTTTGCGCGTCGAGGATGCGGTTCAACCATTTGCATCCCTAACTCTAAAGGATATCTAGATCAAAACAACACTTACTGGTTTTTTTACTTTCCAATAAATGCCTACCACCTATACACTGATCTCCATTAATTACTATACTATCTTCACCAGAGCAAGCCATTTAATGCAATAATGCTTGAATAAATCTATTTAAGTTTTCGTTTCTTTAAATAGAAAAAAAGGAAGTAATTTAATGAATACGTATAATTAGAATGAATAGAATTGCCCCTCGGCATGTCTTTAAAATTAATACATTGTGTCATGCCTCAATGTGGTAGAGAAGTGAAATAATCTATTCAAATAGAAGACTTAAAAAGATTATAAAATACGTATTGTGTACATAAATAGATATACGAATTCTATTTCCTTTCTTCTCATTACGATTTTGTACAGCCTATTGTATATTTTCTTTTTTTAATCTATTTGCTATGTTGCGGCCGCTGTGGTCGATGTGTAGAGCCTTCTTAAATAATTGCAGTGGACTGTTTCCTCTGCTTCTATCACTTATTTATTTATTGTTTCTGGCATACTAACAACACATCAGCAAACAAAAAATTGATATATATTTCAATAAACTTTTGATTACATGCAAAGACATTCGATGCTGACAAGTTAAAAATTTACAAACTCAATTAATAATAATTTTTGTTTTTCAAAGCATATTATACTTATGCATCAAGCAGTGAAGATCCAAACATGCTACGTTTCCTCTTATGTTAATACTGATTTGTTTCTTATTATTTCCAGCAGAGTTATAGATTTTAGTACGTTAATTTCCATGTGCAAACTATTAATTTCATCTGCCCAATATTTATTATACTCTGCATTTTGCTGTGTGTATCCGCAACCAATACTAGGTCGTCTGCATACAACAGTGCATCCTAATTTTCACAAGCTGTGGTCGATAATATCCTATTTGCGCTTGTTTTGAATAGCGTGTCCATTACTATTACAAAGAGAAGTGGGCTTGGGCGTCACCTTGTTTTACCCTAATTTCCATTTCGAAACTTTCAGATGATTTGCCGTTGAGGTGGTCTTTGCCGTATATGTTCTTGTACATGCTCTTGATAACTTGAATTAATTTTAAAGGTGTATCACGGTTTTCAATACAATTTCATGTCATCCCTTTTAATGAATCCCAATTTCAGAGGTATAAATGTCAAAAATAATTCTTCCCATTTTTCTACTAGATTTGTTATGATATTGCCTGTTAGCTCTCTAGGTAGCTTGCACGCCTGATCGTTTATCTTCTATGTGGTTTCTTAACTTTTGTTTCTACAATCCTGCTGATGTACATCTTAAAACCTGTAGAAGACAAACAGGTGGCTCTATAGTTATCGCGATTAAAGTAATCACCTTTTTTTCACTCCTTCGATATCTCTATTCACCAGCTACGTCTGAATATATACAATGACCATTCTTTTCTTCGAACTCCTATCTACTTAGTCATTTCAGATGCTATCTGATCTTCTGATCTTCTCCGGTGCCTTTCTGATTTTAAACTTTTTTTTTATTAATGCCAATTGCAGTTCTTCTGTTGCGATGTCTCCTCCAGGTTTTTTGCTTGTGACATGATTAATCTTGTTTTTAACTTCGCGGTTTTCTCCTTTATCTATGAATTCGTGTGTATAATACTCAGCTCATGCATCCCATACGTCCTTAATTCACAAGGTCGTTATTTTTATCTTTTAACTTTCCTACCTCTTCCTCTTTGTTTGGTTTCAAGTTCCTTATAACACTCTAGAAATATCTACTGCTTCAAGCGTCCCATTTAACTAGTTTCCTAGTTTTTTTAACTGTTTTGTTTTGCGATGTTGGCTTTGTCTTTGGAGGCATCTCTTTTCCTTATGCACTCTTTTCGTCTTCTCCTCGTTTGTATGGATACAATTCTTCCACGCTGTTTTATTTTTCTGAATTTTTTCTTTTACTTCTTCGTTCTACCGTTGTGTTCTTTTTGTATGCTTATTGTATTTTGTTTTTCCGCACAACTAATTTTGCCTTGCTATAAATATTTCCTTAAATATCTTCCAGTGTCAAGTTTTCCTTGTTTTTTCTTTTTATGATTTTTGGACAGCTATCTTATTCTTATAAAATAGGATTTATGAAATTTGTTTAGCAGCTTTGGTGTCCTTTAATACCAGTATTACTAGTCTATGTTGGATTGCAATGTCTGATGCTTCCATTACTATTACGTTCTTTATTCTCTGGTCTTGCATTTATAATGTATAAACTATGTGATCTATTATACTTTTAGCATTCCTTTCCTTTGATATGAAAGCATACCTTTTTTCAATTAGTTATCTGTAGAATGCAGTACCTATTATCAAATTGTTTCAAATGTGAAATTCTATCAAAAGAAAAAAATGAATTTTGGCAATAAAAAAAAAATCTCTTGCATATTTAAACATTATTACACAGTTTTAAGTAAACTTTAAGTAAAATCCAAAGTATAAGCTAACAAAGTACAAATTGGTTTACTATAATCAGGAAAATTTTAGAAATTTCATGTGAAGTTTATCGTTATCAATAATCAGGCCAAAATATTAAGACCACGCCAGAGAACATTTATAAATTCTAAACTTCTAGAAACAAATTCCCATTAATTTCCTATATACAAATGCTTCGTAGTGGCAGCCGCTAATAGACGTATGGAACTTACTATTTTAATTACTGCAAAGTTTCATGTTTCCCGAAACACAATCTTAAATCTTGTAGTAATCCACCTTCAACGAGTTGTGTAAATGAATTATAATTAATTCATTTACATTGAATGAAATTTAAAAATTAATGAAATATAGTGTTGTTGGTTTATTTAGTGTATGAGCTGACAGAAAAAGTAACCAGCAAATATACCTTAAAAACGTATAAAGAAGTAGCATTTATTTTTTTAATACCGACATTTTTTTATCAGTTGCATAATGAAACTTTCATTAATTATTTTCACTCCCTTCGCTCTTATTTCAAAATTTGTTAGGAATAGGAGAAAATGGAATTGGAGGTATCTTTACTGCGTAAATTTATTCATTGCAGACGTTAGAGCCGTTTATCATTCTTCGCTGATGCTGATTATCTATTTAAGAGCAAAGAACAAACATTCTTTTTTTTAAATTGAAAAGGGAATTGTAACACCCCATTTTGTCGTTCGAAGATTAACCGCCAGTAGGTTCCATCAAAAAACAGGAAGGGGATCTTTTACGTGCTCTACATTTTCCGGATCAGTAACCTTGCATATGTAGGTCATTTTTTTGCGTTTGTTGTAGTATTTTCCTCAGAGAAAGTTCCTCTTTCCGACGTAATATATTTTCTTATATTTACTTCTTGATTTCAATCTAAATGTGAATACGGTTTGTACAACGTGTGATGCGTGGTCCATTCATCATATGTCGTCCCTGCGTATAATAAACAACGAGTGTAAAAGTTATATTTTTTTTGTGTGTGAAGCCTATAAGCTTTTTAGAGCTGCTGTCAACATGTCAGTGTCAAAATTGATCACCATATCCCGTTCTCATCAAATCTAAGCAAACCTGTGAACCGCTGTAGATGGTAGAGTATTATTTTCCTATGTTAATTTTTTGAACTGAAAATATGTTTAGGAAACATTGTAGTTCTACGAACTTCATCCCATCTTTCTTAGACTAAAAGTGATCAGCACTTTTCTTTGTTAATTTCTCTTAACTGAACTTTGATTCGTCGCTCTAAATTACTTTAGACAAAAAAATTGATTCTCTAAAGTTTTACAAAAAACGTCTCTCACAATTTATTTGGTTTGATTTCCTCTCTCCTGCAGATAAACTAGCATTTGAATTTCTGAAATATTATTACATATCAAAATTCTATGAACAGATGTCTTAAATATGCCCAAATCTTCAGAAGCAGCAACTCTCTCTGTAATTCCCGCATTCATTATGAATATGAAGTAAGTTTACGATATCCAGATTAGAATAAACTCCTTCAATGTTTTGCATTATTTGGTTTGTACATTACGCACACTAAAAAAATTTTGGTAAAATTCCTTTTCTCCGATTTCGGGACAATTTTGTGCCCCTAAAACCGTACAGGTATTTTACTTAGAAGTAATATTTCTAACTATACGTAATTTTTCAAAAGGTTTTTTCGTGTAACCTTGAATATTCCTAGTGAAATTTCGAAATGTAGGTAACATATCCAAGATTTTTTCATATAGTCTGGAATACCCACAAGTAAAATTTCTAAAGTAGTGATAATTTCCACAGAAGTTTTACTTGTTTAAAACTAAAATTACAAAGAAAAGTTTAGTATTTCTGATTTTTTCCTAACAAAAATAAAATATCGTCGAAATAAAAATGTCCTGGTAAGGGCGTATTTAATTAGAATTTAATGCATAAAAGACAAACAAAATATGAAAATTTCTAATACTTACCCAAAACCACCGGAAATCAGTTACCCGTTGCCTCTCCAGATTGGCGGTTAATTCGCAAAATCAAGGGCCACCGTATGCAATCGGGCAACTGTTGTGATAACACTTCCTAAGAAATATTTATCTGGCAAGTAATAGATAAATATTTGATAACTATGTCTGCCATGTAGAAAACTTATATTGAGTATGGAAAGCTAGTGTAGTGAAATGGGAGAACCGCCATCTTCACGGCAATTTCTGTACTTGTAGAATATGTTTAACGTATTTGTTACCTTAGGCCAGAAAACTTTGTTATTATATGTTTAGAACATTATGACGTGATTCTTGTAATATAATGTTGACGTAACTCTACTACCATATCTGCAACTGTACCGGCTTTGTATAAAACAAATAGTTTCTTTAAGAAAATCGTAAGTACTTGATATCATATATCCAAAAAATATTCTTTTGCTGTTAAGGTAATTTATTTGAATAAAAGATTATTTTTATATTTTTTAACCGTAATTTTCCAAATTGCAAGAAATGTTAAGTTTTTCCTGAAAGACATTTCACCGGGAATTTAACCCCGCTTGCCGCAGTTGTTGAGCGAAGAATTCCTGTCTGAGCCGACAACAGGTTGGTGATTTTTGGAAATTTTGGCTCATAGTTCGCGGCAGTAGCAACATCCCCAAAGTAGTTTTGATTGATATTTATCAGCGTCCTACAATGGCATAGTAAAATTTTAAAAATTCAAAAGTATGATCGTAGCATCAAATTGGTGTGGCCGCATCGACCATCCTAAGTATCTGGAGAACGGAAAGAGCACTTTTTCTTTCCTTAGAGTGGAAATAAACATAAAGCAATAACATCGTTAAAATTTAAGAAATGGAGAGAGTGGTAGCCATTTGACGGACGTCATTCACGCTGTGAAGGCAACCTTGAGAACTAGCTGCACTCATTCATTTGCTTTTTATTGCAATATTTGCGCATAGCTATGCAGGTGAATAAAAGCTATATTTATCCCAATACTACTTCTCAATATTAGTTACGGAAAATAATATAATAATAATGTTATTAGAAAGATGTATATTATATTGAGACACTTCGTGCAATAAGTTTGCCTGTGAATAAAATCACTTTGCAACGATATTACTAATTGCATTGTCTAATCTGAGGTATGCATTTTCGAACATCTCAGCTTACGACAACGAGTTTTCAACATAAGAATCTTGAGTAGAATCTAGGAGATAGGAAACAACACGATCAAAATAATCTTCATTATATGACTTCCATAAGAGGAGGATATATGACCTACGTTATATTTTATATAAAATGGGATAAAAATTAGTAATGTTAGCACATTAAAAATAATTGACACTAACATCAAAAAAATGTTAGTTTAGTATTTACCACTTATTCCTCCAAAATTTTGTTTGTAATAGTGATATCAATACATATTCAAACTTCATAAGTTGAAAAGTAGGTTGGTTATCTCATTCCAGACCTTTCCTTTTCTTGCCAAAGGAGGCTGATTTTTTAACGTTCTAACCTAGATTAACCATAAATAACTCTACTCTAATTTTCACTACGCCGTGCGGCTGTTAAAATTAACTTTTAATGAAGAAAAGTTTCACATAATTTAGCTGCACAAGAAAAAGTGCCGTGTTGTTTCAGACTCGCCCAAGGATCCTATTTGGAAACAGCTTAATGACAGCGGAATTTGAGCCGCAGGCCGACGGGTGCAGACAAATACCTTGGAACAGGTTAATCTGTGCTGGCGTTTATGTGTTTTGGAAGGTTTATCTGTGCGGGTTGATATGTTGTTTTCGGATACCTCGCCCGAGCTACTCTCGCAGACGACTCAATTCCTGCAGCCCGTTAATGTTGCGTAAAGTGCGATATAATTCTTTTGGCTCTCTCTTCGCTTTAGCGTCCTTGTTTATTCTACGCCGGTCGTGAGGGTTTTTCTGGCCCGCTTCCATGCCTACTCAGTTTGATGACATCCGCAGGGTTTGATTGATATCGTAAAGATAATTAATATGATCTACCACGTTGACAGAATGGCAGACAATCTATCCTTAAATAGGACAATATCTTGTAATAAAGGTAATCAGTCATTATAAGCGTTTATTGCCACAAGCATCACGGAATTTTTTCACTAAGGGGCAAAACCTACGAACGACGTGTCTGTTAATTTAGTTATTTTGAATAATTCGCCAAAAAAACGTTTGTCGAAATTCGTGACGTCTAATCCTTAATCAAGTTGCTGTGCAATAACAACATTTTTGGTTAAACAAGCAGTATCGGAGCTGTGCATGCTCTGCGAACCAAAGAAGTACTTTTGTGCGTATTCCTCGACGTAAAAACAGCATTCGACAATACTTTCGCAGCATCAATCTCTAAAGCATCAAGCATCAGTTTACACAACTATCATGAGAGAGACACTGGTGGTGCAGGTCTAAAGAGGATACTCCGCAGGGTGGGGCTTTGTACCCTCTGCTATGGAACCTGATCGTGGACGAGTTACTAGTAATGCTGCACAATGAAGGACATAAAATGTTGGGATATACAGAGGATCTTGTCATTCTGACCCAGAGTAAATTTAATACCGTAGTGCGTGAGAAAATGCAAAACGCTTTATAAGTTAACCCTAAATATCAGTTTTTCCAAAACGACTACAGCATTCAGGAGCAGTAGGAACTTAGATAATTTTGGACTCCTAGAATTCTGGAGTGAAGAAATAAAGCGTTGGTTTTAATCCTCTGAAACTGTAGATTCCAAGTAAGCTTGGAATCTAGGATGACACCAAGACATGTTGCTTTTTCGTGCAGCTTTATTTCTTCACTCCGGAGTTTTAGCTTTAACTTTCCCCATCTCGTGAACGCCATCGTGGTCGTCCTCCTCGGTTCATGCTTGTACAATTTGTTGAGTGTTCTGCATTTTGTCCCGCATTACGCTGTTGAATTCACCCTGGGTCAGAATGACAAGATCATCTGTTTACCCCATTGTCCAATTTTACTAGTAGCTTGTCCACGATCGGGTTTAACAAAAGAGGGATCAAAACTTCAGCTATGCGGAGATTCCCTTTCGACCTGAGCCATCAGTGTCTCTCCCATGATGGTTGTGTAAACTGATCTCCCTTTAAACATGTAGTCTATCCACCTGCAACTTATTTCTTCCTCGATGCTTTGGATATTGATGCTGTGGAAGTATTGTCGAATGCTCCCTCTACGTCAAGCAATGTACACAAAACCACTTCCTTGGTTTAGAGAACCTGCTCAACCCTGCTGTGCGAAGCCATGAAAGGCTGTCTGTAGATGTTCCTGCTTAATACGCATATTGGTCGTGATGTAATGGCCGGTGTGGTAGTATATCATTCCTTATGTGTCTGTCTAACAGTTTTTCAAGAGCCTTTAGTATAAATCAAGCTTATAGGTCTCAGAGACTTTGCTCCATCTTTTCCCGCTTTGCCAGGTTTTGGAATAAAAGTATAAAAGTAATCAGCCTCTAGCCCACTGGCATGTATCCAAGTGGGAAGGCCCGTGAATAACATACTAAGGTTCTGCAAGTTCTGGGTCCTTTTGAAGCATAATTGGATAGATGCCGTCCGATTTATATGGTTTGAATGAGTTAAATGGTCATTTTACTTATTCCATGTTCACTACTTGCCAGTGCTCCCTGGATACCTGCTTTGCAGATTCCAGGTTTGTTTTATTGCAGTCTTGCAGTGATGAATGAATAATTCTAGAATTCGGGAAATGCCCCCGAAAGATTTCTCTTATGGTCTCATCTCTCGTGTTGGTGCAGCCTTTACTTTCTGTTTTTAGAATATGTATTAAACTGTGAGGTTCTTTTGATAATATCCTAGTGAATCTGGAACATTTCACTTGCCAAACTTACTCTACCAAAACTTTTTGTGTCGTTGCTGTTGTTTTAGCAATTAATTTCATTATTCTTCATTTTGCAGGACGTGCTGTATCAAAGATTTTTTTGTTGAAATACTAATAAAAACAAGTCATTGAAGCACTAACGGTTATTAATCCAGTTTGTTCTTTTTAACGTTTTAACGTTTTTAACGTCATCCTGTTTTTCCTATTCACTAAAAATGTCAAAAAAATAGGATCAATTAAAAGTTTTTGTTCAAATGAAAAATAAGTATACACACAAAAATAATTCAATTAAGATTTAACAAGAGATAAATAATAATAATCGTGGATGACTTCATTTTTTCTTTTATAATGAGTGCAGATTCGTTTTCAAACAGATGAGCTTCTTATTTCATTCACTTGTGTCGTTGTCGTCCTGTTGTATTTAAGATAATACTTTACTTCTGGAATATTAATGAAGAACCTTATTTCAGAAAATGAAAGCTATTCACATTAGAAAACTTTGCTATACAAAGCAAATCATTGAAGTGCTAACGGCCATCAATACAATTTGTTCGTTTAGGTTTCTATTCATCTTCGTGTTCTTTTTCCCATTCATCGAATGTGCCAAAACAATAGGATTAATTAAAAGTTTTTGTTCAAGTGTACCCGCGAATAGTCACCGCGCAAAGTAATCTGCAAACTATCGATTTCTACCGGAAGCAATTGCCCCGGTAAAAGTAAGCAGCCACACCGCAAATACGGGGATTCCCCGTGACACGGCCCGGCAGGCTGGCAATTGTAGACTCATTAAGTTGAAGTAAATGGATCTGAGAGCCTGTCTAATGCGTTATTAGTCCCCTTTAATGAGCTACGAATTCTAACGCATTATACCAGGAGTTACTTGGATTAACTTCCGTTCGTATTTGCAAAATTATAGTTGGCGGTTCACTGTGCTTTTAGTTTGAATGTAATATTTATTAGAGATATACTGTGTGCGAGGAAGAAGTATGGTCAGCCGATAACATATGAAAAAAAAATAAAGAAATATCAAAAGATATATACGCATTTGCTTGCAAGTACCGGTATATATAAAAACTAGTTGCACATTAATATCTTGAATAGTTTAGGAAATCATATTTAAAAGGTGTTTTTTTCTTTATAGGGGTTTTGATAATGCCTAAGCACTTATATTTTTGCCTGGTACTCTTTACCCTCAAAAAAAGCTTGGTTTGACGAAAAATAGAAAAAGAAAAAAATATTACTGGGTAAATGATATGCTTTTTATATGTTTAAGCTGTTTGTACAAATTTTAGATGTCCAACAAAATAACTACACTATCATTACAATCGATGTGAGTATCAATCATTATCAGAAGATGGATGTGAAGTAAACAGAAGTTTTCCACCTCAAGCATAGTCAACCTTTAATATTACACGTTACCTCTTTGTTCAGCTAAATATAGTTGGCATGGTCTCGACCCTAATACATGAAGTCATGAAATTCTTAACCATCTAACAAAAAATGGCAATCCAAAACTAGAGAAATTAAATTCGAAGTATCCTGATGAATACTCTTGTTATAAGATATCTGTTCCTTTGGAAATGTTGGAAGCAGCCAAGAAGCCCGAATTATGACCGCCGGGATTGCAAGTAAATCGTTTTTTAGAGTGACTTCACCTGAAAGTGACACCACCGTCGTAAATATAGCATGCTCTTTTTCTAACAAAATCGATTTGTATGAGAAGATACCCTTTAGTATTTGTTCTTAGAATGTTCAGTGCCTCATAACAGCTATCAATGATCAAGATCTTGAATTAAACTCGATTATCGAAAACTGGCAAAATAAAGAAATCCTGAAACGAATTCATTTAATTAATCACAACCTCGCATCATCTTACTCTCGGAAATATACTACTCATGGTGATTCTGCAATATTTGTCTAATCCATGCTATAGCAGATTGAACGAATTAGCCGAAGAGCTTATATTTGAATGCTGTGGTGCCGAAATATTGCTAAACAAGCTCAGAGATCTTTTTGTCTCCCTATATCACCGTCAAGTAACTTAATGCGTTCTACACTAAATTCGAACTTCTTTTTGCACTGCTTCATGAATCAAG
This sequence comes from Protaetia brevitarsis, assembly GCA_004143645.1. Lineage (NCBI taxonomy): Eukaryota > Metazoa > Arthropoda > Insecta > Coleoptera > Scarabaeidae > Protaetia > Protaetia brevitarsis. The sequence continues at coordinate 1,556,563 of RXPK01000139.1, forward strand.
ATCTACGCTATAATTGTCACGGATTTTAATATCGATCAATACCTGCATTAACTGAAGAAATGTTAGATTTAGGAATACTGCGGAGGCGTTGCGGATTGCATCTACTTATGACTACGAATATAAAATATTCAACCATCTCGAGAGGGCATATACACGGATTCCTTCAGTTTATGCGCTCTCGGGATGGTTAAAAAATTACCAGAAACTCATTTTTAGTAACAGCTTCAAATATACAGTTAATAATAGCTTACATTTAACTCAGCAGCTGAACGATTTTAAACATACAGGATGAGGATATCTTCATTTCCTTGGACGTATCCAATCTCCTTACTAATATACCTAGATCAGAAGTTATCCAACTAGTCATCGATAAACTTTGCTCACTCCACCTGAAGAGAGGGATGAGCTGGTAGGGTTACTTGAAATCTGTTTGGAACTAAACTTTTTCTAATTTAATAACAACGTTTACTCTATACCTGTAGGTTTGGCGATTGGGTTTTTGAATTTCACCTCTGTTAGCAGAAATATTGATGAATTTCTTTGAAACTACATATCTTATGTATAATAATCCCTTTAGCAATTGTATTAAATTTTACGCTAAATATGTGGATGATATTCTTATTATATGGTCTGGAGGCAATATACAATGATTTTCTTCTCTACATCAACGCTTTACATAACGCTATTAAATTTATATTAGAAGAACAGCTAAATAATCGGATTATTTAGGATTCAACTATTATCCACTCCTACATTGACAGTAAACTCAAGTTTGAGATTTACAGAAAACCCCTTAACCATAAATATGCTTCCTTCTATAATTACCTTCATAGACTAGTTAATCTTTCTCTCACTGAAGAATCCTTTAATAAGGAACTAAATATACTAAAACAAATAGCCATAATGAATAATTATAATTCTAACATAATAGATAATTATTATAGAAAATTAATAATAAAGAAATGGAAAATGCAGCTTATATAAACATTACCACAGATTCTACAGTTGACAAGGACAAGTACTTCATTTCTATTCCATACATAGGTGCTTTCTCTCACAAAATTGCTAATATCTTTAAACCACATGTCCATGTATCCTTTAGAACATTACATCCCCTTACGAAATTTAATTATTAACAATAGAGATAATAGAACCACTAGAAAGAAAGATGTTTACCTGCTGACATATAATGATTGCCATTGCAGGAAGGATCTTTGGGAATTTCGAAATTAGGATTAAAGAGCATTTACGTTACGTTAAACCCAATTCTACTATAGATCCCTTGTTCGGTAAACATTTAAAAGAAAATAATTTCCAAATATTAAATATAGCCAAAACAGGAACCTACCGATGTCTCCCGATTGTTGAAGACATTGGAAATATTAAGGCAACAGCTCACTAATAGAGACTTTCATTAAACTCACAATTACTTTTCGAGTCCACCCCCTTTTTCCAAGTTTTACTCGATAGATGACCTTCTGCGTATACGGTTTTAAAGTATTCAACTACGTTTTTCGCACAACATTAAGTTAGTTTAGCTATTCCATAAATACATGGCACAAGTTTATTGCAATTTTCAGAAAATTTTCTACCTTTATTTAAGTGTTAGTCTCGATTTTTCCAGAATCATTTTATATACTGAATTCAAAGTGGTTACTTTATTTTAAATAATTTTAAAGTGTTGTTTGTTGAAACTTGTGTTTTATTCCTAATTTAATGTATGTTCTTTACAAGTTTAACTTAAGTTTGACTATTTACATTGCACTTTCTAATTTTATTTTATTTTTAAATCTTGACCATTTTTAACTGATTTTAAATTGTAAGGAACTCTTAAATCATTTTTGACCATTTGCTTTACTCCCTCATTTCTATACATATAATAAAAAATAATGTTATACAATACTATATTGTTTGATACTTCTTTAGCTGGCCTGAGGATGCTCGGATAGAGCGAAACCGGTCGTATGATATTAAAGAATTTTGTAAGGATCTAGATCTCGTTTGATTTCTTTTTCCCCTAAATTATATGTGCTTATATTTTTTTTAATATAGTACCAAATGATATCAAAATGATCAAATTTTTGGCTATTAGTTTTAGTTTTTTTTTGTGTAACCCGATACGCTATAACACCCAAGACTGGGTTCAAAGGAATCTGAATGTAAATTTTGTGGGGAACAGCTGTCCATGTCCTCTTAAACTGCGTTGCACTATATAGCTAAGGGAGCTGCGCATGGAAGCAAATGAAATCGAAAAGGGAGATTTACCTAACCAGGAAGAATGAAGATACAATATATCTTTTGGAACGTGATGTATGATCATCCATCCTGCATACCTATGTAGCATCTCTTTCAAATTAAATGCGAATCTAAGCTCTATCGGCCGTTTGCACCGTCTGTGATTAACATTTTAATTAACTAATCAAAGATTAAATTTAATTACGAATTAAATATGAATTTGTTTAGTTTTTAGTCCAAAATCGTATTTCTATTGGGAACACTGTTCCACCATAATGAAAATTGCCGTTATGCAAATGCGCGATTTTAAGCGGCATTTGAAAGTTATTGGAATTTAAGCTGAAGCAAATTGCTACAGAATTAGATATTGAAATAAAAAAGTTGAGTAGTAGTTTTAAAATAGAAATTAATATGTGAATGCTGTTTTTTTTTTTTTCATTATTCTTTTATTTGTTTGTTCTGCAAATGCTCCAATTTTTGATACTTTATTTGACCTCTGCTATTACTTGTTAGAATTATTTTATTATTACCATCATTTCCTTATATATTTTGTTCCTTTTATTTAATAAATAAATGGTTAGTTACATACGCAATATTTCTTTTAAAAAAATCAAAGTGATAATGCATTTAGAGTAAATAAAATATATTTCGTTTATACAAAAGCCAAAGAAAACAAATACAAAAAAAATGTTCAAAAGTTAATTTCTATATAGCAATGAATTACAAATTGTTGAAATAATTATTAATTAGTAATGCCTGTGTCGCAGCAGGTACATCATCAACAGCGTCATAATTAATCTCATTAAGTTGTCCATTTAAAATTTCTTGATTTAATTTTTCTTCATTGATTTCCTCTTTACCCATATTTATGGTTATATTGTGCAATACCGAGGTAGCAACTACTACTGGCATAGAGGTATCCAGCTTTAAGCGACAACCAGTATTGGAAAACATTCTTCTTAGAAACATGCTTTCAATGACATTCCGTGTTGTAATATGGATTTCATTATAACGATTTTTCACAACTGTTTCAGAATTTAACAGTGGGGTCAATAATTCTGTTTTTGAGGCATATCCACTGTCGCTTATGGAAAAGAATGGATCGTTAAAGTGTGTATTCCCTGGCCATCGTACTACGATATCCATTATTTTTAATTTAGCATCATATAAAAATTGTGAATTTATAGAAAGATATCTTTTCCTATTACAAAATACATTTATTGTCAGTTTTTATTTCGGGAATTAATTTTTGATTTACATACCTTGGACTTTCTAAAACCCTGCCAAATATACACTTCTTGCACGCCGCTATCCCTTGTCCCTAATTTCACAGTGAACACTTTAATTAGCTAGCTATTTCAATTTACAGTCACAGATATTTGTATTATACCCAAAAACCGCATAACCTAACCTATAATCGCCTATAAACATGATTGTAGACAAAGAAACTACGCTTGCGCCAACTTTAATTATGAATTAATTCGTACCTTGGGTACTGATTAAAGATAATCACGAATTAAGGATTTAATTATTAGTTAAGCAGTTGGTGCAAAGGAATTTAAAGTTTAATTATGATTAAATATTAATTATAACTTAATTACGAACGGTGCAAACGGCCGTATAAATCTTCGATTGCGTATGCAACCGGAACTACAAGTACTTTATACCTAGCGATATGTAATTCAGAATAGTTCCCCAATCATTTTAACTAATATTTAAGTGTGCTCTATTTTCGGTTGGATAAATAATCAAGAATTTTTATTGGGCTTAGATTCGTATTTAATTTGTGAAAGCACATACATTATACATACAATGATTTGCTAAAAACCGTGATAATTTAATAAGTTAGTTTAAGCAAAATGCAATAGGATAGAGAAAAATAAAAATTAACCATACCAGACTGTAGTGAAATCTCAATTAAGCAGGATAATCATTGAAGAAAATTTGCTAATATTACTGACAAAATGAATAATATTTAGTTGTCGCCTGTTTTGAATGGATATCTAGTTTGCTTTGCACTTTCTAAACATTTCTTAATATAATACTTCATAGAATGAAAAATTATACAGCGATTTATATCTTGCAATTTGAAATTTATATTTATATTTTGATAGTTTTGATTGTTCAAAGGTATAGGAGCACCGCAGTTAAATTTCTTACTGTCGCATTTGAAATATTGATTTTCTGCCAATAGAATAAGAAAACAATTGCATATTGGATTTCCGAATTAGCTTAGATGAATCTATAGAAACAATCGCTTGCGGATGTTTCAATATTATTAAAATTATGGCGAAGAAAAAAAGCATTATCCATTCTGCGGCGTCATCTCTCGTATTGATAGCGCACTACTTTTAATGGATCAAAGTAGACTTCAAGCTGTCAAACGCCCAAATAAACCCAATAAAATTTCAGCAACAAACTTAACCGTAACTTGTTTTCAATATATGTTCGAGAAAGTCGACTAAATTGAAGCCCGTGGACTTGACAGGTCGATATCAATGTTGAGAACTCTATACTAACTTGTATTTTAGTGTAAGTTGACATATGATTTATTAATCTTAAATAATGTAGCAGGGGTGGTCAGACTTTATCTTGAAAGAAGCCAAGAACTCTTTAAAGAATTTCGAGAACCGCAATTAGACAAAAGAAACAAATCAACAAACATTTGAATTTCACGTCATTTATTTTCATTTATAATTTAAAAAATGCATCTATATGTAATAAAATTATTGTAGAAATTTTTGTTCTTTTTAGGTAGATATAGTTGCCAAATTAGTTTCTATTTCTATCTAGTTATCTTGACCGCCAATTGTCATACCTTTCATTGTTTGCTGGGAAAGAAGCTTGGCGTTGATAAATTTTATTGTTTAATACAAACAATTGCGGCGGCGTGTTGTATCAAATGCCTAAATCAGTTTGCGGGCTGCATTCTTTAAATGGATATTTTTTAATTCAGCCACAAATTTTCAAAATTCATCTGGAGTTGCTATGATCTGTGGTGCATCCCGGGCCTTCTCTGAATTCCTGCTAATTGTATCTATCCCACTGGTTTGTCAAATAACAAATATTTTTAAAGTTGAGCTTAATCCTATCAGTTCAAATGAATTCATATATAACGCCCAAATGATGCGTCTTTTTCTTCTCGTTAGAAGTTGACTAGTACCTGTCAGAATGCAAAGTAAAAATATTATGTAAATGATTACACTTGGTTTCATATTTTTAAGCATTTACTTCAATCTGTATACCTGTTTGTGAAACGCACCTGTAGCTAGAACCTTTTTCTTATACGACTTCAAGACAATTAGAACATCAAGCAAAGATTACACATTTTTAGTAGTTGGTTCTTTACTATACGTTTTTTCACTATATCTAACAACAATATGGTAAGATAACAGTGAGGTAATGTAGTCTGATCAATTAGTAGAAAACGTTGCAGCAAAAAAGAAAAATCGGAATCCGCACATGGGTATTATAACTGTTTATCTGCAGTTATTCTACCGGTATATTAGTTCAAGGATGGTTGTAATAACTTTAAGGCGTTCTTACGAGCTTACGTCTTGAAGCGTTTTCCAGCGGGAATACACAACTGCGTGTATTCCGCGTGAATAGAAAACTCCTCTTATCAACACTTAAGAATCTCGGAGGCCTGTGAGAGCTATATTTTCTTCTATGAATCGTAAAATTTGCTGATGAATATCTAAATCACGTGAAAATAAATAAATTGTAATGGAATTCCGTATTAGCTTTAATTTTGGGAATATTATTCATTTAAACTAATTGTGTAAAACAGATTTTGAAAATCGCTGATTGTTACTTGCAGATTGCATGCCTCATTAATGTTTTATCTCTTTGAAAATCTACGTTTGACGGAGTCTGATGTGGAAACCAATCCCATCGTAATTGCGAATCGAAAATTGCAGATGTACACCACGGAACATGCTCTAGACATATTATATTGCCTATGTAGAATGTAGATAGATAATTATTTTTACATGCAATTAGTCCGTCTAGTCTATTACATGTTGCTGACTACACTGATTGTGATATAGAAAAGTTTCAACAATTTCATTAATTTAGCATACATTTTGCTATTAGAAAGTAATGATCACTTATATTCCTACTCTCAAAAGAACAAAATCATTTGAAATAAATTGAAAAAAAGAAGAAACACCTCTTTCCAGCAATTTGCGGCAAAAAAATTACAAAAAGAAAAAGGTTTCACTACTTTCACTGCTCCAACCTAAATATTTTTATGTTCTAAATCATGATGTATATTGAAGAATATGAATCAATGATAGCGGTATAAGAAGAAACAGTTTTAGGACCACAACTCACATAAGGAGTTAAACAATATCGACAAGATAATAAAGAAAGGTGACGTCTTGTTATAATTCAAGAAATTAAACACAACGGCATATTTAAGTAATATGTGAGTACATAAAAGTTGCTAAATATTGCATTTTAGGAATAACAATTACTTTTCTAAGGCGGTTTGTAAGTACAAATTTAGCTACACTGTTATAAAAAAAGTAAATGCAGTATCGAAATCACAAACCGTCTTTTTATAAATTGATAGTGATACAATAACTCTCCTTTGACAAACCCTTCAAGGTTATCTTGGACTGGGATGAGCGGAGAGTAAAACAGAAATCAGAGATTTAAAATCAACTGATATGCAGATGTGTTAAATAATATAACAGGTTCTGGGCTTAGAGGTATATTTGGAGAAACCCTGAATCAGGCGCGTGTACATCTTGGGTTTAAGCCCATCGTAACTAAAAAAAAAAGAACTGAATATTTTCTTCACAAGTTTATTTTGATGTGAAATTTATATTATAATTATTGCCCTCCCTTGCATATATAAGCCTGTCCTAAATCATAAAGAATGTATGGTGTATGGGCAATACACCACCGTATACCAAACCGATATACTAATAAAAAAATCCAAGAGCCAGCTAATCAGTATTTAACTGGACAGTGAAGCGGCCCTATGGATATTAGTATCCTATTAGGTAATCTCAAAATTAGCTTTATATTGTTTGGAAAATTTAAATCATGGAATTCTGACTAAACACGACAAAGTTACTTTGGTGTGAGTGCAGGATCATAACGGCATGTATTCGTTGCTTGGAACTTGCAAACAAGCTTGCAAGCTGGCTCTGCAATAATATTCACCAGATCTGCATCAGTTCTGGCAATAGTCAAAGCTTCAATGCGTAGTGTAGTGGTTGAGTGGATCGTAGAAAAACTCTATCATTGCAACAACGTAGAAGAACATATACATAGCTAACAGAAGATGAGGCGACTATCGATGCAACTAGCGGAGGATTTGCTGGTTTTCGGCTGGTTCTAGCCTGCTAACAGGACACCGCTCTCTAAGACAATACCTACGGCAGAGTAAGCGTAGATTATACCACTTTGTCTTTGAATGTAATGTATTGGAATGGTAGAGACTACCATTGCTGGGAGCAATCAACTCGCTGACTGATCTGCTGGAAGAAAGTTTACTAAACCTAGTAAAAGGGACTAATCTGTCTATGCAAAGAAAAACATTAAGTATGGAATAATGCAACAGAGTTGTAACGACGTTTTTATTTCCTGGAATAACATTTGCGTGATTACTTATGGACTAACTTACACTTTAAAGTGCGCTTATTACCATTCCCTTTTTGCTTTTGAACTTATCTGATTGCTCTTGCGACAAAAATCTCGTGATGTCGAAGTCTGCCGTGGCTGCTGCTAGTGATAGTGGCTGTCAGTTGTCCGATTGTGAATTACCCGTGAAGATATTTGTTTATGTTACCTACTACACATTGTGCGATAATGATTAAAATCAACCCTAGTGAGGTAGCTTCTGGCGTGAGTGTCTATCCAAGGCTCTTAACTCTAATGTAAGCAACAATTTAAGATAAATTAGGGCAACAAATGGTTGGCTATTCCTCAAAACAATAAGACAAAACACGGTGATGCATACATGTAAATATAGGTAAGTAATTTGCATAATATTAAATATAGCAATGGTATATACACAGAATTCCTCTTATTGCTTTGACCCACGCAAGAGCTAAGTCACTTCAGGAAGATCTGATTTACTGTTGCACTCATCTTGAAATAGGCAAGAGACTTATTTCTTGCATGAGGAAACTGGACGATTAAAACGCACTGCGGTTTTCGAAGCCCGTTAATCTGGTAACTATTTCTTGATATTGCTTTGTATTTCTATGTAATTTTCTGTACTTTTTTATGTATGTATATTCCTGGGGGTTGGGAGTACCTACCAGGCGCGTTCCCGAGGTGGTGGATAGGGAAAAGGCCATCTTGTCAGGGTTCGCTCAAGTCGAGATGGTTAGTGGCGGCTATAAGTTCGTCCTCTCTGCTTAAAACCGGAGCAGGGTAAATGAAGACCGTTGGCGTGAACCATTTCCCCCTCGCCCGAGCTGTCGTGTCGTGGCTAAGGGCTAGCACAGGGTTCTTCAACGATGGCAGTTGTTGCTTTCGGCTATCGAAAGCCGAACTGTTAAACCAGGTAGGTTCCGAAAGGGATGGGAGGTCCTGGCTTAACTGCACGGACCGAGAGGAGACAACCTCAATAAAAACCTAAATCCTAAAGGTGGCGGACTAAGCTGATGGGATGCGTGGCTGGATAGAAGACCAGTCTACTAGTCCAACTTTGGGGCACCTGGCGCAATCTATTGTATTTAGCCTTACCTCCGCATGCGGGGCTCTGTGGAGGTCGACCTTTTCTTCCCTAGCTACTCGTGGGATCAACCATGGAGGAAGGACGTTTATTAGTGGGACGACACCGCTAATAAACAGGAATTGGAGCAGGACCTCCATAAGAAGCCTTTCACTTCCAAAGTGAGAGTACTTCCTAAGGAAGGAACAAAGGGAGGAGCAAAACGACTGGAGCATATTGGGGAACAGGATGGCATCCATCCCCTCTCAAATTGTGTAGCACTGTGCAACTCAAGGGCGTTACACCTGGGAGCACGTGAAAACGAAGAGGGAGACTTACCTAACCTAGGGCCTTCTTATATCTTACACTTTCTGAAAGGAATAGGATTGGAAAGCCAGCTGTAAGATAACAAGAACAGGGGACACAATAGATTTTTTAGGTCGCAGTGTAATATCACCCTTCCAATATACACATACATACATACATATGCATGTATATTTGCTCGCTGGCCGTTGAGAAATAAAGAACTCTATTTTGCTCATTTACTCCGCTGTGTATATAGACTTACCTCATGTATATAAAATTTTCCGTGTGTAAATAAAACTGTTTAATAAAAACATTGAATTGCTCAAGCAAGCCGTTGTGTTTAATTCTTAGATACCGAAAAGAAATTATATTTCAATTAAAATCCACACATACGCAAGAACGAAAAGTATGCGACAAATTCGTAAGCATAAACGTAAAGTAACACTTGACAGCGAAGCAATTGAATTGAATAGTGTTGGAAAAACATATGTACAGTTGAAAGAAAGAATGCCAATAAATACGACAAGACGACGCCTACGAAATTCTACGGTGTTGAAAAAGATTGACGTAAACAGCGTTCGTAGCCCCAATTCCGTAAAATAAAATCGAAATTCACAACACGAGGAAATGGCAGTTTTGAATAGGTGCGCTGGAAATATAAAGTACGAAGTATGTGAAAAAGAAAAGTGTGCTTTCGTACGAAACATAAAACAAGTTGCACATTACATAATAAATGGCATCCTACCTACATAAATTCTATAGTTAAAAAAAACTTTAAAATCCGGGGAGAAGAATATTCCTCATTATATTGCAAACGATTAAGACAAATTTACGTTTGCAGAACAACAAAAAATTACTAAATGTGTAAAGTTTTACTATTACGCAGAGCAATATTGGGAAGCCAAATGCACTTGACGAAAAGGTGGTATTACAGAGCAATTTCAGGAACTTGGAACTACCATCAGCATAGCACCTGTGATAGCTAAACAGCTATAACAATAACTTTGAAGAACAACAGCACTGAAAAACCAATTTGTTTAGGACAACAAAATAATTTCAACAAACTTTTTATCATGAAAAATTAGTTGATTCAACAAAGTTATTTCAAGTAAATAAAGGTTTAAATAAATAAATAATTTGGTTTATTTAATCAAATATTTGTTTGCCCACATTTAACTCAATATTTAGTTAGCTTAAATAAAATTTGATATTATCAAACAAATCGGTTTTTCAGTGTGGTATAGTTTGGTATATAATAAAGAGTGGATTATTTTATTTTTAATGTTAGACCCTAGAGCTATCCGAATGTAAGCGTAAAAGTGTTTTTTCTGTTCTTACAGGTCATTGCAGAGTCAGAAAATATTTACGCAAAATTGGCTCTTTCATTTTCGAGCACTGTTCTGCCGCAAGGAAAATTTTACGAAGAGATCTCATTTAACTCGATGCTGAGGTTATTCAACCATCCGTTTCACAATAAGCCTTGGTGGCCGCAGTAGCCGGAGCGAGTAGTTGAATATGCAGATGATGTATATTCTACCAGTTACCATTACCGTTTTGACAGTGATAGTGTTTATTTTCAAAGTAATAACAATTACTTGAACGTCATATAGTACAAATAAACTAATACATACATAAAACATGGATAAATATGACAGAAGTAACACAATGCATTTATCACAGGCAAAATCGTCTATGGAATAATATGTGTTTTCCACAAGGTTACTTTTAACTTTGGCGCCAAATCTGTTATAATCCAGACCCTTCACTTCCCCCGTAAGTCTATTATATAAGCGCACTCCCCAATAGTCCACATACTATTGTGTTGTTTTCAGGTGATGTAACGGCGGTCTTAGCTGATTTCTGCGACGGGTATCATGCACGTGTACGTTTCCATTCAACACATACCTTTCTTTGTTCACATGAACGTTTCACCGCAGCTAGTACGTAGGCTGACGGTAAGATAAGTATTTTTAGTTTTATGAATTCTTGTTTACAGGATTCTCTAGGTTTCAGGTCTTCAAGTATACGGATGGCTCTCTTCTGCAGCTTAAATGTACTGTTGGCTTCGGCACAAGTACCCCAAAATATCAGACCGTACGTGGCCACAGAATGGAAATTGGCGTAATAGGTCAAAAGGGCTGCCCGTTGACCTGCTAGATGTTTAATTCTTCGTAAGAAGTATAGGGCAGACGTCAGTCTTCCCGTCACCTCGTTAACATGTCTCCTCCAGGTTAAACAATCGTCTATATGTAGACCAAGAAGTTTAACACTACTAACCTCAGTGGAAGGTTTCGTTTTGAAGGTAAGTTCCTGGTTTTTTTTCTGTATTGATTGTCAATCTATTATGCTTCAGCCATCGCACTGCTTGTTCTAAGGCCTCATTCCTATCTAGATTAAGAGCGGCAGAATTACTTCCTTTAGTTAGTAGTGTTGTATCGTCAGCGTACAAATAAGCACAAGCTCTATCGATGTTTACTGCCAAATCATTAACATATATAATAAATAGCAAGCATGCATTTGATTCTTGCAAGACAGAGCTGCACTTGATGTTGTCATATTCCTGCTCACGTACTGTATTCTGTTGGATAAATACGATTTTATCAGCTGTAGACTCTTGCCTTTGACTCCATAGTAATCCAGTTTACGTATGAGTACATGGTCCACCGTATCAAGTGTCTTACTCAGATCACAGCACAGTTAATTTTATCTCCAATCCGAAATCCAAAGCATCGAGCACCGTTTCAATTACTTCGTTAATACCAATAGCTGTCGATGTACCTTTTCGATATCCATGTTGGGATGAGTCGAAGAATCAATCATTCATAAGTAAACTTCATTTTTATATGTACTTGATCATCAGCATTTTTTTTTTCAAGCTTCTTTGCATTATTTAAGAATTCCAGCCTCTCCATATTAGATAGTATTTTAGCTTTTTGTCGATTCACAGAAACGAGTTTTGAGGAAATGCATCTCTATCGGTGCAGTTGGCAAGAAAGTCCCCGTTTAGACACTGGATTTGGTTTGAGAGCTTTGTGGTTATCTAGCTATAGAAATGCAAGTTCTGTAACCACTTACACGTTGTACATAACTAGAGAAGTAAATCATTTTGTCTCATTTTGTACGGATTGTGGGTATAGCTTGTAGCGGATCCTTTTACAACGCGAAGAATGTGGAATGGACGGAATCCTACTAGGATGGATTATGACATACATAATGTATAAATCGTCGTATGTTTTAGCATTCGGGTATTTCGTAGCAAACAACGTCAGGATATGTATTCTAAAAGTGAGACTTTTTCATAATATATTTTTTATCATATTTCTAACCTCATGTTTTGAGAATACGTGTTTATGGTTGTTACGATTATACTGTTAATACTTGACAAATTGCAATAAACTAATCTGTTCAAATAATACAGCTGTTGATGTGATAATTTTTTTCTCTGTTCGTTGGTTTAGCTAACTATGACAGTGAGCAAAATAAATTATATTTATATAGTACATGCACATTTGTAGTTAGTAAATTATCAGAAACTTAGACCTATGTCGTGTTTATCATGATAACTTCTGTGATCTTAAATTATAAAATTTTTACTGAATATTAATAAAATAACTTAAGTTACCGTGACAGCACCATAATTCTCTACTGGTGGAATGATAATGCTGCCGAGAGAAGTAAACCGGATAATATAATTTAAAAATAAGTTAAATTAAAGTCAAAATATTTAAATGTTGGAAATGAAATTTTATTGTGTTTGTGATATGAGATAAGCACTTAAACCAGTGAAGGAATTGGTTAGACAAATAATTGAAGTAAAAACGATGCTGTGCCACGAACTTAATAATGATGTGCGTATGGGACAATGTTTTAATAATAGTTATTTATTAACCCTAGGATGCACGCCTAAAAATTTTTACACTTTCACACGCTCTGTCGTGAAGCCAAGGGATGTAATTAAAAAAAAAAATTTGTTAATGCATTTATTTGTTATTTAATTTTTACCCGACCAAATTAACAGTTTTTATTGCATTTCACAACACCTAAAAAATATTCTTGCGACTGCAATATTTGAAACGACACATAAAGCACCTTCTACGCTTTGAATATCCTTCTTATTTTATTACTCTTGAAATTGTAATAAAGTTTTTCATTGCCTTCTTTCACACTTCTTGTAATTTTGCATTTTGATGAAACGTTTATCATATTCGGAATCATTAATTGCTTTGCCAACCTTTTGAGAAAATTGTCTTTTATGTACGTCCTTTGGTATTTGGGTATTTTTAGTATGCTATGACATCAAAGCTGCGATGTTATAAAAATCACCATCGGCCCAACGTTTTTGACGCTTGTATATAGTTCGTATCTTATTGTTGATCCATCGGCCTTGGTTTTATTGTAGAGTGTATAATTCAGGCTTATTTTTTATCTTTTCTACATCGCGTATTTATGCATGCTACTAGTAAAACGACAGTTTCTTCTTTTTACGTACATAACTAGAATCACTTGTATATTTTTTATAGAACAATAATAAGAAAATAACGGGTTAGCTATCTTCCTTCATTTCGTTAGTACATCACGTTTATTTTTCCTGATTGTTCCTACAAGAGTGATTTGCTTGTCTAACAATATTTTGGTAAGTTCTTAAGCTCGTGAACGAAGTTGTCTACTGTAAGATTGAAGCCAGTATTGTAAATGGTGTTGACCAATATTTTTACGGTGTCAAATCTAAGATTTCTTTGTATACCTGGCCAGGCTGATGTCCCACGTATATAATTCCCTCTATGGCAAATCCGACACGGTTCATCCATTCAAAATATTTTCAAACCCTATTTGGCCGGTTTGCTAGACATATACTGAGTGAATGGACTTCTGCCCCTTATGGAACGAGTTGCTCATCAATTGTCACGTTTTTGTCAGGAACAATACATGTTCGACACTGCTGAATAAACAAGTTCCATACAGAAGAAATCGTTGCCCATTTTATTGTTTTCAAACGAGGTTGTCTTGTTCGTTTGTCATCAAAACGTAATATCTTCTAATACTCTCAAACCGTCTCAATGCCATTGTCTTGGAATAAATGGGATTTGAGCATTGGTCAGAAGACAAATCCCGTAATGAAACGCCCAACTTTTTGGCGCGGCAAGCAGGAGTTGCCCTGCTTGTATTATCCAATCCCAAAAATGCAAGCATTTCACACTTATCGATGTCTTGCCAGTGTCTATTTTTCGAACTTTCAACGCGCTTAGATTGTGCATATAATAATTTCTTCCAAAATAGTGTCAGTAACAAAATAAGTGAAAGCATCTAATGGTGTAGCACATAAATCCTTTTTTTATTAGACCAGGTGCTGAGCGGATAATGTTGCAACGTAGAGTTTTTCCCGGAGGCGGTTCACGTGTTTGTCAAACAACACCACTCCGAGCAACAAAACAGTCATGTTGTACTTATCCACTAATTTGTTCACTAGATTCATCTTCTTCACTATCTGAATCACTAGGATTAGATTCCAGTTTAAAATCTGAATCTTGATCTGAAGGTTTTATTATACCTGTTTCTTCATTATTAGAAATTTCACTCTCTCCAGACAACCCAGCATTACATTCATCTGTCCTACGTAAAAGAGTTTCTTCGAAATCTTTATCACCGTAACGGATTCGTTTTGAAGTGGACTTTACACCAAACACAATATTTTATACCATTTTTGTGTTCTGCTTTATGTTATATTATAAATAGTAAAAAATAACCTTAAAATATAATACAAATAAACATAAATTCTATTACAACAAATATAAGTATTTTAGTCAAATCTGTGTTACTGTTTGACCTGTTATGAGTCTATTAAGCCCATGACGTGTAAATACAAGGTATTAGTAAATAAAAATTGTTTAAATGATTTAGAATCATTATCATGCAATATTATTTAGCAAATATGTTGTAAGAAGCGTATAGTGTGGCATATCTAAGAGGCAATTAAAAAAAAAGTTGTAAATCAAATATTACAGAGAATGCAATAGATCGCTGGGTCTCGGAGGCCTGTGCTGTGCATCCTAGGGTTAAATAAGTTCAATAATTTGTTGCAGTATTGAGTGTTTCTTTGGAAAAACTGACAGCCCAAGAACTTGCATGGGCATCAAAAAATTAGTACATCTATAAAAATGAATAACCGGTGTAAACACTTAAAAAATACATAGCAGCATGATTATATTGCTCGCACCCATGTTAAACCCGCACCCCTATGTATATGTATAAAAATACATTTAATAGAAGTATTTGTAATATTAACATGGACAAGATGATTATTAACACTACGTTACAATATATTAAAAATATCATGAAGTGTTATAATGTTATAAAACTCTCATAATTTAAGGGTATCGCTATTATTCTTTTCAACAAGTCTTATGTACATATATCATTTAAAGTGACATATCACACACAATCTTATTGTCGTATCACAGTATAACTACATGTAATAGCAGCACTGTTCATACACATACGTATAGGATATATATGACCGGCAGAAAGTGCACAGCATATTAATTATTGGATAGTTATAGATAGGGGTTATGTTGGTTGGCCTCATCATGTTTGCTTGCCTCCGTTTTTCTTAAATTGTTGTCCCTGATGAATTGGCAAATGAAACCTATGAAAGCTTAGACAGGCCAGAAATTCTTTATTTATTTTATCTGATTGCTAAATTATATGGTTAGTAGGTAGCCAGAGTTGCATAAGTTTTGAAAAGTGGAGAGCTTCAAGTTCTTTTAGGCCATTATACGTATTGAACTCTACGAGTAGGCTCTACTA
This sequence comes from Protaetia brevitarsis, assembly GCA_004143645.1. NCBI lineage: Eukaryota > Metazoa > Arthropoda > Insecta > Coleoptera > Scarabaeidae > Protaetia > Protaetia brevitarsis. Next base: position 1,572,584 of record RXPK01000139.1, read on the forward strand.
GAGACGTTAATAAGACTAGATTATGAATTGGAAAAGAGAAAGATTACACAAAAATCAATATGGTTTCTAGAAAGAGAAATCCACAGTTCAAGCTGTAGAATGTGCAGTTATATCTCACTGCACATTCCACATTGCCCAAGAATATAAAAGTAAGTCATGTGTTTCGATAACTATTGATATTAATAATGTTAATAAATTAGTTGGGCCAGTTATTGTTTAATTATAAAATAGAATATAAATGTCACTGGAGTTAATATTGAGCACTGTATTTCTAACTTTTTATTAAATTTGTTAATACAGTTGAAGTTATAAATTTGTTAAGAAAGAATATTATTTGTACAATAAAAATGTTGTTGATGATGTTTCAGACCACTTATCCACTATAATTTTCTCACGAATTATTGGAGTTGGATTAATGCGACAAAAGAAATAGCAAAAAATACGATTCCACTGAGATTCTCTAATCCTTAATTCAACGTTTTTGAGATATTTACAATTTGTTAAAAATAAAAAAAAAAAAACTTTGTCTCTTCTATAATATTCTTTAATTTAAAAGTTATCAGAGACAATGATGTGGATGTCATTTCATTTCGATTTAAGAAAAAAGAAATAAAATTCTGTTCAAAGAACCACGAATGTTTTTTTACACAGAGTCTTCTTTAACTAATCGTTAATTCGAATGCCCGTAGCCTCAGCAAAAATCTTTTTTTTTGTAAATGTTACATTTATAATTACGAATTTAATACTGAAATTAATTCTCAGTGGATATATATGGATATATATATTCTTAGCCATCTTCAAGGTATACATATATCGTTATTCACTTAGATATAAAAAATTCAGTACGTATCTTGTAGCGGACTATGAAAATTTAACAATTATCAAAGTAGTAGCGTAGTTATCTCAGTTTATATCGATTCAGAAGCTTCGAATTCGTGTGTGCTGGTGCCACTGTGATCGAATTTTAATGGTTAAGTACCCTTAATTAATTATGTAAGTTTTAAATTAATTTTTAATAATTTACAACCATTGTCAACAATTTTTCTTTGTATTAAATTTGTAGCCCTGAAGATGTCAATAAACAATTGATGAAAGCTTGGATGAATTAAAAAAGAGTTTTGCATTTTTCGCTCCTACACTGCACTCCACTACAATATAGTACAATATAGTCTGTAAGTATTGTAGTAGCTTGCAGTCTAGGAGCGAAAAAATGCAAAACTCTTGGTGGTGTTACACCAATTGAACTGGTGCATATTTTATCTTTCTCGTACGTAAGGAGTGAATCTTCTGTCCTGTTTTAATCACAAGCCAATGTAGAAAGTGCAGTATTAACAAATAAAGCTAATGACTAAAACCACCACATTTATGAAATTCAACTGTCTGTATCTACGAAATGATTAAGAATGATATTTTTTCAGTTTATGTAGTTTGCCGATCGTTTCAAATAAAAAGGCATAAATTGGAACGACAGACATTATAAGTTCTTATTTAGTTAGGTATCTAATACCTCAAATTCAAGATACTTTTCTTTTAAGGATTCACCTAGCCTAACTTCCTCTTTATATTTTATTGCATTTAAGGAAAGCTTCTTAACGGAATTTAATACTATCTTGTCAAATGGCATATTCAAATTATTGAGTTTCAGATATTGCAGCAAATGCTCCTTCTTGTTTGCAACTAAATAAAAATGAATATCCTGAAAACGGTTAGGAATAGGCAGAGCACTCCTTAATGCCTATCGGCAAAGAATTTATTGCTACATCACATTTTCTATTGTTAATCGGTCGAGCATAAAATATGGTGGTTCAGTGGTTGACAAAAACTAGAATATTTCGATGGAAACGTATATATAATGTCAATATTTTACAAAATTATAAATATTTCGAAAGTGGTTGAGTGAAAATTACACTTCAATTCGTAAGAATATGCGATAAGATAAGAAATAAACATGTATTCCCATTTAAAATAAAAGAATTGCTGCAAATTTTCACTATAACGAATTTTTCCAAGATTGATATATCTGTAAACTATGCCTACGGTGTAGTTTGTAAGTTTGTAGTTAAATTTGCTGTCGCGAAAAAGATAGCGTACTCGTCTGCGTCTAAAACACGATGTATATAATTAGATAATGAAACAAGGGAACTGACACTTTTATCGTAGTTTGTGTAATCCAACAGTAGGTATATTACATAAGTACGAAAACTGACAAATAACGCATCAGTAGAAAGAAACCCCACGAGTGCGTTAGACACTTTTGCACTAGTTCTGTATGCTATTTTTCCCACGATTATCCTTTACAAGGTTTCATTTATATTTTCAGTATTATTTTATGCGAAAAATATTAACTTATTTTCTACCACTTGTGTCCAACTAGTATAAAGCCTTGCTGTAATATGGGTGAATAAAACCAATAAATATTTTTTAAAGATGATATTAGAGACATTGTGTTGTATTTTCGCATTACCATATGTGTAAGTGACAGTTTCAGTTCTTACTACAAGCACAATAAGGTTATCTATCTAGTTTTAATAAACAGCATATTTCTCCTTCGACAATAATTATCATAAAGATTAATATAAAGACGTTTATAATCTAATTCCTTCCGTCCATTCTTCTTAGAGTGTCAGCTAATTTAAAGAGATAACTTTTGTACGGTAGAACACAAACACATATCTCCACACGAAAGAATTATATGAATAATATAAGCGTATTTTGAAGATTGACTAGGTGTATGTAACTGTCACGAATATAAATAAGCACGAAATCAAGAAAATATATCTCGATTTACCACGCCTTATTATACCTATCTAATTTGGACGCTTTGGCGGTTTAAGTAGCAGTCAGTCAATGTAATGGATATAGCTGTCCTTCTTCTATCTAAAATATATGTATTCCACATTTCCCTCAAACATACCTAAAGTATCTTCCGCTTCTTTCACAAAGTATCTGGATAAGTTCTGTATCTACGAGAAACTTCACAAAGAACGTCGGTTTGGGGCGTTCAGAACTAAGTTCTGGTCGATCCGAGGGTAGAATAGCTGTGTGAATAGATATATTCATTTATATATTTACCTACTAAGAACTTTATCCGTTTGATAAGGCATACATCGCCGACATAACAGATTCTAAACTCAAAACATTTAGTTTGATTTTCTCTATACAATCCAGTTTGTGTTTTTTTTTGATATTGTATTTTTATCATTACTAAAAGCTTTCGTATTCGTCATTCACCTTGCTTTCTTTAAAAACTTTCATTAACTTCTTCGGAAGCATTTACTTTGTAGGGTTCAATTTACTACCACAGCGGCAATCTTCTGTATACTGTCCGTAGCTTTTCATTTACCGTATGCATAATAGTTCTTTTGTGGCTCTCGGCCAGGATCCCCGGATAGCCACTAACACAGTGGGCTTTGCAACTCTTCTTTGGAAATTGAGTAGACTCCGCATTTTATCTTCCGACTTTCACACTGCATGTATTAAGAATAACTTAGTTGAATATGAAATGTACTGTATCTTTTCTCATTAAAATTCTGCTCCTTTCGTTATTAAAGTTGTTATAGCCAAAATATTTTTTTTTTGCAAAAATCAAATACTTACAGTAGGTATATATAAAATATATACCTAAACGTCTCGTTGGTAACGACTTTGTTGATAAGCTACTTTAATGGCGTCGTAATAGAAAGGATGCACGCTTCTATGAACTTTCTGCAGATATTGATGTTGTTTACTACCCTATTTTATATTCATTATTTTGTTCAAATGTCAGTTAAGTGAATGATTGAATATATTTCACCGAGTAGCAGTAAAAAAGACTTTTATGAGTACTTATATAATTATACAGGGTGTCCCACCGAACTGAGACATTAGATTTTTTTTAACTTCTAATAGAAATTTGATTTTGAAACTTGCAGTGTAGTCATGGCCCACTGTAATATATTTAAGGAAAATATCTTCAACTTTATAGCACTTTCGGTATACAGGGTGATGATATCAACTTTCTTATTTTAAACGAAATAGTATAATTTTTATCGATCTAATGAATTTGTCGAGTCATTTGCAACTAGTTTACTTGAAGGTTTCCTATTCCTAAACTCGACCGTTTTTGAGATATTTTCATTTTCGTGGATTTTTTGACATTTGCACTCTTTCAAATAAAATCAAAACTAAATTATTACAAATCATCCCAATCCCGTGCTCCACCTAAAAAAGGTACTACACGAGGCTACCTAATCTAAGTACTATATGGTTCCATAACAATTGAAATGTTCTACTCTAACTAAATAACTTCCTATAATTCTTAATAACAAAAATATAATACAGTAGCTCCGATCATATGAATACTACTTTGAGAAATGATAAATATGTAAATGTGATAGTTCACATAATCGCGAGTCTACTGGTAAATCAGTCAGCTATCAGTTATTATTAAATGCGCCCATGGAACGACTTTCGTTATCCCCAGCATTCGCCAAGGACACTGAATTATTATAATTATTACTTATGATAAAATCAATGGCAATTGCAGTGGCAAAATTCTACATCGATTGATATTAGGGTTTGGTATACCTATTCTTAATAGTTTTTGAAGTATTAGCATTTCTTGCAAAAAAAAATGCTAAAAATATGCCTAAATTTCAAGTTTCAACGAAATAAAATGAGTTTTTTTCCTACGAAACACTCTGTACATTATTTGCCTAACATATCTAAATACTTATGTTCCAGATATCTAATCTTCACTAGTTTCTTACTAATAGTAATGCCTTTTAATTATAAAAAAACGTACCTTAATTATTAGATATTAGTAGGCCATGAGGTGTGCTAACAAACAAGTGATATCCATTGTCGGTAATTTACCAAATTGCGCAGTGATAAACCTATGTAGTATTAACAAGTCATATCTTTTATAGAAAGTCCTAATGCTGTCAACTCCTTCACACGTTTTCTTCTAATAAGTAAAATATAATAAATCGAAAGAAATAAGAACAACATCGAAAGTTTCATATACAAATAACATTTTAGACTTATTCTACATGAAGAAGAAGAATGTAACAATGATTAGATACCTAAACTTACTTGCAATGAATAAAAACATAAAAAAAAGAAATACAAAGGGAAATTAAATCAGATATCCTAAATACACCTATAATATTTCAAATATTTTATGTAATTGTAATTATAAAATATTATTAATATTTTATAATTACAATTACATAAAATTTGCTAATAATTGGAAAACTTCCAGTGATAAATATCTCAAGTATGGAAACCAAATAATACAAAAAAGATAACGCATCATTGTAAAAAATAATATACAGAGTGTTTTTAGGAAAAAAATATTTTATTTGCTCGAAACTTGGAAATTAGTCATATTTTAGGCAATAAATGCTAATATCTCAAAAACTATCAAAAATAGGATACCAAACCCTAATGTTCAATCGATGTAGAATTTTACGCTGCATTCAATGCTGTAGTAAAAAATACCATGTTCCATTTGAAATAAAAAAAGTTTTGGTGGTTTAAAGGTTTCCACATTGGAGATGCGTTTTCGAACACCCTGTGTGTGATTCAGTCATTATTGCCACAACATTTTCTACCCACGTCTTTGTACTTATATCGACATTAGTAGAACCACTAAATATCTGGTACCTTATCAGCTATTTAATTTTACTTGAAACAGTGCAAACGTCAAAAAATCAACAGAATTGCAAATATCTCAAAAACGGTTGAGTTTAGGGCTAGGGAACCCTCATGTAAACTAATTGCAAATGACTCGATACATTCATTGCACCGATAAAAATTGTATCATTCCGTTTAAAATAAGAAAGTTGATATCAACACCCTGTATACCGAAAGTGCTATAAAGTTGAAAATATTTTCCTTAAATAGATGACAGTAGGCCATGACTACACTGCAAGTTTAAAAATCAAATTCCTACTAGAAATTCAAAAAACTCTAATGACCCAGTTCGGTGGGACACCTGTATATCATACCTTATATATTTAAACAGTGGTAGTGTAATCCACGCGCGTTAGCATAACTTATTGGGTTTTTGCCACACAATAACAGCTATTAAAATACACAGTGCATCTGTAATACTTCAGACGATCGAAACTTCATCGATCGTGTGGAGCGAAAATTAAACCACTAGCGCTACTTGTTCCCACAATCGGCGGCAATGTATTCCACAAAGGTGGACTTTTGTCTTATCTCATACAGCGCCTCTAGCGGGTGTATGTCGAACAAGCTCACATCTATTGAAAGTGTGATTGAAAGGAAGGAGAAACCGGATGACAGCGATTTACTTGAGCTGCCATATTTGTACATATTTCCTTACTTACCGCCATATTTATTTTATAAGCATATTTTGCATGAATCGTGTTATCCTGTTTTTTTTTTTTTGTTTCATCACATATTCCCGTTTTGTTAGTAATTTTGTTGAACTATGTTTTACCTGCTTATTTTGTGTATTATGATTGTGCAAAACGTTTTCATAATTAGTATTTAGTAGTTATTAGCATAGTGTTAGGTTAAATAAAAGGTAAATACACAGACAAGGTTGGTGAAGATTACTTTTTTTCATATTTTTGTATTTTCGCTTTGATAAGACTTTCTTAAAGCCCTACGTGTCACACACCACATCACACCCTTTTCCGCTAACGACATCTACCAACACGCTAGTCTTGCCTTGATTTGAGAACGAAGTAAACACACTAGGGGTGAACTCCATTTTCTTTCCTCGATTCTCGTGTCTTTGCAGCTTTCTACTACCCATTTGCAAGCCGATTGGGATCATCTAGATTGGACAACCTTCCAACAAGTCGAATCCACTGAACTCCTGATAACCAGCAAACAATCCTGTAAATTGGAATCCTTAAATCCACTTAAACCGTCCCAAGGTCCTTATTCCATAACTTACACTGTCGTTAACGTTTCCAAGCGAATCCTACCTTCTGATGGGATTTCTATCCTATCCAAAGGTCCTACCTTTACAACTGCATCATTAACTGGCATAGAATCAGCTTTTATCGGAATCTCGAACGATCGCCAACTTATTCGGTATAAAAACTCCAAAATCCTTACGCGTGTACCTCCTAAACCTAAGTCCAAAATACTTACCCTTAAACACTTGAAATATGATCCCCAAATCGTACTTCAAAGCTGATAAGGAAAATACTACGGTGATACCGGATAGTAATGTGTATAAAGAGAAAATCCTATTCTTACTCCAAGATGGTTCCTACAGACTCTTAAAATGTCATCCTACATCACGCATTGAAGGTACCATCATTAAATCCATAAAATTCTTATCAATTTCTCCGGAATTCCATAAATCCTTACTACCTATCGGTTTCAAATCTAAAGGATCAACCTAAAATACACGAATCCAATGTTTTTTTACGTCCTCTTGGTAGTACCATGAACAGTTTTACCTACAAGCTCTGCAAACACCTATATAAGATCCTGAAACCTTACACTGCCAATCACAACCGTCATGTTCCTCTGAACCGTAGCCGTCACCACCCACTGATCTGTAACCGTTACCGCTATATTTGCCCAACCGCGTGTGTTAGTTTTCATTTTCAAGTCAACAACAGCAGGAGACATCTTCAGGTCTGAAGATGTCTCTTGCAAGTGTGAAACGGCGACCAGAAGAAGATCCAGGACGCGGTTCCGGCATATGTAAATTACATATTGCGGTTCCTCCAATACGTGATGTACAATTATGAAGAATAATATTCAGTGCGGCAACACCGATGGATGGCAAATTAATATCTTAATATAAACAGCCCGGTTAGTTGAGTTTCACACCTTTTGCCACCCATCGGCATTTATTTTAGCAAGAGTGACCCATGTATTCGTATTTTATCTATGATCTGTTCCCAGAGAAAGCTCTTTTAGAGCAATATGATCTTTATAGACTCGAATAAATTAGTACCCAAAGAGAAACAGATTTTAGCACATATATAATATATTTAAATTAATTTTATAACGAAATGCAACAACCTCCTTTTAGAAAACCTATTTTAATTAAAATTTTAATAACGTTTTTTATATTCGATATTGTATTTTCTTGGGCCAACTTCTTAATAATCAAATCAAACTGAATTAGTGGCCCAATGTTTTAAATCTCAGTCATACATGTTCTCTTTTACTTTTGTTTTACGTTTCGATGACTACATTCAACATCACCTTTTATTTAATAATTTCGCGACAACTACAATCCTGTAAATATCGTTCTAATACAACTATTTCAAATTTATGTATAAATTACCAACAATTTATTTTACAATGCATATTCTTTATTTTATGTTACATATTTCGTTCTTCAATTAACATGTTCTAATTGAATCGTTAATAGTTATTGTACATCATAGACATTCTAAAAAATCGATCAATCTGACGTTCATACACATTAAAATGAACTAGGAAATACATTATTTAGTAAAGACTATTTTCTATTGTACTTAAGTAAAAATAAGTTTATTTTTTAAATGTTGAAATCTTATCGTAAACTCGATGAATAGAAAAACATTTAGGACAGTTTAGGATAGGATATAAACATTTAAAATAGAAACTTGTGTATGTGTGTGTGAACGTTCATGCAGATTGATCTGTTTTTTAAAATGTTTGGGATCTACAATAACTATTAACGATTCAATTGAAACACGTCAATTGAAAAACTAAATATATAATTTAATATAAAGCATTGTAAAACATGACACATTTGAAATAATTGTCCCAAAATTATTAAATAAGTAGGTATTTTGAAAAAGATGATATGAGTGTAAAGTCATTGAAACGTAAAGTAAAAATAAAAAAGAATATGTATGACTGAGAATTAAAACAAGAGTCACTAACTTAGAGGTTTGATTTGGTTTTTTTATATTAACCAAAAAAAAGATCAAATCAACACATATGTTACAATGCAGTCTTTATATAAAACAAAAAGATTTAAAAAATTGTATTATAACAAAAACAATACCGATTTTGTCATTTATCAAACAAAAAAAAATACTTACAAATAGTTTCATGTCATCTTTACAATTATTTATGCAAATGTAACTTGAGAAAAGTTTTTAAAGTAAATCGAAACGTCATTTTTCTATTTTGCGTTCATAAAAACGCAATTGTAACACGCTTTTGCGTATCGAAAAGTGCTTCATTGTGATACGCCTTTTTTCATTTCTATAGGTTGGCTGTATTGAATACATTATGACAGAAAGCAAAATTGACGTTTAATGCATGTAAATTGTAAATACTTTAATCAAAAATTCTATACAAATTTAGTTTACATTGTTATTGTTATGAAACGTGGAATTACTGTATACATTTACACTGACGGAACAAGTATCTTGAGGATTGTATTTGTTATGCCAGGCCAAATTCTTCGTAACAAAGTTTTGCTGAGTATGTTATTGGCTTTAATGGTAGACTCTGTAATTGAGAATCATTCGATGATATAAACTCTAGAATGACCAGATGTACTTGGCCCTGATAAGTTGTGCGCTACAGCCACTTTACTTTTCATAGATGTTTCGATGTAACCCTCAGCTACCGCAGATGACTTCCATCCACCATACGTTTATAGTCAGCAAATCACTGCCTGCGTCTGCTAAGTGTGTAGCACTAGAACGTCTGAAAGCAATGTCCAGTATAAAGCTCTGAATGGGCAATTTTAGAAAATCAGCTATTAATTTAGGCATTTTGCCAATCGTTATTAATTCCAATCGGGCCGATATACAATAACCATTGCGAATATGTAAGGAAGAATCTTGAATGATTAATATTTTTTGGTCGCAGGGCGACATATTTTTTAATTAAAGTAATCCATCTTTCATCCGTAATTGCAAAAACTCTTACGATATTATTTTTGTTTTAGTACTGTCACCAAAATAATATCACTTCTTAAATTCTAAATCATGTATGGACATATTTTGTTAATTCATCTCGTCTACAGGCACCTGTGTTAACCATTTATTAAAACGATTCTAAAATTAAATCCATTACATAAAAAATTACATTTTGCAAATAATATCGTACCTTTATTGCTAAAATACAATGCGGTCAGAACCTTCTTCTATAAATTTATTAATATCTTCAATGCATAAATTTTAGATTTTCTTAGCCTCGTATCCCTCAGAGAAATCGTCTTTAAATAGGCTTGTTATTTAATATATTTTTGATATGTCTGTATTTTTATAAATGGAAAAGCAAGAACGAAACATGGAATACATAGACCATAAGGTAAGAAGATTCTTTATTTTTACCACTTGTAATTCAAAATATGCCCAATAAAATGTTTCAGATATTGTTGTTTGACATTGTTCTGTAACAGCCCATAGTTTCAAATTGATGGTAGCATTTTTCATATACTGCTTTTGATTTTTTCGGTAATAAATTTTATGACGCGTGTAATCCGCAATTTCACGCAGTTTGGTGTGCGTACAAGATAAATTTGTCTCAGTATCACTCATTTTTACAGTTTACAGAGACATATTTTATGAAATATATTGTTTACAACAATTTAAATAGCCGAATTTGAATTTTGAATCGTCAAATGTCAATCGTATGTCAATGTGATTCAACTTCATATAAAAATAAAACTCAACATTTTTTAATGAGATTTTTTATTAAGTATTTATTATCAATTTTAATGCAAATAGAAAAAATAGTATAAAGGACTCGTTTCATAAGGCTTTTTGTCGGCGAAACTCGTACTTTAATATACTATTATACATTTCTATTTCATTTTTACATACAGGACCAAAAAATCTAGATAGCACGTAAGTATCAAAATACTTATATTGGTCAAGAAAAGAATATTTTTTTACATAGATCTTATAATGAAAATTAGGCAACTTAAATAGTATCATCAGAATGCAGGGGTAATTAACGTTGGCATTTAGAAGTTGTACATATTAGGAAGTGCGGTTTTATTATATCTAAATTAACTAATAACTTAAATAAATTGTATTTATATTTAGCTTCTACCTATTTCAAACTATGATTATTTCAATTTCATCTCTATGTATTTTAAATGAGAACTTACTGTAAAGGTGATTCTGTCATTAATCTCGAACCCTCATGTCATTTGTTCATCCTTGCTAGGACACCAGAGGGCGCCGTTTTTAGAAACAATCTGATTATAAATTGCAGAGACGCTTCACAGATCTGATAAAATCCAGTATTTCTATTATTTGGAACCAGTTTTAACCTGTATCTTGAAACAATATTCAGTTATTTCCTGATTTAGAATCATATTTATTTTTTTCTTTCTACGAAGACAATTCCCATAACTCCATCTTTGACGAGCTAATTCCCCACCCAGGAGAGGTTTCATTCCCGATTTTCCTGATTCATCCGTTATAGTAGACCCGAATCGCCGACTCAACTGGATAATTAGTCCACTCTAAGGCGAATAAAGAACTACTGCATTTTAGTTATCTTATACGTTGATCCTTTACCGGTTCTTAATGTGTATTTATTGTCCTTTCCTTATAATTATTATTCTGATAATATTCACCGAACACCATATTAACTTCTAACATAATTTCTCAACGTTCACACAATAAAAAAAAATTATCCACTTTGGGCGGCAAATTCAAATTCTAAATAAGCGAGCCTAATTAAGCATTTTATTAGTAAACTTAATTTTGAATTAAAGTAAGTTAGAAATAAGTAATTTGACACTAATCTGGGTATTTAGTTTAAGTATAGTAATAAATATGTCATTTCATATGAATTATTTTATTTTTGTGATTGATGCACGACAGAATCCAAGGCCTAAGCTTGAATGCTCACTTACAACAGTAAGCATTATAATATATGTAATGTTATTTTGGTACTATATTAGCTCTAATTGAGGCATATTTGACTTTAATAGTGCAGTTTGCTATCAACTTTACTTAAAGCATTTTAAAGAAATATGAAATAGAATTTGTAATGTTGGTTATTCCAACTATTCTTAGGTAATTTAAATTAAGAACTAGAATTGAAGGTAATATAACTTTATTTGATTTTAGTGTGTGACAACAACAATTGCTTGTTTATTATTTTCAATTCTATTGCCAATAGATATCTAAATATACGACAGAATTTATATCATATCGAAGATTATTCGTTTCGTAAAAAAATCTCTCTACAAGACACCTGCCGAAAATTGCGGGCCGCGTTCGTGCGGCATCTGCAAATTTAAAACTTACAATATGCCCGATTAATCTTTCCGCTGACGTGCCGGCAATACCAAAACCAGACAAATTGCGGCACCAGCATTTGCTTTTGTCAACCGGATGAAGGATGACTACGAAACTATATCCGCGAAACGTTCCCTTAACCACCCAGCTTTAGGCCGGGGCGGGGTTTCTTCAGAGTGGAATTTATCGCGAAAGTCTCCAAGGTGTTTATTTTATAGTCTCGTCTTTCCGCTTAGGGATCACGTTTCCACTTTGAGAACGTCTTCACTACACGTTTCCTATCTCCCGTTTGCAATCTAAAGCGATGATGTGACAGACAAACATTATGCAACGAGCTCTTATAAAATATCTAAAATGCGGTTGATTAGTGAAACTCTAACCATCTGTAGCGATTTTGTTGTTTATTTTGCTCTCATAGCGACTTTGTTCTTTTTATCAGCTTTGTTTTAGTAACGATTTAGTGGGATTCATTCATCTCTTTGAACTATTTTAATTAATTACTAGTGTTCAGCTGTAATAACGGTGCAAAGGGTCTAACCGCATAAAATGGGCAAGAAAATACGGACTCACTATTAATAACTATAATGGATTTATTGAAGACTTTAAGTCGAGCATATTGTTTTAGTATGTCGGCTTCTTACCTCTCGGCCAAGTTACCTTGAGGGTACCATACGATATAGATAACAGAACATTAACTTACTATTGTTAGCGTCCATACTACTGGTTTTAACAGTTTCTTTTTTTGTATATTGAATCCACTATTTATTAATCATACTTGTAGAAGTTACACTGGACATAATTAGTGTCCTTTTGCCGTTTTTTTTAACAATAAATTGAATAATTGTAGAAACAAGTATCGTCAAACGAGGTTAAGTGAATTACAGGGGCTTAAGTAAATCGCTTCTTAAAACCGGAAATTTTTGCGTCTCTCGCGATCAGTGAAGCAAAGGTACCAATAATATTATTCGCATAAGTTCCTTGTCTGCCAAGTAATACGGCTAAATATCGCATGCGTTGCTCATTCCTTATGTAAGTACCAAATATATTAAACATGCTGAAATGTTTTGACTGTTATTTTCAAAAATTGGTGAAATGTTTGAATACACGCAGCATTAAGAATGATTTTAGATCCATCAGCTGCTAGATTATTGTTTCTCTAATCCTTTAGGAATAATGTGCACTATTCAAATGTTGTCCTAGTTATATACGTTGAACCTAATCCCTATTTTTATAAAAAAAAAATGGACAAATTATGGTAAATCACAGCAGGGTTAAAACTTCGTAATAAGGCTATTTTGACATAAGTTAAGATTTTGTTTGCGCAATATTTCCAAATTCATATTTATTTTGTTGTTAATAAAAAAGGGCACCGAAAAAGAATATTTCGTTTATCCCCAAATACGGGATATATCTGAAATCGACGCTGAGCAACTCAAGTCACTTAAAAGGGGACTACATATATCCATAGGGATATAGATTCGCAATTAATGAAGAAGGTTTTTCGATATTAGCATAATTAGATACACATTAAGATTGTTTTAAGTTTTAGTTTATTTCGTTTGTTTCGACTTTCTTCCTCCTCAGCACTGCTTTTCTCAGCATTCTTGGAAAAAAATTATTTTTTTTATGATGTGACAAAGAATAAAGTTTTTATTTTAATACGTTACTTCTTTTTCTTTCGACATTTTTCGATGAAATCAAGTTTTCTTGGTCGAATCAGACCTTAGAAAACTTTTAATATCGTTCCCTTTACCCCACTGTATGGGGTAAAACAGACAAACGCTTTAGCAAAAAAAAATAGTAGTGACATATTTAACCTGTAGCAGTAACAGGTGCAGATTATGTTGAGTGAATAAACTTTTAATTTTTTTCTAAAAATTAATTTCGCAATGCTTAAATAAATATTAATGAAAAACTTATATGTATTTTTGATTCACTTAACTCTCATTTTTTATCTTGAGACAACGGAATATCTCTAAAACACTACATCATATATTCCGTTGTCTCAAGATAAAAAAAACTACCCTGTATATACCAGAGCACTCATTTAAACAAATAAAGAAGTAAGTACTTTCGCAAAAACAGAATATTACAGTGATAGTTCAAGTTCAACTAGAAACTTTAGCAGCTATAATTGCTAAAGATTAACTTGTACGGAAAACAAGAATCACTCCAATATTAGAGCAATGGCCGGAGTGGATGGAATGAGCTTTGTAAGCTGTTTCCCACAATTGAAAATTTGGGCATGTTATTTCATTATTGATTGTCAATCGAGACTTATCTGCTTACATAATTTTTATCAGCTTTGTTTTTCTCTTATTTATCTTTATTCTTACTGTTTTGCGTTTTTGTAAAGCTTTCTAGTTTTCTATGAATGTGTTGTTTTTCTGCTGGAAGGTACGTATCACAACGATATTTGATATATTTCAGTAGATTAAATGTGTTTTAGTGTATGCCGACAATGTTTATTTTCTTTAAATCTGTAAATGAATCTGAAAGGTATTGATTTCTGATTATATCTTCTCAATTCAAAATATAATATGTAAAGTACATATATCTGCATACGATATTTTCATAAAGTTCCAAGCCGTTACCAAATAAATCACTGAAAATATGAGCGACAGTTATACGGAAAGTCGATAATTTTAAAAATGAAAAACTGGTATCCGCACAGATGCTTCGCTAACAGAATCTCAAACTCTGACAAAATGACAAAATTTCTTTAATCTATAAGCACAAAAGCTGCAAAGGGTAGGTGTGTGTTTGTCAACGCTATTGTTGTTTATTAGGGGAATTATGCGTTTAAGATGAAAAATTGCTTCATTATAAAAAATAATTAGAAATGGTTTTAATAAAAATGCTGATTAAAATGCCGAAATTATATTGTTAATTACTTTCACAGTTTTACTTGCAAAATAAATTTTTTCAAATTATGATTTTGATTTAATACCGTTTTCCCTGTGAAATTGGTTTGACTTATCCAAAAAGTACATTTTTCAAGATTACCCTTCAACGTCGGAGATTGAATTACGATAAGGGTGGAAAAAAATTTCTAAGCGGGCCTTTCATATTTTCCGGCAATGATGATGAATTCACATCACACACCACCTATAGAGGCGTCATTTATTTTGTTTGCATCGCGAACATAAATTACGCTTCCATCCAGCACGTACATATTTGCAAACATACATATATCAAATTCGAATGCATGTGTTTGATAAAATCCATTGCCGAGTATAATATATTAAAATGGAGATTAAAACTCTGAAACCACAAATACAATTTTGTTTTTTATTGAGCCTCAATTGCCTTTTCCACTAATACTAATACAAACAGTGTACAGATTGAAATAAATAAATAATTGAAAGGTGGTTTTATCATTTCGGTATTCTCTAATGACAGTACAAGTCAATTTAATTTTAAATTGTTTCAATTTCATTTACTTCAGCATGTCTTAAAAATAGCTAATGAAGTGACCTTAGTGCCTTAAAAGTTTTTGGCATATATAGAAAAACAGTATTATGTGAAACTCTTATGTAATCCTTATTTAACTCTGGTTTGTTTATCTTTTGTCCTTATCCTAATGGTTCTCTATCCACAAATTCTAATTCTGACGATACCATCTGTCAAATTGTTTCTTAATTAACTGAAAAAGATGTGCCTAATACGTATTCCTTGTTATTCACATATTTAATTATAATAATTAATTCACATCTTTAAGGCGGTCTTAAATGTGGTTTTTGCGGCCTGCATACACTGATTAGGTAATTTATTAGAAGTCCTGGGTGCGCCCGTTACACGATATAATTTATTGGAATTGTTCTTCATAGAGTGGATTTTAAATTATTTAGATAAACGGGTAAAAACACCGGAACATGCACTGGAGGAACATGAGGATGTGAATCGTGTTTGCTGTTTAATTTAAGATTCTTATAATAATGTAAATGCGGTAATAAGAATATCCTCCTTTACCGCTGCTCAAGGTATTATACAATTATATCTTATTCTTTGAGATACAATTAAACTACAAAAATGAAGATAGTTGCGTTTGTGCGTGCTGTTCGCAAATTTGCGCTATCGTTATTTTAAGTAGAAAGTAAAATCGAAAGTCATGACCAACTTTGACATTATAAAAAGAAACCTATATTTTTTAGTGCATTTTTAGGTTCTACCAGACATTTTAAAACCAATTTATAAAACCTTTAGTTACCTATCGGTTACCGTTTCAGGGTTATTTTGATTTTTGTGAAAGAAAGTTCAAAAAAATATGGTGCATTAAATGCGTATAGTAAAAGGTAGAGTGATTTTACATCAGGATTTAAAGCTTTTGCTTTAGACTGCTAACGCATTCGATGAACCTCCCCATATCAGACACTATAAGCTGCTCTACTAAGAAAGTTAGCGACGTAAACTATTCCGGCCAAACTCTCACCTCCCACCTGCCTCAAGCGCCGGATGGTGTAGATCGCGCTCGATAATTGTGGGAGAAGGCGATCAATTTGGCAGCTCCTTGAGAAGCCTCCAGCCCAATGAATGTCTAAACTCTTACTGGATCCGACTCTCCCGCCTGCACGCGTGTTCTAAATTGTAGGTATTGTGTTTTCCCTACATTAAGTTTTAACTGATTATAAAAAAAAAAACACTTCAGCGCCTCCTCCACAACCTGGTCCGACCCATGGTTTCTCATAATGAATGACGTATCGTCAGCATATATAATTATGGTGAAGTATGGAGCCTTGTGATACCCCGCAATTCAACACAACCCTCTTCGATACTTGTTCACTCCGACAAACGCTTTGAGCTCTGTTTCTCAAATAACAACGAAACAAGTCGTTTGGAACTCCACGTACTCCATATACCTCTATCTTCTTTAGTAATATACTGTGATTGACACAATCAAACGCTTTGGACAGGTCGCAACAAGATAGTTGCAATTTTTCCCCGTCATCAAAAGCTTTAGCCACTCAGATAGGTCTGGAATTTCTAAACCGAGTTTCTCCCAACCAACGAATAGAAAATCCGAGAAGTCATCTGCTTAATTTATCTAGAGTTATCGGATACACTGTACTTTTGGGAACAATTAGTGCTCTTTTATAAATTACGAGGAGCTCCAAGAAAAGATTATACAAAATCAGCCGGACTTGGTATAGGCGGCACTCAATAATAAAAAAAAGAACCTTAGCTGGATGTCGCCTAACGAAATTACTCTGAAAGAAGAAGCGCCAAAAAATACAAAAATTATGCAACAGAGTATGAACATGTTCTACCTCCTCACAGCTTGAGAGACCCTTTAGGCAAGACGAAATATAAACCGATTTACAAAGAAAGAACGGGCATTTACAAAATCGGGTGAGTTGATTACAATAAGGTTTACATAGGACAGCCGAAACGTGCTATCGGAATCAGGTTTAAGAAACACAATAAATTATCACTATTGCGGAGTTGAATCATCTAGTGTAGGACAACATATAAATGATACTTAGAATTAATAAACAATGCATGCACCGAGGAAAAGCACACCTCTCTCCACTGTTTCATGTTGATAGATTTATTGAAGCAAATGTATTTCCTTTTTCAAATTTATTCCTGGTATTTTTTGCACGTCAAAAAGTTTGGAAAAGCACTTGTAAATATTTTTTTAGAGCAGGGATAACGATGCATGTTTAGATAATAGATTTTTCTGTAATTGATTCAATCTTCGGTTGAAAATGGGAATCAAAGAATTGTCCCAAATTAGTGAACTAATGAATTGTGCAATAATCGGATATTTTGTGTTTATTACTACGCCACAGCCTTTGTTATATCTTTCTAAGCCAATAAGCCATTTCTGAAACAATTGTTCCTGTGGTAAGAAGAGAAACACTTCCTTTTTTCAAAAGAGTATTTAATTGACCATATTGAAACTATCAGCTTTAGATGTAAATATTGTCTGACAATAATAATAATAATAATATCAATTTATTGGCATTATACAAATTATACCTATGTATAATATACATATCAAACTCATATATGCCAAAAGGCTAAATCATCGTAGATGCTCTTCCTAACCTCAAACGTTATGACTCCAGATTTTCACATTTAAATGTTGGTCAAAAGTTTAATTATGCACTTGATCTCATCAATTTATACTTCGTTTCATTTTTCGAAAACCCAAGCAATTTTAAACGTCCTCCTGTCACTTTGACAGATGATGAATGATAAAAAATAAACTAATTGCTTTTTTCCTAACATTTGGAAACTAATATGAATTATCATCTTTTAAATATATACTTCTTTGTTAATGCACCATTAGTGAAAGCGGGCTTTTATTTGGCTTCTGT
Source organism: Protaetia brevitarsis (assembly GCA_004143645.1). Classification (NCBI taxonomy): domain Eukaryota; kingdom Metazoa; phylum Arthropoda; class Insecta; order Coleoptera; family Scarabaeidae; genus Protaetia; species Protaetia brevitarsis. The sequence continues at coordinate 1,591,101 of RXPK01000139.1, forward strand.
TATTTTTACGCAGATACACAATAATTTAATTACTAGTTCACTAGTTCTAGAACATACTAGTTCTAACGTATATGTTATAGCAAGTAAGTGTTATCTTCAACTACTCTAGTTTTAAACCCTAACACTATTTTAATTTATTTAATTTACGTAATCGATGTAAAGATATCGAGTTAGACATAATTTAATTTATTTCCATATTTTATTTCTGTCTATACTAGTTGGCTGGTATAGTTGTTTTGATTATGTGTCTTTATAACTGAATTACGTTAATGTGATTTGTTTTTCTATTTTTGTGTGTATATATTTCTTGCCAAATAAATGTCGTTTCCTACGCACGTTTTTTCCATATTCTGCGAATTTATATAATTTTTAAGCTAGAAAATTTCACAATTTTTCCCTGGCAAACTATGTAAACTGTGATGCGGCAAGTTGCTGGGTACTATTGGACTAACGGACCCAAGATCAATCTCTATACCATATCTTGAGAAATATGTTCAATCTGTTTTGCCATTCGTTGGATAAATGATTTAATTAAATATAATGGTAATTCCTTACATGGTTAGATTGCCAACTTTTGCAACAATATGATTTGGTTCACTTACTCAGGTCTAATAAAACTACTTTAGCCGCATTCTACTCGCCCAAGGGCTTATTTATACAATATATTCAAGAATTCTATAGTCATCAATGTTGTCCTAAAATGCATGCACTAGCGTGCTATGAGCCGTCTGTTCGTTTCTTTCATTTTTTATTGTGGAGCCGCCTGACATACAGTCTCCGGAAACACTGCAGCCTCTTAGCTTTTTGTATTTAGTTTCCCATGTCTCTTAACCATTAAATGATACCAGCCATGCACTAATCTGTACAGGTGCCTAGCTGGTTGATCGAAGTAATCCTCTGGGTTCATTTTTCACATGCCAAATATTGCTTGTCTTTCGCGGTACAAATCACGCTATAGTCACACGGAAGTGGTAAAGGCCTTCCCTGTCTTCTCATTAACAGTTTTGCAGTTGTCATCACCAGTGTGATCCCAATATTCTGTAGGTCTCCTTTCAGTGTAAGTGTCTTGTTATTTTTATGGTGCAAAGATTCCTACTGAGCTGCAGTAGTTCTTCTATCGTCTTTTTTGATGGTCCCTTAAGACATATCTTTTAATGAATTTGCCTGGTTGTATTATTCCAATGTTCTTTGTATTCCTTCTTGACTCAACTCTTTACTCGATTTCGTACTGGGTTTTTAGACACTCCCACAGAACAGGTTTTGCACTTATTTGAAACAGCCATTCCTTTATTACTAACTCATCGACTGTTTTCTTTCCTTCGATAGCCAAATGCCCAGGCACACACAGCAAAGAGACTTTATTGCGGTCTGTCAGGCTAATCAGTTCTCGAATATATTCCGAAACTAGTCTTGATTGTACCTCAGTATTCACTAGTGCTCTCAGTATCGCCTAGTTGTCTGTTGCAACATAGATCTGCTTATTTTTATAAACTCTCTGATTGATTTCGGTTGCATAATGCGATATTGCGCATGCCTCTATTTGAAAGACCGTGGCTAGTGAAAGGTGACCATTGTATTTCGGATCCCTCTGTAGATTTCAGTTCCAATCCCGTTTTCGGTTTTTGATCTGTCTGTAAACCAGATCAATTCTCCGAACTTGTCTCTATAGTTGCCATTTCCACCGCAAAATTTCTTTAGAAAAGTGCCGACGTCATCTAATCTGATCTCTTTCCCAAAAAGTTGCTTTCCACATGATGGAGAATATTATTGTGCAGATCCCGTATTGGTAGCTACTCAAGTAATTTCTCTTTTTAAAACACTCGGACATCACACTCGCAATTACTTGTTGAAACATATTTGTGACACCACTGGCAGTATACTAATGGATCTGTAAATGTCGGAAACATTTACATCAGCCTTATTCTATATTATTATTGTGTGATTGCTTAAGATAGTAACCCTTCTTAATGCATTCAACTATTATTCTAGTTATGCATTTTATTCGTTCATTTCGTAAGTAACGTAAGTCAAATATTATACTAGTATACATATGGTCAAGAAATGTTCCACTAGCGCACTAGATGACACCACCAGTATATTCTATTGTTGTGCATTTGTAGTGGTAATAAATTTCCATAAGAGAATACTTATAGTGCCGTCTATAGTACGCCAGTGGAATATACCTTTGACCATATGTATACTGGTATAATATTTGGTTCAAGTAAAGACATAGTATGAAATTGTAATAGTAAATTGGTTAATGTCAACTTTTATGCGTTAACATAACAATATGGTGTTTGAGCAGATAAAAGCAAGTTAAATTAAAACCGTAATTCTCTCTTCTCGATTTATATTTTTGTCGCTCGAAGCCCCACAGATTTTCCCGAAATGAAACACGTACCACTGGCACCATATTGTCCAAGTTTCAAACTGCGTTATCGCCTAACTTTACCGAAGACAAAGTTCAATGCATTGGACGAAGTGCAAAAACTAAAATGAATGAAATTAAACGAAACATTTCGAGGCGGGCTATCCGGTATTAGCTGGATTTTGTCATTTGTAGAAACATCACTTTTCAGATGTCACTCACAAAATATGGACTAGAATGTGCGTGAGAAAGTTCGAATAGGAAGTGCAACTTTTTCTATAGGTATAGAAGTAAGTTAGGGCTTGCCGCTTAGTATATGGATGTGTATATTGAAAGGTGTGGAGGTATTATTTCCTTCTCGCTCTAAGCTACGACGTTGCCGTTTATGAAATTAATTCTCATCCGAAAACGGCACGTACCAATGCGGATGAAAGTAAATTTCCGCTCTCTTGTCACCTGCTCATCCGTTTTCATTAAAATATTGATTAACTTCCATTACTTAACGTTTCCAAAATTCATTTATTCCGTACTTGTAGATAATGGTTCTTTTCAATATCATAGGTTATCGGGAATTTATAATTGGGTTTATAATCTGTGGAAGGGTAAAAGAAATATCAATGCATATATCTATTAGAGAATTAAAGGATATTGACATAGAATCAAAAAATCATGAAAAATTGAACAATCTTGTATTAGGAAGGTACCTATATTTTTAAGACGTATGATTAGATGTAAATTTTTATTGGGAATCAGGGTAGAGCGAATATTTCTTTACATTTCCGGAATGAAAAGCGGCTTTGACCATTGCGAGGTAATAATGAAGTTCAGATAATAATTAGAATCAAATGTAGCCATGGTGATATGATTTAGTGAGGTAGTACAGTATGCTCCGCGAATAACGGCTTAGGACGTTTTAACGCGGCCGTTTCGACGTGACCGTTTCGACGTGACCGTTTCGACGCGACCGTTTCGACGCGAAGACGTTTTGACGCCGGGATGTTTTGATGCCAGACACAATAATACAAATTCAGTTTGATTTAAGCATATATTATGATATTGTCATGATATGATACCTGTAAATTCGGGGAGTAGGGAAATCCCGCTTGATTGGAATGCCGGATTCCCGATTGCTTGAGATCGTGAATGTACAGGTATTTAAATGTGTCCTGTGAGTTTTTCGTAGCTCTGAACATACATTTTAAGATTTTCCTATTTTTTGAACATCAATAGAGATAAGAATGCTTTAAATGATATTTTTTTAACATTGGAAAGTGAGGGATTCCTAAAGAAAAATTATTTTTTGTCACAACACTGTAGCAGAGAATGCATTAAAAATATGTTAGATGTTTTCTTTTTGGGATGTGAAAGGAGAAGGAGATGTTTCTTTTCTTGGATGATAAAATTATTTTTTTTCCCAACACTGTGGATGAGGATGCCTTAAATATGTCCTAATCATATTTTATTAATATTAGAAAGGGTGAGAGGGGTAGAAAATATTTTTTTTAATGTTTTTTTTTAAATCATATCTTTTAACATTGGAAGGGGTGAGACGGGGAGGCAGATGTTTTTTAATGTTATTTTTTCTTTTTTTTCCTTCTTAAATAATGATATGAAACAGTTTTAAAGCGTCCTATTTCCCGATGTTTAAAGAAAAAGAAAAAAGATATCTAAAAAAAATCATTCCCCCTTCCTCTCACCCTTTCCAATGTTAAGAAAACACGATTTGAAATATTTGTAATGCATCCTATCTCCCAGTGTTTAAAAAAAAGGAAAAAAAAATATCATTAAAAATATTATCCCCCTCCCCCAATCACCCCTTCCAATGTTAAAAAAAATCTGATTTGAAACATTTCTAATGCATTCTTTCTCCGGATGTTTCAAAAAAAAAAAGAAAAAAAACATTTAAAAGAAAATAATCCCCCTTACCCTCTCATTCCTTTCAATGTTAAGAAAATATGATTTCAAATATTTTTAATGCGTCTTATTTTAAAAAGTAAAAGGTAAAAAAAATATGGTTAAGAAGATCATTTCCCTTCCTTGCTCACCCCTTCCAATGTTAGATTTAAAACATTTTTAATGCGCTCTCTCCTGATATTAAAAAAAAGAGAAGAAAAAATTATCGTAAAAAAATCAGGCCTTTCCCGTTCTCATCCCTTCTAATGTTAAAAAAAAAAACATGATTTGAAACATTTTTAATGTGTGCTCTCTCCAGATGTTAAAAAAAAATTAAGAATACTTTAAAAAACATCCACTCCCCCCGCTCCTTCCTTCCAATGTTAAAAAATATGATTTGAAGTATTTCTAATGCATCCTCTCTCACGATGTTTCGAAAAAAAATATCACTTAAAAAACTAATCCCCTCCCCACTTACCCCTTCTGATGTTAAAAAAATATGATTTGAAACATATTTAATGCGTCCTCTCCCGATGTTCAAAAAGAAACAAGAAAAATCTGTCTTCAAATCAAATTCAACTGGTACTGCATATGGCAAAACGTCCCGGCGTCGAAACGGCTCGCGTCGAAACGTCTTCATGTCGAAACAGCCTCGTCAAAACGTCCCATTCCGCCGCGAATAATTATATGGGATATAACGTACTTCGGGTTATTACGTATACATTTAATTGGTCCCAGCCAAAATACTCTTGTTTTTTTTGTCGGATATTAGGTACTATACATACCTATATAGTCTCTACGGATATAAAGTTCAAAGTGTGGTTGTACCAAGTTACTCTGAGGCAATTTGTGCTGTTAAAACTTACATTTTTTACAATGTACTGATAATGTGAGTGATGATATGCAAGGTTAAAGGCTGAGAAACACATCGAAATATGAAATTAGTATTGAAAAAAAAAAATCATCAAACCAAAATACATTTTTTCTGCTAAAACAGACTAAAGTATGTATTTTTTACGTGTATTACTTATAAAACTTAAAAAAAAACTGCTTTACCTGTGCTGCCGCTTATGAAGTACGCATTTTTTTGTCTCTACAGAAAATGACAATTTGACGTTGTACTCTTTATATACAATACACATTTTTATAAATATTAAGCTTTTTTTAGTGTTTTTTTTTTAATATGCAAATAAAATTCTGGATGAAGTTTAAAAGTTTTTTTTTTATTTATGTCTTGCCGATGTGCACATTCGCTTTCAAAATATTTTCCTCTATCATAAATAATATTTACAAAAAAGATAATACAAATTTTATAACAGTACAAAAAAAAACGTTCATAAAAAGAAATAAATGCCACCCGCATAAATATGTAGCACTGTCATATGTACAATTTGCAAAAATAATAATAATAAAACATTAATCTCTACAGACTCTGTTGCAGGGGTGTCTGAAAAACATACCATGGGAGTAGATAGGAAGTTGGGTCAAAGAGAGACACAAGGGGAACTAGAATAATAGAAGCAAACAAATTCATGGCAAGATGTTTGTTTAGGGACTATCAAAAAAGGAAACTGAAGAACTACTGCACCTCACTATTATGAATCATCTTTGCATCGCAACATGTCTCCTAACAGGACATTTTTATATTTAATTTTAGTTTGAGTGCAACAGTAAAAGAATAAATAAACATTTATCGTTAGCTAAATACCTTTTACGTAGAATTTATTTGCGTTATATTCTTGCTATACTCATATGAATTGGGGACTTAGCCCCAAGATGACTCTTTGGTTATACACAAGGGTAATTAGACTCATGATAACGTACGGAGCATTAGTATGGTGGCCAAAGGTGCGGCAGATGGCGGCGGCCGAAACGCTGGGTGGCGTGCAGAGGCTGGCGTGTTTGTGCGCCACGCGGGGATGAGATCGACCCATACCACTGCAATTGAAGTAATTCTGAACCTGCGACCAATACATGTTTATATACAAGGAACCGCAAGGTCCACAATACACAGACTTTTGCATAGTCCAGTACCGATAAGTAAATCGCACGGCACTAACTATAAAAAACTGTTAGACGAACTCAAGGAGGCACCCCTTTTAGGAATGCCATGTGATGCCATGTTCAAAAATTTTACCTAGATATAAAATATCAGTTATAATACCTGATAAGAAGGTCTGGGAGACAGGTACTCCGGTAAGAGTGGGCTCAAACTGGTATACAGATTGCTCTAAAACGGACTACAGCGTTGGAGCGGGAATATACGCCAAGAAGCCTAAAAAGGCTCTTTTGGTAAGCTTCAGCAAAGACACGACTGTGTTCCAAGCTGAGGTTGCTGCAATTCACCACTGTGTCCGAGAATTAGAAAAATGTATCAAGCCAGGTAAAAGCGTCGCTATATTCTCTGGCAGTCAGTCCACACTTAAAGCGATTAGCTCCACAAGCGACTCTAAGCCGATTTGGGACTGTGTAAGCGCCCTAAATGAGGTGGGCACCCTAAGGAAAGTAACCTTGGCCTGGGTCCCTAGCCAGTCGGGCGTGAGAGGAAATGAGGCGGCGTACGAGCTGGCCAGGCGAGGTTCGTCAAGGTCATTCGTTGAAAAGACCCCTCTTTAGGCACTACCAAATCGCAAATTAAAAAATCCATCAATGAATGGATACATAATCAGTCCAGGGATTGGTGGCAAAAATCACTAGGACAAAGATAGGAAAAAGGGTTCCTAAAGGAGCAGAGGCCTGAATTCACGAGAGATCTACTGAATAAAGACAGGAAGACTGTCAAATGGTTGTAGGTCTGCTGACTGGTCACTGTAGACTGAACAGGCACATGTACAACATAGGCCTGGCAGATGATGCAACCTGCAGATACTGCCAAGAGGAGGAAGAGACACCAGTTCATGTGCTATGCTAATGTGAAGACCTGGCGAGGACAAGGTTTCTAGTAATGGGGGAGGAGAACCCCACAGTTAGTAGCTACATAAAGAAGCCGTTCTCAAAGATGATAGGCCTACAACGTTGAAAATATTACGGTTGTTGGCGTTAATTTTGCGCTAGGTCAAATATTTTAGTGTTGATTTTTACAAACTTTGCCAGACGAGTTGACTACGCGTTTTATAGAACAGAAATGACTAGAATTTCGTGTGAATTCTTTGTCAGATATGAGGATTGACTATTTTCTCTAGACATTCAGAAGCATCAACCATAGAATTTTTCCCTCGGATAAAATATAGAAACCCCACCTATTCTAATACAGTTATGCATTATACGCACCACCTGCATTGCACGTGTATCTGTTTTCGTGTTTGATTCTCCGTATTAACATACCCAAACAAACCACCAAATGTGACTGACTTGCGAAGTGTAACCTCGTGTTATTAAACGTTAATTCCAGTGGGCATAAAAATAATCAACATCTTAAAGATGTATTGGGAACATCTATTTACGCAATTAGTTTAGACTTGAATCAAATAGCATAAACATTCATCTTAATTTTATAATGGTTCTCAAAAAATAATTTTGAAAATGGTACGTTTAGTTGAAACCAAAACTTGTGAATGAGTGGTTTTGCATATTTATAATTGAGAAAACGTCTTAAGAGAAAATATTATAGCACTAAGAAATAGGAGTTGCATATTAAAAAAGACGTTTGTGTTAGAAAATGGTGTTAAAACACCCATAAGGTCGCATTCATTTAGTTAAACAGCTAGTAAATTTGTCTAGTCTAGATCAAATAAAATGTGACCTAGAAGTTATTTTATAATTCCACGTGTCAGTTGGACAAAATAACTCCTTAGCAATAGACAATACTTGACTATCTTTGCTCGTCAAATTTAAACTTCTATAGTTCTCGACAAAATAACACGAAAAGAGTGTGGACCTCTCCTGACTATTAAATTAGTCAAAAAAGTGTTAAAATTTTCAACAGTGTAATTAAGAGGGCAAAATTAGAGAGGAAAAAAGGGGATCACAATAGATCTGAAAAGGTCGCGGTGAAGAAGGTCCATAGGCCGCCTCAATCCTAATCTAATTTAAACCAATTTTTAAAATACGTATTAGAAATAAAGCTGATAAAAATTAGTATGTTAGAAACAGAAATTGTCATTATGACTATTATTATAGCTATTAGTGAGTTACTGTCTAGGTTTTGTACCACGGTGCAGTATCTTTTTAATTCCTTATACATTCACAAACAAAAATAATAACTCACACAGTTACAATATCAGGGATCCACAAGTGCACTCAATGAGACATAATTTGAACCTTACCCCTAAAAGAGTGGTAAGATATCCACACTTTTAGCGGTAAGGTATTAAAGTATATAAAAATTTGCCTAATTGTTGGAAAATGTTACCACCAAGAAGATTCAAAAAGCAGTTAAGACATGGCTACAAACAATGCTTTTATCCCTTGGCTGAATTTTTTGATTGGTCAATTTAATATAATGATATAACTTAACTCCCTTTTTCCTTCTCTTATTGCTTTATTAGGCGTCCAATATTTTACTTTGTATTGACATATTTTATTATACTATCCTTAAAATAAATTTCTACTTACTCACTTAATAGAATTTGGGTGCTAACCCTGTACGTGTTTCAGCCAGGTATTATAAACGGAGTTGATCACTTTATTGGATTTTGGTTGCCCAGTAAACAGCTTTATAATTTAGTATGCAAAGTTGATATTTACACTTTGCGCGACTCAGTTGCAACTGAATAATGTAATAAGATGCGACCCTCGCAATCGATATACCTATAGCTATGCATATATATCTAAGCAAACTGATGCCGGATATATTAAGCACGGTGTAACTCACTAAAAGGATTACTTGTATCGTCGTATCGTGGTATATTCCCCGTAGGGCCCTTTACGAGATGAAATTCTGCATGGTGGTTGCTAATTCTGCAGGTTAAAGCAGATATACACGAATTTTTGTGCAGTTAATTTTGTGTGTGGATATATACACATATTTTATGTAAACGTTTGGGTTTGTTTCATTTTTGTAAGATAAGGGAATGAGAGAAGGGAAAAGTGTGGCAGCATAAAAACAATATATGTGTATGCGTATACAATAGAGGGTGCTTATAAAAAAAAACGAAAAATGTTTAATATTGGATCATTAAACGGAAGCTTCAGTCTAAATACTGCTCCATTACTGTTAGTATGGATGACAGATTCTAGTTCTGTGCGTAATTTAGTTTTCTTTTGTTAGTTTAGGCGAAATGTTTCGTTAGCTCCAAAACAGATGCGTTTAATATCCGTATTAATTACCACTATGGAGTGTTATAGCGTTAGATGTGTGGCTTTATCTTGATTCACCTTATGCCTGAGCCACAGACACCAGTATATTGAGATTAACCATAATGATACCAACGTTCATTCCAATATAATTACTACACGCAGATGCGTGCCGCAAGGCAATATTTTGGCCCCACTGCTTTTTGTAGTCTATTCCAATGGCATTTATGCTGTCCAAAGTCCTCAGATACATTCAGAAATTAACTTTGTTTCTGTATACGTATATTAGGCGATTTAGTCGTCGTTGATGGTTTTATGTGTAATTTATCTGCCATCCCCACCATAGATCTGGAATAATCTTTTGGAGTGGCAGTACGAACCTAGAGGGAGCCTTTGTTGCAAAAAAGCTTTACGTGTTATGCTACGACTAAACAGTAATCAGTCTTGTAAAGGTCATTTTAGAGTAAATAATTTTCTAACGATATGGGCTATCTACATATGTAATTGGGCCAGCAACCATTTTTTTTTATTCTTTTATTCAAAAGAAATTTTGCAAGTAACTACAGATTTGTAGGTTTCCTGTTTATGATATTAGTATTTTTAAAGAAAAAAAGGTTTGAACATGTGCTTTTTTTTTAAATTGTAGCCCAACGTCACAACTGTTACGACCAATAAAAAATTTGCAATTCTATTTTGGACCAATAAGAAGTTAACGGTTTTGAGTTCCCAAGCTGCACAACTTGATCCCTGTCTGCGATGTCAATTAACTGGAATCAACTGGAATCAGAACTGGAATTACGTTTATAGCCCGTATGGTTTTTACATATTTTAATTCTGGATTCCCAAAATCTGGATATGTCTGAAAACACTCTATAATCATAATATTTGCAGTAGATAGTAAATTTTGGTAACTAACTATTGTATATAAACTATTTTCATGATATCTTATATAAATGAAAGGGTTGCTTTTAGATTAATTATTTTTTTGTTTTAATTTTACTTTCCACGAGGGAATACTGCGCAATAAGAGGTTTTAATAACAAATTTGCAAAAAAGATGGTAAAATGTAAAATTATAACACAGAATTTTGGTAAGTTTTGCAAATACTTAAATTTTATTAAATCACTTGCTAAGTGTCATGAATATATTATTTCAATTTTTAATGATAACAGTGTAAATCTTATAAATTATAGAAGTGAATCGGTGGGAATCAAAAGTTGTATTAACCCTGGTCTTTTCTTTTTTTTCTGATAAAACTTTGGAGAAAGAAGCTAAACAAGCTGAGGCGAAGCGTTCAAATATCTGTGAGTGTTGAAAACGGTTTAAGGGAAGTAATTAATATTGCATGCCACAAAACGCTTTCCTAATTCACTATGTAAACGGAACTTGCCGGGTAGAAATAGTCCAACATCTTTTCAATGTAATTGTGAAGAATACACACTAAAAGATGTGAATATAATTCCTGTTTAAATTTTCAGTAACATATCACGTAAAATTAACAAAAATCGAAAAGTATAATAACGTAATGATAACAATGTTTTACTTGTACTAATTTGCCCAATTTTCACAATGTACGTTACCATGTACGTTACTGGAATTTAAGCAGGAATTGCAAACATTTTTAGTGTGTGTGAAGAAATTCTAGCATAAGAAAAGGCATTTTCGGAATACAAACATATTGTACCTCTAGATAGGCTGAACCTTTCATTCGAAAGCGTAAATGTTTTAATCTAATTTTTACATTCCGACTCACACATCCCAGCTCCGCACGGTAGTGCAAACTCGGCTCTACGCCAGATCTCCATTATCGTGCCGAGCTGAGCAGAGGGGTGTGCTGCAAAATTCGTCAAAGTACTATCAAAGGCATCAGTATTTACTTTATTTATGAAAACCTAAATAATTACAAATCATCCTAACCCCGTGCTCCACCTAAAAGGTACTATACGGTCTACCTATCCTAAGTGCAATATGGATTCCATAACAATTGAAATGTTCCTATTTTAACTAAGTAATTTCCCTATGATTGTTAATAACAAAAATATAATACAATAACTTGGCAATTATGTGAATACTACTTTATATAAAACGCTGGAATATGTAAAATATTAATCATATTATACATATTCCAGCATAATCGCAAGTCTACTGTAAATCGGTCAGATACCAGTTGTTATTATATTTGCGCCCCTGGAACGGCTTTAGTTATCTTCCAGCATTTGCCAAGGAGTAAGAGAAAACCATGGCAAAAACCTTATTCTGGGAGCAGGATCTGGGAAGAAGGCCCAGATCTTGTTACTGATAGCCGGCAAATTCTTATTATCCTTCTGACAATCAGTGCTAAAGAAGCAGTCCCTTTAATTCCGACAGCCGTGCCGTGCTCACATAGCTGCTCCCTTTTTCACACATCATGAATTTGTGAAGCAGGATAGAAGTCATGATCTAAAAACAACCGAAACAACAGCAGTACCTATTCTACGTTATATACGTTACTTACCACAAATTTGTCAGGTACGCTGTGTAATAGCCTATCTAGTTCTTTTTGTTGCTAAAGAACTAGATAGGCTACGGCATGATATTTGCATAGTTAGTAGCGTAGCACGTTTATAAATGAATATTTTATGCTCTTTAGTGGTAGGAATTGGTGTTAAACTACAATTATTTAAAATATAAATCGTGAACCATTAATTTTATATAAGTATATTATATATAATCAGAGTCCTTGGCGAATGCTGGGAGATAATGAAAGTCGTTCCATGGGCGCATTTAATAATAACTGATAGCTGACCGATTTACAGTAGACCCGCGATTATGTGAATTAATCACATTTCACATATTTCATCATTTCTCAAAAGTAGTATTCACATAATTGCCAAGCTATTGTATTATATTTTTGTTATTAAGAATCATAGGGAAATTATTTAGTTAGAGTAGGATCATTTCAATTGTTATGGAACCCATATAGTACTTAGAATAGGTAGCCTCGTGTAGTACCTTTTTTAGGTTTAGGGAGCACGGGGTTGGAATGATTTGTAATAATTTAGTTTTTTCATAAATAAAGCGTGTAATAGCCGTTAATAAAAGCACTATTTGCAGTAACAACCTGCATTCAGGAAACTGGGTTTAGTTGCAGGTATTAATTAACGAGAACAGTTCCAAGTAAAACTTTATCTATTGTAAATAATTTTTTATCAAGTAAACACTTTACTTAGCCCATTTTTCTCAGTGCTGTTATTAATTCAACCGTGTGATATGACAAATTAACTCTCATTACCCTAAAACATGTAACGCTACTGATAAATGTGTGATTTTTATGCGGATTACTCATAGATTTTTAGTTTATTTAATTTTTGTTTACATACTTACTTTAGTTTTGTTAACTGAAATACATATTATGAATTTTGTATTTCTATTAAAAATGACTAGATGGTCATAGGGACATATGAATGACAAATAAAATGTTCGTAATTGACGTCTACATACGTTTGTGAACAGTTAAGCAGTTTTCTAAAATACACAATGAATTTTGAACACCCTGTATATCGCTATAACTTGCATTTTGTTCTGAAATAGCTGCTATCCCTTCATGAAAGAGTTCCAAATTACTTGAGCTTACGTTTCATATATACGGCAGTACTGGCTTTTTTTAGTGGCAGTGGCTGTAGTGCCACTATATAGATCTTTTATCAAAAATATTGATCTCTAAAACCGCACAAAAAAAATATAGGTGCGTACAGCTAATAACCTACAACTGTGAAAACAAATAGGGTGCCCCAATTAAAAAACAATTGATTAGGTCAGCGATTTCCAAAATACCGGGGATAATTCAAAGTCAGTTTCATAGGCATTGCATTTCACTATTTGTTTAAGTGAAACATTGCACTTCAATAGCAAATGAGAAATCTAAGACTCGACTTCATCTCCGGGATCCTCTATAGGAGAATAAATTAGTTAAATGGATTTATTTTACAAAATCAATAGCCCAAAAGACCTAAATTAAGAAAGTGCAGACAGAGAAAGCTCATATTATTCCCGAGCATACAGCGCCGGCCGATGCTGTAGAAATGTGTGCGAGGATACTATTTTTTTTTCTTTGAGATTTTGTAATCATAAGTTCAAATGACATATACACAAATGACAAGTTTGACGTTTTAATTTCTCTTAATGAACTTACTATACATATCACGAGGATACATAGAGGGAGACGCTCCTCCCATGTAACTTAGATGTATTTTTTTCTCAACAGCCCTAAATAATGTCAAAACTGCCGCCTGACAGAAATGAACTCTTTCATAATGTAATATTATATATACTATTGCCAACAAATAGCTGAAAGAGTTCATTTCTTATGATTAGAAAATTCCAAAGAAATATCCTAATTAACGCTTGAAAAAAAAATAGTATATAATATGCGGCAGCGAAGGCTTATTAATTACCGCGCACATATTCTACAGCCTCACCTAGCGCCTCAGTAGTGAACTATATGCTCGGCAATAATATGAGCTTTCTCTGCCTGGTCTATAATATACTAATTCAGACATTACAGGAAAGACTATATGGATTCAACTCCATACGACACTATGGCCAAAAATGTTTCTGAATTAAGTAAGCAAGTATCTTGGCTTATCACAATTGTAGCAAACCTCAAGTGTGTACAAAGTGAGCACGTACACTGACAAGGGAACACCGGCGGGTGTCCCCCTCCGATTTCGATGAAACTTAACAGATCGAAAGAGTACCTTAAAATAAGAGACACGTATTTTTTTTTTATCGGCGTATCCGCACGATTTTGGGGTACAGCCCCCTCCAAAGTTTGGACGATTTTTCAATTTTTGCAAATATTTCCTAAATTATAACAGATATTAAATTTTCTTCTTAACATAATTTGCAGCATATTGCATGGCCCTAAGGGTGGCGTCGTCCGTATTTGCAAAAAGTTAATAACGGGGGACGGGGTACCCAGTACCCCCATTTTTTTAAATTTTTTCTTTTTCTTATTCATCAAAAGAAGGCCGATTTTACATAGAATACGATGATGTATAACAAGTTTAGAAAATTAATAATTGTAAAAATAGAAAAATAATAATAAAGCTTCAAAATTAATAAACTTGTCTATTGATATAAATCAAATGAACTATAACAGAAATAAGTTTTTATCCTTAACATAATTTTCAGCATAATACATGGTCTCAAGATAGATATCTTCATAAAAAGCTAATAACGGGGGACGGGGTACCCCATACCCCCGCATTCATCAAAAAAAGATCGCTTTTACATAGAAAACAATGGTAATAAATTTGGAGGATTAATAATAAAAATAATTGTAATAATAATAATATATAGTAGATACATTAACAACAATTATTTGTTATCGTTACTCCGCTGCTCTCCTTACTTAAATATTTCTTAATTTACAATTGTATCTACTCGGCAAGCTATGGTCAAACCTTTCTATGCCTACTAACTTATACTATATGCTATACGAAACTTTTATCGGTGGTAGCAATATAAATCGTTTTATCAACTGCAGTTAGTGACTGCGTTTTATATATTTCCTTAATAAAATGTTATTCATTCTTAGAATACCATAATCCTTTAGTGCGTATATATGAATAAATTTGCTACACAGGACGAAGGATTAAATAATACATACATATATATTTTTTCATTTAATTCAAGTTTTTCGTGCAATGTAGGTGTACAATGTAAGTATTCAATGGAGCATAAATATAACTAATGTGTTTGTAACGATTATAACATTTCAAAACAATAGAACATAATTAGAAAAACATTATAATGCTTATAAATGTTTAATACATGACATACTGTAATGCGATTATTGTATATATGTGTTGCAATAGCGAACAAGATTAATATACATACAGTAATTAAGCTATGTAAGTATTACAGTAGTGATAGTCTGTGTAAAAGTGTTTAAAACACAGATTTTGTTTGCACCATGAACACCGCACAATAGCTGGTTTATTGCAAATACTACACAAGGGTGTAGACTGCGCATCTTTTTTAAAACAAAACTCTACAGGATTTTTAAAGGGCCCAGGTCTTTCCTCAACGTATCCACTCTTATACTACGAGTAGTTGAATACGTGGAAAAATCTTGGGGAAGAAAACTGATTAAACTTACGTATGCGTAGATAGGTGCATATCAAATTCATTGCAATAGACACGTACATACATATATTTATTTTGAGTTATTATTACTATTATTAATTTTCTAAATTTATTATACATCACTGTTTTCTATGTAAAAGCGATCTTTTTTTGATGAATAATGAATGAACTTATTATTTAAAAAAAGCGGGGGTATGGGGTACCCCGTCCCCCGTTATTAGCTTTTTATGAAGATATCTACCTTGAGACCATGTATTATGCTGGAAATTATGTTAAGGATAAAAACTTATTTCTGTTATAGTTCATTTGATTTATATCAATAGACAAGTTTATTAATTTTGAAGCTTTATTATTATTTTTCTATTTTTACAAATATTAATTTTCTAAACTTGTTATACATCATCGTATTCTACGTAAAATCGGCCTTCTTTTGATGAATAAGAAAAAGAAAAAATGTAAAAAAATGGGGGGTACGGCGTACCCCGTCCCCCGTTATTAACTTTTTGCGAATACGGACGACGCCACCCTTAGGGCCATGCAATATGCTGCAAATTATGTTAAGAAGAAAATTTAATATCTGTTATAATTTAGGAAATATTTGTAAAAATTGAAAAATCGTCCAAACTTTGGAGGGGGCTGTACCCCAAAATCGTGCGGATACACCGATAAGAAAAAATACGTGTCTTTTATTTTAAGGTACTCTTTCGATCTGTTAAGTTTCATCGAAATCGGAGGGGGACACCCGCCGGTGTTCCCTTGTGAGAAAAGAGATTGCATTAAATGAAAAGTTTTATAACTTTTGGTTTTTATCATGTTCAACGAAAAGAAAACCTTTTCTCAGAAAAGGTTTCTTCTTAAGTACATGCTTTTCGACGAAAAGTAACCGTAATTAAATGGAATGCACCTTAGTTATTTTATAATGTCTGCATGACTTCTGTTTAAGTAAGACAATACACATTACATATTATATTGTTATTATTATGTATATATTTAACAACACATTTTAGTTTCTTTGAAGTATTATTGAATTATAAACAGTATTTTAAATAAAAAAGCCGGACGTTTTGATTTATTTGCGTGGACACGTATGTATACATTGTTTTAAAACTTTTGCCCGTTAATGGAAAATGCAATCACCTGTATTCAAGCTTAGTGCTTTCTTACGCGCAAGTATTTTAGTTTTATTCATATTCCCACGTGCATAAGTCTCAAATGCACAAACAATAATGAACAAAATGAATATTTTTCGCGCGAGGTTAAAGAAATTTCAGAGGCAATTGGAATCTTCTCAGTTAATGCTGATTTACTTATAAGGCAAGGAACTTTATAGTAATAAATAGTGTTTGCAGGTTTTAAAACTGTTGTACACGGGAAAAACGATCTTGTTGTTTTCAACCATTTTTCATATATTTGATTACAGTTACTAAATTATTACTTGATTTAGGGAATATTAAAAATATTCCTGTATTCAATCAAACAAATAATTTGGTTAGTAGATTTATTTGCTAGCGCAGTATTTATTAATTTAACTAAATATTTCCATGGAAGTAAAAATAAATATCGCATTTTATTTTCGTATAGCAGTTTTCTCTCTATATAGCACAGCAGATGAACAGATATACTTATGTGTAGTTGAGAAATTGCCGCATAGATGGCGCATCTCCTATTTCATTCCAGTAACAGATAATATTTCGCACAAAATAGGTTGGAAACTACGATCGGAACATACTAATCTGGTATATTTACCAGAACAACATCTGGTAGGAGTCATTGCCATTGAAAGGACGATTTCTTTAACGGCACACTAGAGTGCTAGGGTGGTCACTGCGACCAAGTCCTCAATACTACCAGGATTTACAACATTCTAACGGCAAATCCCTCCTAGGTTTTCGGAGGTAATTCATTTTCATTTCGATTAACGGCATTTTGTTGTGTTTACGCTTTAGTCAGTCTAAAATGAATAAATGTTAAGTAAAACTTTTTGAATGAAAATGCTTACGGTTTTCTACCAATCCGCATAGTTTTCAAGTTCAAAATAAAGAGGACTTGCATCAACTATCAATATCTTTCACTTAAAACAATAAACTGTTTCAACGAAAAATATATTATTTCCGAAGAAATGCGGGAATTTAAAATTATATTCCTTTTCAAGGAAACAGCAGATCATGTTGGCCATATAGAAAACGTAAAAACTTTTAGTTTAATGCAATTCCTTTTAAATGAAAAGGATATTTCTCTCTGTGTAGGGTTTCAATCACTAGTGCAACTAATGCATTCTCCATAGTTACTGTTTTCCAAATTTAATAAGTAGGTTTCATGTTATTCTCCATAATATTCCATACAAATAATTTACCGATATTTTGTATATTATAGCCCACCGAAGCTTTTGTAAATTAATGTATATTTTCAAAAACAAATCCCTTATGTATCTTTAATTAATCAAATATTCAATGCCGAATGTTACTACAGCGATCCTTTCAGGCACAATGCCCGCCTTTTTAAACCTTAGGAAAAGCAATAAACTCGTTCGAAAATGAATGGTATCACGGATACCGCTAAGGAACACGGTTCCTGCGAAACGTTTTTAATGTCGGGCACTGCACGTATTAGTTGCAGAATGACGTAAGTTGTTTGATAAAAATCTATTAGAGTGATTTCTTTCGCATGATAAAGCGAAAAAAATAAACAGAAATTTCCATGGATGTAAAGCTGCATGCACAAAATCGCTATTTTTCTACTTTATGACTCGTCGAAGGCGTGCGTGACATAACCGCGAGATGCTATCTGTTAGATTTTATAGGACTCGTTTTCACCGGTGGGGATATTGCATTTTATCAAAGTCTTCTTTCCAACAGCATATCACACGCTGTGTTAAACACAAGTAGGTATGTATATGAACCCGAAATACACTTTTATAGCTTTTGATGGCTCAAAGTGACGAAAGTCTAGCTACTTGTTTGTACCTCAAAATTCGGATCCGAACTGTTGCCCACATGTTAATCATCTATCATTATGAAATGTTTACATAATCTTCTGATTATTTCTTTTCTTTTCGCGAACAGATTCCTTTTCGAAACACTTAAGGAAGCGATCATATTTCAATATAAGTTGAAAGTCTGGTTTTTCGAAACGTAAAATTCTTTTTCGTTTGGTGAATCTAGTTTAGAGCAAAAGTTTAGAGAGAGAGCCATAGTTTATTTTACTTAATTACGAAGGTCGATGCCGTAAAATGTCGTAAAGATCAAATTTATGCTTTGCGCAAGATGGCAAAAAAGTAGCTCAATGCTCATTTTATTTGTTGAATACCGATCGCATAAAGAAAATATTTTTAATAAAATATACATACAATTTATTTCTATTTTCTGCTATAATCATATTTTACTAACTTTTTTTTTGTGAAGGACAACACACTTACATTCAGAAAGGAGATTTATTGACGTGTAGGCCTTTCAAACTAATAAAATACTTTCGTCAACATTAGTTGATGAGGTCTAGTTTTGAGTTTTTGTTATAATTTGCCAACAAACAATCTCGCGCATTATCTGTTATGAAATGTTATAAATATTGTTATGTATTTCTGGATAAAATTGATTAAGATTCAATATCCGTGCTGGTGTCGCGTTCTTCTTTCACAGTAATGATAATCAAGAGCAGTAATATTGCTATTGTTATTAAATAATTGGTGCAGAAATATTCATATATTTACCTATTTTTTCTTTAACAAACCCAATATAAGCCAACGTAAACAAAAAATAATTTAGTTATTTTCTTTAACTTTAATTTGTTGTTGAATAAGATAATAAATCAGAACACCACAATTAATTAATCGAAATGAACTGAAAACAAAAACAAAATGTAGTTCGGTTGGTGGATCCAAGAGTTTTAGGTTTGTTTTATTTTGCTTTCACAGTTTTTTGTTTCTAAACTTGACCTATTTGACTAGTACTTTTAAATTTTCTATTTTATTTATTAAAGTAAATACTTAATCGTTAAAATCTTTAAACAAAAAAAAAAATATTGCTGCTGTTGTTTACCGGTAAGAAAGAATCACAAAATTATAGTAAAAGAAATATAAATATAACAGAGGTAATATAGCTATAAAGCTGATCGGAAAATCTATGCAGTTCTAGGGTCTTCGTGCTAATCGAAACACATTCTTGGTATTCAAGGTGTCGTTTGAAAGCGATAGTACTGCAAGAATAAACTCTTAACTTCTTCAAGCAGAGAATACGAGCCATACCAAGTATCCATTGTTCTGGAATTTTGCAATACCTAGCTGCTTCAAGCTATCTTCGTCATATCTGCATCAAGTCCAGCATTCAATTTATATCAACTATTTTTGTGATATAGTATTTCCAAATGGTAGTAACATTTTACAGTAAAAAATACTAGTTCTGCGCGACTTTGCCTTTTGTTACTTGTTTGATATATTTTGCTAGCGTATTTTGCTTACCTATAATTATAAGCCCCCTGTGTTACCTAAATGCAAGACCAAGATGAGACTTAGCCAGTCTTGGTATTGGCCTTGCGTCAATACACCTGGTCTTAGTCTTGGTATTGCGCTCTCAGTCTTGGTCTCGGTCTTGCAGCAAGAGTCTCGCAAGTCTTGCAATTACCTATTAGCCTATTGCTATTCATTAAACACATTAGTTTAGATCTTAGAACAACGTAATAAGTAGGTACATTTTGAGCTTAAATTGACATAGACGTAGTAAAGACCAACCAAAATAATAAAATTAACTTGACAATATTTTAAAGACATTGTCTTTCAAGAAGAGTTGTAGAATAAAGACAATCTATCTATTTAAATAGAAAATACAACACAAATTAAATTACAGTACACAATAGCTTTTACGTATGGCTAGTTTATATCAATTCTTTTGACCAAGAATTAATACGAAGTAACCATCTGGCTGACTCGTTACTTAACCTATTTCTATGTTTTCTAATAATGTCTCAGCAGGTATTGAAGTTAAACAGATAATGAAAGAAAATGACGAGCCATCTTGGATAAAATCAGATATTCCGTCTCATGCGACCTCCACCACTCTAAAATGTCTTCCGAGATGGCGGCTCTCGGTTTACTTAGGTACTCCTCCAACTCGTCAATAACTAATCCTTCAAGACCAGATCTAGATCCAGATGAAGGACATGCATATATACATTGTCTCAAAGTAATAATAATAATAATAATAATAATAATATCTATTTATTGGGGTCATACAAAAATATATACATTTTCATATTGCCCAAAAAGACCAAATCACCATAATAGTGCTCTTCCTTTGGCCTCGAGTCACGTCCAAATTTACTTCGGTTTAGCCGAAGTCTATTACGTCTTCATCATATTCACATAGTTTCTTTTTATTTCTTGGTAATTCTGGAGATTTAGACACCGAGTGTGGACTTTTATATTTTTTTATAAACTTCATTAAACTTGCTTTCTGTTTTAATTTGCTTCCCGCATAATATCATTTCCAAAGTCTGAGCTTTGTGTCTTGGGTCTAAAATTAAAGTGGTGCAGTAAATCCAGTTGTTCTTCTTATAATGATTATCTCGGGCCGCTTGGAAACCCAGAATGAGCTTTTTATCTACTTCGGTTCAATTAGGTTTCTCATCTAATTTTTTTTTCGAGTATTTGCCATTCAATTTCTGTGATTTGAAAATCATTCGGTCACAGAAGTGCACAATATGCTAATGCTAGTTCGCATTTTTAAACCAAATCCAATCATCATGTGTGGAATTCTCTTTTACAAATAGGAAAGGGTTACAATATGGTACAGCTATTTTAACAAAATCTTTACTTCAATTCAAATACCTGTTTAGTTGAATTAACAAATATTGTGCTTGTTTCAAATAAACTTTATAACCAAATTATTTCTTTGGTTGATACAGGAATATTTTTAATTTTATTTAAATCAACCAATAATTTAGTAACTATAATCAAATGTTAACAAAATGTTTGGTTAAAAACAACAAAATCGTTTTCTGGGTAATAATCAATACGATAGCTTTTAGCGTTATAACGATACGGTTTTGATGCCGATACAGCGAAACGCCTATCAATATCGATATTGAAACCAAATACTCAATAACGCTTAAATCTCAGTTTGAATTAACTGCGAGACGCAAGAGTCTCGCAGGCTTAGTCTTGTTCTTGCGCAAAGCTTGCAGGATGAATCTTGGTCGTAGTTTTGCTACAATTAGGCGGTCTTTGGCTTTATCTTGGTATTGCGAAAATACAAGAACAAGACCAAGGCTGCCAAACCAAGACCGATTTTGGGCAACACCAGAAACTGGTAACACTTACAAATATCACGGCATTTAACAATGATGAAAGCTGCTTGTTAGTTTGGAAGGGTTGTCTACAGACAAAATTCACAAACAAAATTGAAAATTTTCTGATTATCAAAATGTAAAAGGTTGCTACCAAACAATCGATAGGTGAATAAAGGGAACGCAAAACTACAGTGAGGTGAGCCAGACAGTAAATAAAAATTTTATTGCCAATTCAAAGCAAACACAAATTGCTGTTCCTGAAATTTTATTTTATTATTTGGTCTTTTTAATATATATTCCTACTTATTCACGTTGATTATTCTCCTCCTTTTACGGGAAAGTAATGGGCATTTAAAGGCAGTCCTTGTATAAGTATCAGTTGGTGATGGATTGATTTTCGATAAATAATCAAAGGGAGTTAACGTTGAAACTTTAGAATTGAGCCGTTGTTTCTTTGGCCACGAGAGGAGACGATTGTGTCGGCGTTTCCTATAATTTACTTTTGTATGAACTCTTGTTGATGGACTTCCGAATACAATGTTTTTATAGTTTTGCTGATATTTTTATCCGAAAGATAATTTTTGTAATGCACCTAGACCCATTTTTTTCTCCTGCAAATGATAAAGAGACTGCTAAATATTTACTGTAAGCACTGTTTCAAGACAGGTAAATAGAGTTCTTGGATCTATTTTAGATTTACTTCAAGTTATTTGACTTTACTGTTTGGCTCGCTGGTGCAAGAAACATTTCTTGTCGGACGCAATTTTTCTTTGTCTGCTCTGTCAGTGGTTGGTGAGCTTTTGCCTATATTGCCTAATATTTCTCGGTGTGAGAGAGATCGCATAATTTAATTTAATTCGATAATATATTTTTCGTTGTTTGCCCCTATCAAACTGGTAAATCTAAATTTGACTGATTTGCGAGTTTTTACAATAACATGCATATCGGATAACTGTCCAAGTTGGGTTATGTGAATAAAAAAAAAAAACAAACATTTTAGCGCTTATTTTAGAGCACTATTCATGAATGAGGTTATGTCAGCATCTATATCTAATTCTTTGTTTTCCTGCACATCTAATCGGTATCTGGATAAACAGGCAACTATACTTTTTAACAACACCAATAAAAATAATAATATTTGCACTTGAAACTATCGGAATTGTCAATAGAAGTGATACATAATAAACCCAATAAAACAAGTTTATATTCGTTTCCTCTATATACCTTCTGAATGTTTCAGAGTAGAATAACTTAATCTTACTGTGGCTAGAACTTAGAACTTCTTATTTTAAAGAATTTAAGTATACCACTAGATCTATTCCTGCGTCTCAAGGGATTTGCATGATAAACTGGCTGTCGGTATCCAGTAACTCATTACCAACTCCATTACTTTGCCAACACTAACGTCTGCTGTTTGGATCGATGTGTTGCTTTCCAAAGTTTGTTGATCCTATAATATGTGTAACCTTGGAACACGTGGTAATTTATGAGCAGATGTGCTTGCTGTGGATGATTGCAACGTGACTGATATGTAAACTTCGAACGTATTTCATATTTCTTTAATTTGTGATTTAATGTGTGAACGTACCAATTTAGTTGTATTAAGTTGAATTAAAAATAATGGAAACATAGCCTTTGTAATGATTTTCGATTGAAGTAAAATTTCTTCTCGCCAGGTTGTCACAACCGGATGATTAGCGTTACCGAAGAGGGTTTGTAAATAAATGTGATAACATCCCCTGAAGCGATCACTTCGGAACACAATTAACGAGGCTATCAATTTTCCAGTACAATAATGTTCTACTATTTTGTAAAATTTACCGAGATGCCGACCTATATTTTAAAAGAAGATTTAGCGCATTTCTATAAATTCATTTTTTGCTTTCTTTTACTAATTCATTATTTGTGATTTCTATTAGAGTGGTATTTTTTAACCGAATGATCGCCTGTTAGTGATAAAATAATGACCGGTTACTACGATTAACCGGAATAGATACATTTTGTCAAGTCACATCTTTCTCTCTAACACACAAAATTATTAGCTAATTCTTTGATAGCTATTTAATTATTCACTAAAATAAAATCGCTGCTAGACGTGTTGTACGATCATGTGCTATATATTGGGAGCAAACGAATAAACGTTTGAGCGCACTTCAATTACTTGAGTTCTAAGTAAAGATATGCACATACCTTACCTTGAAGCATGTGTTATATATAAAGCATATGTTATATATAAATTCATTAGAATTGCAGTTCGTACGTAATTATATCGGTGGATGTTCTACTAAACTTTGCGCCGACATCACATAATGAAATCGCTGAAATATATTCTAACGCTGCACTGACAATTTACGCGATGCATATGCTGTTAATAACGTTATCTTTCTAGTTAATTAATATTGTCGTTACCAAATTATATAATTTCATATACAGAGTATGTCAATATTAATCAAATAGAATGTTACATAAAATTTAAGGCAATGATTTTAGTCACTTCAATACATTTTATTCTATTTATATTTATATTTAATTCTATTCAAATTTCTCATTTGCTACTGAAGTTAGACGTTTCAATTAAACAGATAGTGAAGCTAGATAATATTAAAATGTATATTCGAAAATGTTTTAGAACTACCCCGACTGTTCTAAAAGTCGCCAGCATTGTGTACTTTCTTGCATTTTTAATTGTTTCTGACTGCTGCCTGCGCGCGCATTTTTTGTTTTCTTATGGGTTTTTTTAGTGACAATTATTATTTTTCGATAAAGATCGGTATTTACGTGTAGTATTAAAAGAACCAGTACTATCACAGATAGAAGTCAGGCCGCTCGTTGGTAAATTAATCTTCCGAGTTTATTTTAGGTTTGGTAAAAAGTGCCTGTCTTTTTACATCTAGAACCTCGTACTCATACAAGAGGGCGGTCTCTGTCCTCCTATTACACAGCCTGCAGTTGGTATTTCCAGTGCTAATTTCAATTTTCTGTCAATGTCCTTTCAGTATGCAGTGTGCTGTTATGCAGCTGTTATGATGCGAAGATGATTCCTACTGAACTGCAGTAGCTTTTTGGTTTTCTTTTTTGATTGTTTTTTAATAAAGGTGTTTCCATGAATTCGTCTTGTTCTACTATTCTAATGTTATCTGTGTTTTTTTTTTGATCCAACTCATTATTTGCTCTCATGCTGTGCTTTTAGAACTCCTAGAATAGGTTCTGGATCTATATATGAAGCGGATGATTCTTTTCTTGCTAACTCATCGGCTTTTTCGTTTCCTTCGACTAGCGAACGTCCGGGCACCCACGGCAAAGTGACTTTTTTGTGATCTGATACGCTATTCAGTTCTGGGACTAAATCAATCCTTATTGTATCTTATACTTAATCTTAGCGCTCAGTATCGCCTAGACGTGTGTTGCAATATAAGTTTGTTTGTTTTTATAACGCTCCATTTAATTTCTCTGGCACAATGCAATATTGGGTATGTTTCTGCTTGAGCGATCGTGGAATAATTTCCTAGTGCGCCTCTCAAGTCACTGCAGATGCCAGTTCTCAATTTTTGATCCGTCGTTAACCAGATCACTTTACTGGACTTATGTCTTTAGTTGGCTTGCTTCAGCTAATGTAAACCGTAATTTCCACCTCGAAATTTCTGTGGAAAGGGAATTATGTGGTTGATCTCATGCCGAAAAGGTCTCGTTCCACATACTGGAAGGCAATCGTCTCTCAAATCTGCATATAGGCCATTTAGTAGCTCCTGAAATCTAAGACGCTCCCATTCTTGCCACCACCACTATCAGCAAATGAAGAGGGGGAATATAGGAGGTGGACATTCTATAGCTTATTATATTATATACTTAACTTAAAATTAAATGTTTAGGACGTTGATTGGACATGTACTTACATATCTATTTTCACACAATTGGATAGAAAGCTTAATTGTGAAGAGTTTTGCTGTCTTCGTCAGAGTAAAGATTGAAATGGTAAGGGCGTTCATTTAAAAACATGATCCAGTGGCCTGTGATTTTTTGATAGATTAAGATAAAACGAAAAAAAAAGAAGTTGTATACTTGAAAAGTGTCAGACTAATTCTATTTTAAGAAGCAAAGTTTAAAAAAATCATACGCTGCTTGATGACGTCGTTATATTAATACTCCATATAGTAAATAAGTCATGAGAAAGGCTCAGAGAAGAAACGATCAAAGCCGGGCTACAAAGGTTTACGAAAAATCTATAAACACTGGACAATATCTGCATTATGATTTTTACCACAACTTGGCAATAAAAATAGAAGTAGCCTAATGAAAAAAACCAAAAAAATATATCCAAAACACTCCAACGAAATGACCGAAGGAACGCCAGAAAAAAACTAAGTGTACAAGAGAACAGAGAGAAGGATATATGGTTACCCATCATAAGAGAATATAAAATGAAAGGTGCATCTCAATGCAGCACGTGGAGTCGGTAATAAAAGGAAAAGAATAGACCGATACGCATTTCATCTGCGTTGATAGAAAATATCCTACTGCGCAGCCGATTTATGCAAGCTACACTAAACATATATAGAACATATGGTAAATCACTACCCCTATGAAAATGAGCGAATTTGCAACTTTTGGCTGTCAAATAACTGTGACATTTTGATGTAACGTTGAGAAAGAATCATTCATATTCAAATTGTAAGGCTATCTTGCACCAAGAAAAATGAAAATGTGGGTACAACAAAAATTATTATTTCGAACTTTTGCATTCACTCAACCAGTTTTCGTTTAAATCAGCACACTTAAATTTTATTGCAAAACAGTAACGTCATTAAAAGAAAATGCATATTTTAGTTGAATTATATGTGTTAATTCAAACAATTATTTGCTTTAACTGTCAATGGAACTATAAAATTAGTTAACTGAATGCATGTGCGGCCGATTTGAACAGACTAAAACAAATCTATTTTAATTCAACATTAAGATTATTGGATGAACAACAATTGTAGATTGATTCAAAACATTAGTGTAACTAATTCTGCATAATTGATTTAAACATTCCGGTGGTTTGAGCATATTTAAATACAAAAAATTGTTGAGTGAACCAATTAATTATTGGCTGAATCAACACATCTTTTTTTCTCGGTGTGGTGACGGCAGGCGAATGCGGGTCGAAACATCGGTGGTAAACAACAGCCAAGGCGTGGAAATAGTCCAAATAACACAAATAACAAATGAATTCGTATACCTGTTAACCGTACTTTTTCTATGATTAATCTTTTAAATAAATTCCGTTCAACTACCGAAATCGTCGCCTCACCATAATAAAACTTTTGTCTAAATTAAAGTTATTTAAAAGGTTACATAAAGCTACGTGCTATATAAATGCAGCAGGAAACTTTGATTACGTAATTGAATGAGATATCTGTATAATATTTATTCAACACCATAGCATTACCCAAATGTATACGTTCTTCTTTAGTGAGCATTACTAAAGTTATATTTTAAACAGAATGCGGCAGAGCCCAAACGTGCCATTAAATTAACTTACTGACAGTACAAAGCAAGATCTACTACAATAAATCGTTAGCACTTCTAGATACTTAAACCGAATGCGCACTTGTATACTGTTTAAATGTAATTATATCTGTAGTGTGTAATAATAATACAAGAGTGAGAATAAATAGCAGACACGATACGATGGCTGGAGCAGTTATTGCCGAATGGCAACAGGTTTGAAATAGCACTGGAAAATTATTTTCTAATTATTCGGCGTTTCGTATTCGTTTGATTATCTCTTGCCGTTACAATCAGAAACGCTATTGTAATATTATATTTTTTTTTTATTTGTTTATATGTTGATTTGTTTAGTAATTGGAGAAAAAAAAACGGCTATTTTCAGCTTTAGTACTTTATTTCTCTGTATGTCAAAATTCTTTCAGAGACCCGTTGAGTTACTATAAAAATGTTATTAAATTTCTCAAATTTTTGGCAAGCTTTATATGCTTGGAGCTCGTAAATATATTTTTTTAAGGATTTTGATAGGACTTTACTTATAGAATTCGTTGAGTGCAGTTTTTCAATGTGGTTTTTGTTTTTTTTTGTATAGAGTCGTAGGGTCTTTATTTGTCTTAAAATAAGTGTTGCGGTTTGATAAAATATTAGTGGTGGGCACTATCGATAGTTGGTCCGACTATCGATAGTTATCGATAACTATCGATAGTTGACTATCGATAACTATAGATAACTATGGATAACCGCGATCGATAATGCCCACCACTTGACTCAACTAATATGTCCTCAGAAATACATTTTGTTTTGTTTCTTGTTAATTATTATTTGTCTTTTTTTTGTATTCCAAACTAATAAGAACTCTGAAACTAGGATTTCATGGTTTAATCAATACCAGCTACTATAGATATTACAAAAGAAAGAATTAGTTCCACTCAATGAAGAGTTGATGATTGATAACACAAACGTTTCTAACTAACAAGACAATACATAAATAAATTTAACCTTTAACTTACTCAGAAAGGGAAAATAAATAGCACATTAAAATGATACTTGTCGTATTTACATTAAATTTGAGCATCTCTCTGCGTTGTAAACTATATATAAATATAACACTGGCGAGCATTATCGATATTTTTAACTAGTTATCGATAGTCACTATCGATAGTTATCGATAGTCACTATCGATAGTGCCCACCACTATAAAATATGTGTTAATTTTGAGTTCCGTTCAATTTTAGTGAGTGTAATAGTTACTTTTGTCTGTCAATAATTAATTCTATTATTGTGTTTTTTTAGAAGGTTTAGTATCTGCAATATCTCCTTTAATATGAGTGGTGGTTTTGTTAATATTATTTTGTTTTTTCTTTATTTTTGCAGATGTAATTAAAAATAACATTGTAACATGATAACATCTTTTTCCTTAAAAATTCTTTGTCAGCTATGAAACTGCTGTCTAACTATATATTCAATATCGTTTATAATTTTAGTAAGAGTACTTGGTTGTAAGGAACATCAAATTTTAGATTTCTTGAATATAAATTGCAAATATTCGGAAGTACATTGATTCACCTAATGTTAGTTATAGGATTACTGTTTTAATACTGAACCACGTCTTTATAAAGGTTGAACAAGTTTCAATAATTTTTTATTCTGACGTTTTTCTATGTTTATGTAGCCTTTTTTGACATTAGACATTGTGTTAGCCCGTTCAGATAACGGAATATTTGTTAATAAAATTAGTAGTTTTGATTAAGTGTCTTTTGAATGTGTAAAGCATTAATTTGTAATCTTAAGATGTTTAAATTGAATTTGTCCTACTTGCGATTTTATTAACAATGTTGAGATTTAAGTGTGTCTTCTTCCAGTCTGTAATGTTGTCCAAATTCTTCTTTCCAAACGTCTTCAACTTAAATGACAGTGATAAGTAATTGATTAAATTTCAGCTTGGGTGTTTAATGACTGAGGGCAAAAACGGTTACTTCGAGTTTGATTCCTTTGGCTTTTATGTGTTAAAATTCCTTTAGCGATGTTTTAGTCCAACGTTGGTCTTCCTCAATCTAACATGATAACATTAGAATAAGTTTCTTTAGAAATGATAATGAATTATCTGTCGAATTACTATAACATTATCATTAAGATGTTAACAGATGAAAACCTTTTTTTTGAAACTGATAGAAATCATTACTAAAATTTGTTTAAAAGTGGTAGTTCGAAATCATCAATTGTAGCTTTAATTTTTTGTAACTTTTGTAATTGAAAAGAGAAAGTAGTAATGAATATTTAAACAAGATGGAAATCAAGCTCAAGAATAGCTACGAGATGAAATACTAGTTGATCATATATAATGGTTTACAACTTTATTTTGCGTCCAATTCTATCATCTTCAAAGATTCCTTCATCTATTTAGACATATGTTTTCCCAATTGGCATATTTTTGTATCATCCTGCACAATATGCCTTATCCCAAGCAATTTTTACTATTACAAAAGCATGTCAGTAGGTATTTTTAAAGAAATTGAACAAAAAAAATTAAATTAAAATTAATTTCTCAATTTAAGTACTATTAATTTATATGAACTAACATTTTATAATTATGCCATATATAAAGTTAGTTTTAATTAGTTTAGTTAAGTTAAAGGTGGTTTCTTCAGGCCGAAACATGTAAGCCGCGATTATAATTACTTCTAAAGTAATTGATTGAGATTATTTGTATTATTACTTACGATATACTATTTTTTTTATATTTTGAGGATACGCAAATATTTTGCAGTAGTATTTCAATTCTAAATATATACTTACATTTTTTATGGTATACACAGACCGACGAACCATTTTAACGATGCTATAAAACATGAAAGTGAAGACATGGTAATTTCATTCAGCTAGTTCCGGTAACTATTGCAATATTTAGCGGAACTAATGGTCTTTGCCGTCTGTATTTGCTGGCAGGAAAAGTTATCTTTGCTTGACGTTTCTCCTGGAATTTATAGGCGACATTACGAGTATATCTAGACGTTCATATTCACACATACGTTTCTTTCCCTGAGTTCATTTTCCGTACGAATGGTAAATGGTTTTGGTAAATTTATGAGAAGGCATCTACATATGTCTCGTGTGAGGTATTTTTTGCTAATGAACATTTTTGTGGAAGTAAAGGTGCATGAAATAAGTCTCTAATAAGTTTATTAAATTTAAAGACCTTTGTTTTGATCACCTTATTTCAAATTCAACTGCTAAACACGTAATTTGCACATAAACTGGACAATTGCGAGTAGTTGTTAGATAACTTCTACTAATTTAATATTGTTTCCTATATTTCTTATTTTGTAATTTGTAACTGTTAGTAATGTTCCAGCTCCTAAATGCAAGAAATATAGAAATGAATAATTTATATGCAACTGGAGAGAAAGAAAAAGGAAATACTACAACCAATGCATGAAAAACAGGAAACTGAGTAAGGGCACTTCATTGGGCGTTCGAGAGAAGAAGAGATCAAATATTTACATTGGAGAAAAGCAAATAACAGAGCAGAAACGCGTGGAAGAGCCGTAGAATTTTAGAATTCATGGTTGTATGGATGTGATTAGATTACTTCTAGTTTATGTTTTTATATCTTAGTTTGATAGGCACAATATTAATTTATTTTCTTAATATACCCAATACGCTTAGTACAAAATTAATTATTAATTAATAGTAATTTAATATTGGATTATGTTATCAATATATCCGTTTATTATAAAGTATTAATTAATATTAAACCAGGAATAGACACATAATTTATTTACGAAACACTTATTGATCTATATACAATTTCAACACATTGCAAATTTAATAATGTGAAAGCTTTTTCCAGCAATCCTATTTGTTAATTTAGCTAATTCGTAAGCTTCCCAACACAGAGATTGTTCATTAATGTTTAAATGGCCTACAGCACTCAGTAATAATCGGTTAATTTTTAGGGAAAAATTTTCCAGCTATTAAGTTTTATTTGTTTGTATTAATTTAATTACTATTATTGTTATAGTCATAATTATAATAAAATAACCTATACAGTTCATTAAAAGTTTTATTTAACAACAAAATTTTGTTTTTGGATCAAACGATTAGTATTGAACTAATACAACGATTTTTTAATATTAGATTAAGATTTGGGTGCACCACCTCGACTTTTTTTTTCAGATCTATTGTATTCCCCTTCGTCCTTAAAGGCGTTTCCTAATTTTGCCCTCTTAATTAGACCTATCATCTTTAAAAGCAGCTCCATTATGTAGCTGTTAGCTGGGGAGTTCCAAAAAGCTTGCCCTCCTCAGGCTATCCATAGCACAGCGCGGAATTGATGTTTCTTCCTCTTCCTAGCAGAATCTACAAATAGTTTAGTCTACAGTGACCAGTCAGCAGCTACCATTTTGATAGTCTTCCTGTTTTCACTCAGTAGGTCTTTAGTAAATCCAGGCTTTCCTTCCTTTAGCCACCCTTATGCCCTTCTCTGTTCTAGTAACTTTTGTCGCCACTTCATAGATTCACTATGTATCCATTTGTAGACTCTTCAATTTACGATTTGATAATGCCAAAAGAAAGACCAGCTTTCACCTTGGTGAAATTTAATGCAAAAGTTATAATACAATATTGTCTTAAATTGAATAATAAAGTAATTAGGGTGGATTTTAGTTGATGCCAAAGATATGTAAAATTTATAGTAGGTTTCTTTCACTTTAAGCCAAAACAAATTGTTTGGAGGTTGGCTTTCTGTGAATGGTTTATTAATTTCTGTGATGAAAATTTGAATGGAGCACAGAATATTTTATGGAGTGGTGAAACAAATTTCTCCAATAGAGAAATGTTTAATAAAAACAATGAACACTAAGGGTCGCAAGAAAATTTATTAATTTTATTAATTAATAAGTCCACATGTTGGTTCAGTGTTCTACAATGGTACATTGACACATGAGAGAGGTATCTGGAATTTATTCGTGCCGTTCTAGAGGATTTCCTTGATAACGCCAATCACCTGATTGGCCAAAATTTATACTTTCAGCAAAACGGTGCTCCGGCACACAACTGCCGCATCCATCTTTGTCGATAAGCCAGCATACTCTCCTGACCTTAAAAGATCAGATATACAGAACGCGGTACAACAACGTGAACGAATTGCAAAATAAGATTAGGAAGGTTTTCGGCGAATTGGATGGAAGGACAATCAAAATGTATTGAGAACGAAGGTCTTTGAGCAGTATTTATAAATTATGCATTTACTTCTTATTTTTCAATTAATTTCAACGACATTAATTTAACATATAATATATTAAAATAAGCATTTTTTTGCTAAAAGATGATTCTTTAAACTCCTCTACATTTTACAAAATAAAAGTATATCTTTGGCATCAACTTAAAGCCACCATAACTTCTTTATTATTCGTTTTAAGACAACATTGTATTGAAACTTTTGCATCATAAATTAAAATATCTTTGATCTTCTTTTTTAACAAGATACAGGGCGTTCAATTTAAAACGGTATAAATTTCAAAATTTCTCGGAAATGCGTCACTCACTTGTTTTTTCTTATATATTGCATATTGATCAGCGTTAAAAACACTAATACTAATACGCTAATTTAACCTACTTTGTAGAATCAATAATAACAGGAATAGTACTGGTGCGCCCTTAATTTGAATCAGCCTGTATATTTAAATTTTAGCTTCATCAATCAACCTATTAGATGAATGAATGTGTGTAATATAATCTGATTATTTATTCCTTATTACAATTTTATAGTAAGTAAATTATTTCATACTCTGTAACAAACTCCTGGTAAAGTCACAAGCGTTTGCTAATGTTAATGTTACAAACAGGTAGTGTTATTGCGCCCTGGACAAATATTCAAGTACGTAAGCTTTCATTCCTTAGCGAAGTACGGTCGGTGTTTTTAAGCAAATATATTAACATTAAAGCCCATCTGAAGGCAAATATATTTAGGATAATCAAAATAGTGTAGGTTAAGTTGAGTATTGAGAAAGATATATAACAACTGCGTTCAAGTAATCCTTGGATTCAGTAAGGTCATTAGAACCTATTGCAAAGCAGCTGTCAATTTGGAGTTCATAAAACAAGTTCAGGCCCAAAACGTAGTTCGAAAACTTGTTGAACGAGATCCTTTTCAAGTTTTCTAGGGAAAGGTTAACCTCCCCAAATATCACACACCTGATTCACGTGACAGCAGAGCATTCTGCAGCTGTCATCTGAATCTACACTGATCTGTAAAAACAAAAACAATTACTATGACACCTTTGCGGTCAAATTCAAGAGTTCCTTGATTGTGATATCGTTAGATCTTGGCGTGTGATGAATCAACATTGCTTTAATGTCGTGAAATAATTTCCTATTCGTCCAGAAATTGGTTTACTGTTTAGGTACCGTGCGTGCTATGCCAATGGCACGTTCTGATCCGTGAAATTACTCAGTAGCCCCTTTCATTGAAGGATGTCTGCTTCGTCATTTTCCTGAACGAGTTTTCAGAGCTCCAGATTAGTTTCGACTTTTATACACTTCTAGGGCTTTCAACACCGCCTGAATGTCGCTGAAATATTTTATTGATTTGTGGCTGATTTTTTTATCCAAAATTTTCTGAGCACATATGTAAATGACATGGATTTCAGCCGAAAGAAAATATTGTTGTGATGTCCAGGGTTATAGTAATTTCTGTTTCTTGACAAAATGTTTTTTTTTCTTGTTGTATCTCTTTTCCCATCTGCTTGAAAAGGAGGTACAAAAGTAATGCATCGATGATTGATCGAATACACTTCATGTTCGATGGTAAATTTCAGTAGCTTGCTAACCGTGGTTTACGGGTAAAAAGTAGACAAATTGTTGCATCGGAGGAGTGTTGTAGTTCATCATGCCTAATATACGTGTAGGAAACTGTATATAATTCTATCCTCGAACGGCCTTAACCGATAGTATATAATAACTTATATAAAGTCATTTATTTTTATGTAGAATTCAAAAATGGAACTGTTCTGTTTAAAATACCGAAACGTTTACCCATTTCTGAGACACAGTGTATATCTATGTATTTTCAGATAATGTAAGATTGTACTGCATAAAACTTTTTACAAAAGCTTTTCTTTTTTAAATTCCAATCTAGTACAAAATTAATTAATGCACTTTTATAATCGTATTAATCGTTAGCAATGTCAAATCAACTTATTTAATGATAAAACGATTATCAACAAATTAACTGAATATGCCTATTCCTTTATAATGTATAGTATATAATAAAAACAAAGTTTTCAAAAGCAGCAATGGACACTATTAGTATAAAGGTCTTGGTGTCTTTTTCAAGAACTTGTATTATAAAAAAAAGTTGTGATTGATGACATTTTTCTTCATCTTCAAGATAAATTAGCATACATTGTTAATATAAGTGTTTATATTTTAGCATAACTGCAAAAAATACAAGGAAAAGAATATTTGCACTCGAAATGGCTCTACAAACTCTAGGCGATTACATCATTGTATCTTTGATGTGAATTTTTATTGCGGTTAATTTCACGCTTTCAGATTGCAGATGCTCCTCTCTAACAGATGTCTTTTTCACATATAAAAACATGTGTACAAATGTATGACAAATGGTCGCGATTCATATGTCAACAGTTAAGAGTAAATGCTTTGAATTCAAGTGTTTTTCATTTTCAAGATAATGTTAAGAAAAAACTATGACTTTTGTACGTCAAACAGATTTAAAATGTAATTTATCTTCTTGTTATTTTATTATTTGCTGCACATTATTCTAATTTGTATGTTTTTAAGAAAGATTATTTAACATTATTGTTTGGACGAGTTAGGTGGTCTTGGGAAGAATTACCACATCTTGTCGTTTACAGTTCTTAACGAATTATTGCACCATAAGTTCCTGATGCATACTTACTAGTTACCTATAAATTGACCACGAAGAGGGACGGGCAGAACCCAAATTGGAGAGCGGAGGTTAAATTTATAAAAACTGCAATAAACTTCCCTGGAACAATCACAAACTTAAAGTAACCAACAAGGCCAATAGAGCTCTGATGGTGTGCAGAAACTTTGCAAGAAAAACTGGGTATGCAGCCCAAAACTACTGCTTCGGTTTTATACAATGATAGTG
Organism: Protaetia brevitarsis; assembly: GCA_004143645.1. Lineage (NCBI taxonomy): Eukaryota > Metazoa > Arthropoda > Insecta > Coleoptera > Scarabaeidae > Protaetia > Protaetia brevitarsis. Next base: position 1,626,629 of record RXPK01000139.1, read on the forward strand.
AGATCTATCGTAACTCAGCTTGGAGTAAAAGTACTAGTTTAGACACTGCGAGAATTAAGCTCTTTAATCTGCAAAGATTAACATGTGTATACAAAACTGGGGGTTAGGAAACCTGCCGACTAGCAGCTATTGAAGTAGTAGTGGATATTATCCCTCTCCACATTGTGGTTGAGGGAGTGGCAATCAAAATCACACTCAGAAAGATCAAGGAAGGAATGATTAGGCATAGGATCATGAAGTTAATCAATTTAGATATGCCCTCGCGAATGATATCTTCAAAAACAATCAGCTTTGTGAAAGATTTTATCACAAAGCTTGGTAACAGAACCGAGTGGAATCAAAACACTATCTTGAAATTGAATAGAAATGTCATCAAATGGTACACGGATGGCTCTAAAATTACAGAGGGTACCGGAAGAGGAATGTATGTAAGGGAGGGAAGGAATGTAAGCTTAGAACCAAGTATTTCAAAAGCTTGGGGAAACACCCGAGTATCTTCCAGGCGTGAATACATGCCATTGAAAGATGTCTGCAGTTCAATATTGACACAAATTGCCGAAAGCAGGGGATTAATAATAATCAAACAGCCATCAAGGCGCTAAGCTTATACATAATCAGCTCTAACATTATCTGGGAGTGCTTATGGAAATGAATCGAGCAAAAGGAACAAAACCACCCTTTTCTTGGTTCCGGGACACAAAAGGAGTGAAAGCAAACAAAATGACGTATAACCTTGCAAAAAAGAAGCTGGAACATAATTTTTAGGGTTTGAATCCTTTTGCGGAATAAGTGGCAGAGGAAATACAATTATTGGAAAAATTGCTAGGGAACGAGGCAAGTTAAAACCCGTCTGAGTATCTATAACCAGAAAAATTTACAGAATGCATCGACCTGAGTAAGAAAAATATTCGGATACTAACAAGAATACTTTCAGGCCATTGTAAAGTGAAAGGACATCTGACTAAGCTTGGATTAGCAACGGAATCTCAGTGTAAATTTTGTGAACTACACAATGAAACACCCATCCATCTCCTGTCAAATTCAGTGCAACTTAAGGGCGTTGTACCTGGGAACAGGTGAAATTTAAGAGAGAGACTCACCTAACCTAAAAGAATATGGTTCTAAAATAGCAAGAAGTATGGACACCACAGATCTTTCAGGTCGCAGTTTACGATTTATATACATAAAGTGTTATATAAAGCTTCCATTAAAAGTTTATGGAAAAGTATATAAATGTGAGATTTAAAAATTTTTGTAGTAAGCCTGTGGGTGTTGATCAGCTTAGCTAACATATTTTCGACTTTGTGAATTTTATGTCTTTATCTAACATACCGTGCACTTAATGTTTGTGCATTACAAGATATTAAAATTGTTTTCATTTTCATTGTAAATAATATCCACCGAATGTGGTGTTTGTTTCCAACAATGAAGTTGTTGGAAACAAAGGGGCGAAATGAAGGATCTTCAAATTGTGGAAACTCGTTTTTTTTTGCAACCCCTAACTTTCTCTGCGCCAATCGATTGTCCGTCAAAAAAATACGTTTAAATGCCAGAAACCCTTTTTAGCTGAAATGAATACTTTAGAAGATATTTCAGAAAAAACTATCGCAGTATAATCATTACAAGTACATGTGTCGGTTCTAGATGGTCATGGTGAAATAATTCAGTTACTAACAAAGAAAGATATGTTTGGCGGAGTAAGAAGAAGAAGAACTGTAAATGAATTAGACGTAGATTCAGTTCACCACGCAATGAACAAGCATTTATTACGGAGAATAACGGTATGCTTATAGCGTCTATAGTGAGGCGGTGGCATTTTTTATTAATATTTGCAAAAAAATAAATGTAGCCGTTAATTAATTGTTTTTTTTTTTAAATAATTTCTTAATTTCCTTGTTAAATATGAAATGTTAAGTATTAAACAAGAGCAAGATGTTTATGCCATCGTCTATGGTATTTACTTAAATTATAGGCGACATTTATGGGCATTGTTCAATCATGGCCACCTAGAACTGGTATATGTAGTAATTTTAAATCACTGCGACAGTTTTTCTGAAACATCTCCTAAAGTACTCATTTCAGCTAAACACAGTTTTTGACATTAATACGTATTTTTTGAAGGATAATCGATTGGCGCAGAGAAAGTTTGGGGTTGCTATTAAAAAATATAGTTGTATGTATTGCTGTGGTTTGGCACCCCGGGGTTCGTAAATTCAGTGATATTTTATTTATTGAGGTTTGTCTTTGTCAATGTTCCGGGAAAATTCTCTCAGAAATTAATGTTTTATTTTTATATAAGATTTTGTTAATTGAATTGATCTTATTTATTCTTTTAATGGTTCAGTTGTTTAAATTAATTTCATTCAGTTGTACATATTGCGTTCATCAGTATTGTTTATGTTGTTCAATGTATATTCTTTTTCTTTGCGATTTGTGCGTTGTGATTGCACGCAACTGTTATTTTATATGTATACGACTGTTTTCCCTGAGAGGCGCTCAGTTACCAGATAGACGAGCGTGTAAGTACTTATATTTTTAGATTCATTGCTGCCATTTTGGTTTTTCTTTTTATTTAAAGATTTGTTCGTTTATTGTGATTTATATCGTCCATCTAGGAACTCATTAAATAATAATTGTTATTGTATTATTGTGTACACAATTTAGGTATAGGATCAGTTATTATATTTGTTCTGGAAGGTATTTTAAGTTTAAAGAGTTTAATTTTTTCCGTTTTCTAGTTTGCTGATTTGTTTTTTTTATTATTAATCACCACGGATTGGGTGATTAGAAGCATTGTGCTTGTATTTAAATTTCAATTTTGTAAATTTACTTGATCTGTCCACGTTTAAATTAATTTAGTTTGTTTTAAATTTTGAAACCACGTGGATTTTTGTGAAAAAAGAATTATCTTCTTGAACAAATTTGTCTTTTGTTTGTTAAAGGATTTAGCATTGTCCTTTTGTAATTGTAGAGCCTAATGCAGTTTTTGATTTCGCCCAGGACCTTAAGTCCAAGGTTTAATTTTTCTGCAATTTGTAACAAATGTTTTTTTTTATAATAAAAATTTATTAATTGTTATTTAACGTCATTCAAAATTTCTGTTCTTTTATTTTTGATTCAACCTTTTCAATTTTTGGAGTCATTAAAGAATGGCAGTTTTCTTTCACCCACAATTTACTTTTCATGATTAAATTCAAGTTTTAATTGCGAGGGTAACCCTGAGTTTAATTGTTCTTTTGCGCCCTTTTATTTTTATCCGCTGAGCTAGTAAATTTAATTTTCATTTTTGTAAATTCATTTTGTTTTTTCTTTTGTAACTTCAGTACACAGCAGTATGTATGTGGGGAGGGTGATGTTGCACTAAGACCTAAGAGACCTATGTGTCCCCTATTCTTGTTGTTTTATAGCTGGCTTTCCAATCCTATTCCTTTCAGAAAGTGTAGGATATCAGAAGGCCCCAGGTTAGGTAAGGCTCTCTCTTCGATTTCACATGCTCACACGTGCAACGCGCTTGAGTTGTATAGTGCTACGCAATTTGAGAGGAGATGGATCTTTCATCCTGTTCCCCACAAAATCTACATTCAGATTCTTTTGCAAATCCAAGCTTACTCAGATGTCCTTTCAGTTTACAATGACTTGAAAGTATTCCGTATAATATACGAACATTATTCTTACTCAGGTTGATGCATTCTGTAAACTTCTTTTGGTTATAGGTTCCCAGAAGAATTTTACTTTGCCTCGTTCCCTGGTGATTCCCCCAATAATTAGATTTTCTCTGCTCCATTTCACTTTTCAGTGTCTTCAGTATTGCACTGCTACTTATCCCGTAAAAGGGTTCAGGCCCTACAAAAGGTATTCCAGCCCCTTTTTGCGAGACTATTCGTTATCTCGTTTCCTTGCATTCATGTGTGACCCGGAACCTACAGGAAGGTGACTTTATTCCTTTTGCCTAGCTCGTTTAATATCCATAGACATTCCCAGACCATCTTGGAACTGATTTCATGTGAGCTCAGCTGTTTGACTATCAGACATGATGATAATTTCTTGCTTTCGAATTTCCATCAATATTGAACTGGACGCATTTTTCAATAGCGTGTATTTCCGCCTGGAAGTTACTTGGTTATTTTGCCAAGCATTCGATGTATTTGGTTCCAGGCCCATATATTCCTATTCCAGTTTCCTCTGCCATTTTGGAGCCATGATGGCATTTCTATTCAATTTCAACATGGTGTTATGATCTCACTCGCTCTTGTTACTAAGCTTTGTGGTGAATTCCTTCACAAAGCTGAATTCTTTGACATGTCATCCCGGGGCATGTCCCAGGTTTGATCGCCGTCGGGAGATTGAGGCCTATGCTTAATCATTGCTTCCTCGACCATTCCGAGTGTGGTTCTTTTTGCCACGCTCTCTACAACAATATGGAGAGGGATAAGATCTAATCTACCCTCGATAGCTGCTGTCGGTCAAGTTCTCATAGCCCCAGTTATGCATACGAATGCTAATCTTTGCACTTTCAAGAAGTTAATTCACGCAGTGGGCAGATTAGTTCTTTTGCTCCAAGCTACTGGTGCATAAGTGATAATCGGACTCACTATCGTTGTATATACATCCAAAGCGGTATTTTTGGGTGGCATCCACAATTTTTCCCTGCAAAGTTTCTGCATACCATCAAGGCTTTTTTGGTTTTGTTGGTTACTTCAAGTTCATGTTTGTTTCATAGAAGTTTATTGTCTAGGGTAAGGCCTATGTATTTTCCTCCATTCTTCAATCTTACTATTAAAAAAATAGTTACCACAAATTGAAGATCTTTCTTTTTGTCCCCTGTCTTCTTGCAGTCAGTTTAATGTATCTCAAATTCATTGTTGGAAGTAAATACCCCATTTGGTAGATATTCTTTATGACAAAAATTCCATTGTACCAACTGCAAGCAACTTAACAGCTCCTAAACCACTACATAACACAAAATTATTTATAAAAGCGAATTTCTTGTAAAGTATAAACATTAAATGCATAGTATGTTAGCTAAACCTGGCATAAAATTCGGAATAGAATTCGAATTTGAAATAAAAATACTACCTTTCCATTTGCATTAACAAAGCTGACAACTGATTCTGATATAAGGGAACATTTATAAAATATTTTTAGCTAAACTGACATACACCCACAGACTCGTCATAATACATTTTAAACCCCGAACTTATTTACTTCTCCATATATTTTTTATGGAAGCTCGTGGCGACACACACTGTATATGTACATGGTCACAACTGCACAAAATTTAAAGCGAAATTCTACGCAAATTGTTTGTACTTTGCAACATTTTACTCGGCTACTTCACGTCTGGTAATACTTGGAATTAAATTGTATTCGCCTATAACAAATGGGCCTACGCACGCTGGTAGAGAACGAGTCGGATTCATTTCCAAGCTCTGTTCGTTAATTCCGTCTTCTACCACGTATTTAATTAATCTTGGGAGTATAATATCAGCATTATAATAAAGTTATACTGCTACACGTAAGCCATTGCAAGCTCTCGTTTGTTTGGTACATAATCTCCTCGGTCAGTAATTTACATCAACGCGAGCATCGCTTGAATAGGCCAGGAAATAACATCGCCGACGATGGAGACATAACTTTAAATGTCTTCGAGAGTGTAATTGGATTTACATCGTCAGGTACAATTTAGATTTTATGTGATCTTAGAATTTATTCGTTCGAGTTAAATTAGCTGACCTACGCTTTTTATTGTGGTAACTTGATTTTCCAGTACTTTAAAGTCTCAAACAATCTTAATTAGGTTGTTTGTCAACGTCGGCTTGACATAATGAGCGTATTGTTACAGAAACACGATCTAACTACTACATTTAAAAGGTACGCCGTGTTTTCTCTTAATTAACAGGAATAAAGAAATCTTTTACGCAAATGTGTTTATTCGAATAAAGAACGGTTATGGAGGGTAATCGAATTAGGAAGAAACCTTGAATAAAATTTCATTCATCTAATTGCGGTTAAGTTATAATAAACTAGGTTTTGTTTCAATCGTAAAAAAGTATGTTGTCACATGTATATACATAATGAATATTGGTACCTAACTGGATTTGTTACTATATAATAACCAAAGGTAGAATTCCATGCAGGTTTTGGTGATGTACTGTATTTTTAACTGTTGAAACAAATTCTACGTTTTATTCCCCAGAAAATGATTGATTTGTTTATTAGCGAACAGCAACATTATTGATGCACACGTAATACCATCAAAATATGTGCCACTTAGCACGCCAGCATTCGACTGATAGGTATCAAAAATCTGCACGAATCGATTTTTTGGGGTCGAAAAGCTGATTTAGAAAACAAGCAGGGATTTATTCCTGCATTCAAACAAGCGCGAACCTTGCATCAAACTCATTCGTACACTCTCGTGCAACAATTTGATTTGAGTTGATTACACTCAGTTCAAATAAGATTTGTTGTCCTCCAACTAAGGACGCACAAGGTCTAATAAATGGAAAATTATGCGAGCCTCAAATTTTGCCTGCCGGTTATTATGTCTTGGTGAGAGTAAGAAATGCACAGATTTTTTTTTTTAGTATAGGGCAGAGTTGGGAATTTATCGATTACATTTTTAATCAATTAAATTCGGAATTAAATGAGGCGGTGAGCAGTATGAAAAGTGGAAAGGCGTCGGAACCCGACGGCATTCCGCCGGAAGCGATGAAGGGAACAGTGAAGTCAGCTCCTGAGTGGATATTGGACACAGTAAACACTTTACAGCTCAAACAAGAATTCCCAACGAGCTGGAAGATCGCCAAACTTATTTTGTTACCAAAGATGGGTAAATGATAAGAGGACCTAACTATATGTCTACTGAACACATTTAGCAAATTGTTTGAAGCCTTAATAAGGAATAGGCTGGAGGTGGAAATAGAGGAGAGGGGAGACTATCGCCAAACCAATTTGGATTTAGGAAAGGTCACTTAACGATAGACGCTATACACACAGTACTTGACATCAAAGAGAGGACTAGAGAGAAATAGTGTGCCCTACTGACAATCAATGTGAAAAACGCATTCAACACGGCGATTTGGAAATATATCATTAGCGAGCTGAGGAAGAGGGATGTGTCAGGATACTTGATAAACACCATTTGTAGCTCTTCCAGGAAACAACGATAAGCATATCCAAACACTTGGCGATAGAAGTGGCTGCTGGCATACCGCAAGGCTCTACTGTGGGACCCTTATTGTGAAATCCTATACAATGGCACGCTACGGCTTGAACTTACGGAAGGGGCCAAAACGATAGCATTTGCAGACGATTTAGCGCTGGTAGTTACAGCCAAGGATATGAACGATATGTCAACTCGTTTATATCCTCGGCTAGGAGGCTTAGGACGAACGAATCTATGGTGTATAAACAAGTGGATGGAGTCGAACAAATTAAAAGTGGCGGTGCGAAAAACAGAGGCATTGATAATTAAAGCGAATTAGAAGGATGTCCCTCAAGTGAAATTCAGGACGGGAAGCGTCAATATACTGCCGAAGAAGAAAACACTGTATTTAGAGATTGTGCTCCAAAGAACAAATTGAGTATGCGTGAACAAGAGCTGAAGCGAAAGCGGCAGCGTTATCCAGACTTATGCCAAACATAGTGGGGCCTAGCGGTGACAAAAGAAAACTCTTGTGGGGAGTGGTACAGTCCATCATATTATACGGAGCGCCAATATGGCGCCAGGCACTAGGCAAAAAAATAAATACCTCCAGAGTAGAAAGGCTGCAGAGAAGCATGTTATTGAGAGTAACATGCGCGCTTCGTGCAGCCTCCACGACGGCGCAGCAGGTAATTGCGGCAGTGGCACCTACTGATATACAAGCTTACAGATATACAATAACAGATTAGAGGCGGGAAAGTGTGGTAGATACGGTCTTCGGTATGTGGCAAAAAAAAGCGAATTAGATATTATAGATAATGAAACGGTAGAGTGGTGGGATTATTTAATAAAATTGCAAAAGAATTAACGCGATTAGATTGTGATTAGAGTAACGAATATAAATTTAGTAGATTTATTAGATAAATAGATGTATAGTTAAAAGTAGTTTTGTTAGAATTGGCTGCTGCTGCTTTTTTTTTGCTTTCAGATATCAAATGGAGGCTTTTGAACTCCCTATGCCATGGTGGCGAGAAATTGTTGGCCCAGAAGGTGCTAACTGGAAACAGCTGAGCTATTGAGACTGGCCGGGTTTAGACTACTTTCGAAATTTTAAAGATCCGCGAAGAGGCGACATGATCTCCTACTTAGATTAAGAATATGATTTTTTTTACATTAACGCGGACGAGTATTTGCTCTCAGAGTAAGGTTTTCGTGGTTTCCCTTGCTCATACACTGAAAGAACAGTTAACTTCACTTAAACTAATTTTTAGTAAATGCATGTTGCAATATCTGTCAAAATAACCTTTTTAGTTTCTTTCAATGTAGGTGAATACTGAGATATCCATAAAGTTGCTCCACGGGCGCAATATTATCAATACCACCGTCACTAGTTCCGCTATAGTAATTAGGTACTAATTAATTAAAATAAGGACCAATGACATGTTAGGAACAATGAGATAATTAGAGTAGGTAGCCCCATGTAGTACCTTTGAGTGGAGCATGGGGTTTAAGGATGTTTTTGTCTTGTATCGTTTTAATTTATTAATAAATGGTGGTATATGGCAAAGTAGATGGGAGCAGAACAGAATAACAGCCCAGTGGACAAAACGGCTCATCCCACAAATCCAGCCCTTGTGTGACTGCAAGTTTAGACAAATAGATTACTATCTCACACAAGTGATGACAGGATACGGTGTGTTCAGGGAATATGCGCACAGATTTGGAAAGGACTAATAATTTAATTTTTAATCTGAAATGGATTAAATCTGAATTTTATTCTTGTTACAACTCGATATTAAACCGTAATTGTAGCAAGACGGTTGCAAGCGGCAATAGCCAACAAAGAGCGTAGATGGTACAACGTATCATATACAGCTCTCACAAAAAGAAAAAATTAACGATCGACACAAAAATATCTGCGGCAAGCACATTTAAGAGGAACTGTAGCTTTTGCTAGGGCCATTGACTAAAAGAATACAATATATTAAGGACTCAATCAACTACGTATTCTTCTTAATAAACCAAAAAAGGCAGATACAGATCCTATTCCATGCGAACTACCATGTACCATCCTTATTGCCTCTAGCTTTTACTAGGGCCATTGACTAAAAGAATACAATATATTAAGGACTCAATCAACTACGTATTCTTCTTAATAAACCAAAAAAGGCAGATACAGATCCTATTCCATGCGAACTACCATGTACCATCCTTATTGCCTCTTGCAACCATCTTGCCACAATTGCGATTTAATGTCGAGTTGTAACAGAAATACGATACGATAACAATGAAACTCAGATTTAATCCGATTTAGATTAAAATTAACGATTAACTAATAATAATTACATATTTACTTGTCAACTAACAATTAATTTAATTTCGTTTAAATCCCGATTGATAATTGTTTAATAATGTAATAGATTAATGTCCAATCTGAGAGTAGGTAACTAAAAAATAACCATTGAATTAAATCAATCCGGCCACATTAAAAACTAAATTAATTTCAATTAATAAATAAAATAATAATAAATAATAAATATAAAAACAATCCGTCACAAGTAATAATTGAAAATTTTCATTTCAATTTCGATTGATTAATTTGAATTAATTTTTCCCGACTCTGGTATAGGGGCGTTTTGTTACGTCGTTGCAAACCTCGTCTTTCACTCGATGAGATGCGCATCTCTAATTTAGTGATAGCCAAAACCTTATGGTAGGCCAATACCATTATCTACGGATTAAATTAATAACTCATTAATTATAATTGTAATATCCTTAGAGTTAATGAATTCTGAATTCTAATTAAAGTTTGCTTGTGTTTACTAATATTAAGAAATGCCTCTACCTGACGACAGTACCTAATTATTATAAGGTAAGGTCGCGTAATAAGGCTGGGCAGATAATAAGGCCAAACAGTCATATCTATTATTAGTATAAGTTAACGTTTCTGGGATGGACTGCCATCTATTGCTTCGAAGTTCTAAACCCATATAAACAAGACAATGAATCGCGCAGTACGCCGGCCTGTTAACCGCTTGTAGCACGTTTACGCAATTCGTGCTTCTATCCGGCCGTATTATAATATTTGGTATTGGAAGATAACTAAAAATATCTTTGTTATACACTGTAATATTAAAAAAAAAGTAATTGGTTATAATCGTCAATAAAATTTTAATCTCAATATTTTTTTTAAATCTCAGGATCGTTAAAGGATTCGAATAACGATAACTGGATAGAATCACTTATCACAATTGAACTTATTTGGCGCCTTTCAAATTGTGACTTTTCTACAGTGTGACCACTGCGTGAACTGTACAATTTTCTGTTTGTCTGTTGAGGAAAAGGTAAGCATTTGCCGCCAATTCTAGACAGTAAAGTGTGGTGTAATGTAATAACCGATAATCAAGGAAAACACAGAATTTAACTCGAATATCAAGTGATTGTAGATTCAAAAAATACAAATTTGAGTAGAAAACTGGTTCTTAACAGGTATTTTAACTCTTTTACAACGCTACCTCTACAATTTAGCCTATAAACTCTGTTCAAACTGTTTAAGATTGTTTACGATGCTGAATAGATTCTAAACTTATAAAACTAAATACTCATTATGATTCAATTTTTAACTTTCAATCAATTTACGATCGTTTCTTTTGAAGAACTTCTTGGTATTAATATTCTTAAATGTTAAATACGGCTTCTATATGTATAAACGTATTACTAAACCAAGTAATATAAACTAATTTGTAATTTTTATAACTTTTAGTAGATTGATATGCAGATTTATTTTATGATGAAATCAAAGCGCGGTGAGAGTTTAATACCTGTAAACTGTAACAAAAGTTGATGTTTCAGAATTAAACAAATATTTTTTCTTAACTTGGCCTTATTACCTGACGGTATGTGCTGAGATCTTCGACATCTCTTAAGACTTACGTCTTGCCATTACTGAAATCAATAAACAAATTTTAGCATTTATAAAAACCTCATTTATTTTTTTCCCGCAACTTCCATTGTTAAAAAAAAAAAAAGGTGTCTAAATAGACCTTCGTAAACCGTTCAATCTTTTTTATTTATGCTGTTTTATTCTATTAAGTTTCAGACCACATGTTTCTGTCGTTACGCACCATCTTCAGATCTGGGATTTGGATAATTGTCGGATGCGTAGTAAACACTAAATTTTCATCATTAATTGATTGAAAATATTTTATTTTTGAAATTAAATAAAACCAAGCTGCAAGTTGTAATATTAGACCACATTAACAATTAAAATATTAAAAGTAAGGGCGAAGGGAACAAGGAAAAGGGAGTTGGCAAAGGCAACAGGAAGGAAAGGAAAATAGTGAAGAGGGAAAAGGGAAACGGGAAAAGAACCAGGTAAAAGGAAACAGATAAAATCGAATAATGCCATGGAAGAGAATAGGGAAAGAGAACAGATATTAGAAAAAAGGAAGAAGGAATGGGAAAAGGGAACAAGGAAGAGGCAGTTGGGGAAAGAAAAAAGGGAATAGGAAAAACGGAAAGTGAAAAATGAAATATTAAAGATTATATACCATTAATAAAAACTATATCTTCACTTATCAATTCAACCGAAAGAAAAACAAAAAGAAATGGCAACCAAAAGAGATGTGTTCCACATTCTGTGGTGTGATACATTCTGGGTGGATAGACCGGCTTACTAATCCTCACTTCTAGCTAACATTACTAATATAATTACTACTAGTATTATTACAGCCAGCATACGTGGCAAATTTTTCGTTCGAGCCGCAGTTTGACGACAACTGTGACCCTTTCTAAACTATATTGTGCGGCACTTAGGCCTCTTTCAAACGAGGCGATTATTTGATTCCACTAGTTGAACAGACGGTGTCAAGGAGCGTACTGATATGAACCCTTTCACACCGAGTAACTTGCCCGCTCCGGCGGCTTCAACAGTTCTTAAATCACAACTAGTTGAGAGTAAACCAGGCAACTTAATTGAATCGACTAAACCGCTTTGTGTGAAACAGGCCTCAAGCAATAGCACTTTCGCATAGTTTCTGTGGACATTTTACATCTTCAAAGAAGTTTGGGAAATGTTTTAAATTTCGTGAATTGAAGTATTACACAAAACACGTAAAATGAAGTGGACTAAATGTGATAATGGGGTAAATGTGAAACTACTTTGTAATATAAGAGGGTGCATAGAACTACTGCCGCTATCTGTGTATTACATAGCAGAATGATCTTGGTTACAAACTACAAAAATTCAATTGCAATCACGTAGAGTGATTTATAAGTATTCGCTCTTTGCCGTACATAACTCGAAATCAATCGAGTATGCGGTCGTTAAATAAATTCATTAAAATTAATGTTAACCATGGTAAGTTCGATTTCTTTTGGTTTGGCATATTGCATATGAGTGTTAAACATTGTGGTATGTCTGTTTCTAACAAGAGAGTTTCAAATTTACACCTTTTTCTATTGTATCACATTTGACCCTTCAAATGTGTTCATTGGGGTAATTGTATATTATTGAATAGGGAAATGTATAACATGTGTATCACATTTACCCCTGTTGATGGTTCGAATAAACTATAAACGACTGATGACGGAAAGTATACAAGTTATGATCTTACAGCCATTGCTGATGAGGTAGCAAACCGAATTACGTTGTATTGAGCTTCAAAAACTTATGAAATACCGTATGTAACACTTTACTTGTGAATAAAAGGCCTACATGCTTCCAAGAAACCCTTCAAGGGGCGCCCGACTTCCGAATTCCACTCGCTCAAGAAGTTAGATTGTAATGGATTAAAAATACTAGAAAAATGGGGATAGGGTTTGTCAAGAAAGGAAGTCAATGGGAGTCGTTGCAAACTTCGTCAAGACCAATAAACCTGAAACTCAATTCAAAATGGTTATGCGGGAGAGGACTGATTTTTGGGGTTCAAATAAGAATTCTGTTATTTATTGCTGGCCTTAAAAAAATGTTACCAGAATGGCATTTTCATTACTTTTCCATGAAAAGTTTGTAACTTTTGCAATTGGTGATTTAGATACTTTCAAAAATTAAAAAAAAATTAAGCCATTTATCTGCATCTTTATACATTAGCCCCATGAATTTTGTTGAGAAATCGTGAAGCACTATCAAATTTGCCCCAAATGCCGAGGTAATTGTGATATAGTGATATTATTTAAAAAAAAATGCATATCTTTTCTCAACAATAAAATTGCCTAAACTTAGCTATAGGGCGAGTATAAAACATTGTCAGGTAACTAAGGATTGTACACCGGTTAACCGGTAAATTGACCAAAAAACATTCGGTAAACTAACCGGTAAATTACAAAAATTTAACGGTAATTCGGTAAATGAAAAGTTCATACTAGAAATTTTTATGTTCAAAATATTGTGTTTATACATATTTAAAGGTCTAAAGGGACATTGAAAATAAATTAAAAAAACAAGTAAATATACAATATACCGAATTATTAATTTTATGGGAGATGTTTTTTGTTTAATTTTAATTTAAACTTTCTTGAAGTTGAGAGTCGCTGTAATGCCCTAGAATAGAGAATATAGAAAAGAAACTGACAACTTTTTTTGGTTAGAAACGTATAACCTCCAATCCACCGAGTTAGTCAGAAAGAGAAGGAATCAAATAATTCTCAACAAAAAAAAAAGCAAAAAATTGAAAAAAAGTCGTGCAGAAATTAAAAGAAAATAAGTCTCAAATGTGATGGATAACGCAAAGCAACGCAAAGAAAAGCGAGATTAATGTTCATTTATTCCTAGGGCGGTTGCTAGGACGGTAGGAAGCAAAACAACCCACTTTTCCTACCTGCCTTTGTCAATAAGTGCAATTTCAAGTCTCTCATTTTATGTTTTTTTTTTTGTGTGATTTTATTTATCTCTCGAAAAAAGTTGAGTTAGCATATGTGATTTATGCTCTGGAGTTTTTTAAGATTTTTAAAAGTTTAAAATCGTTTTTCTTAAAGAGTAAGTAAATGTCTCATTTTTTTAATATTTAAAAATAATAGTATATAAGAACAACATTTCACGTATTTAAATTAATAGCAATTTTGAATACATCACGTTTACGAGAGGGCATTAATGCAACAATACTGTAAAATAAAAAATAATTTGAACCTTAAATAATTTTTTCTAACAACTGTTTAAAATAATTAAATACAAATATTTATTACAAAATTCTAATATTATGCCTTAAGATTGTGCAAAATATGTATTATTCTAGCCTAATTTCTAACCCTATTTTCTTGGGAAATCCGAATACCGAATTGCGGGTAAATGGAAGAATCGGCAAATTTACAATCGCTACTATTTTTTTTAATTTTAAGGTAAACGGTTTAATCGTGATTAATGTTTAAAGTTGAACTATTGAAATTCCATATCACATTTACCCCACCTCACCTTACATATTTCAGGGCGTTATTTCCATGTTTTTCATTCGAACGCAAACTTATCTGTTGGATTTGCAAATATCGGTGTTGGGGTGATCTTAAATGGCTTCTGGCCAGTTCCCTAATCGATATTCCATTGAGCCGGTGCTGCTTGCCGGCTAGGCATAACGACGCGTCGACCTATCTACCGGGTTAACAGAAATGTTATTAAGGCCGTGAGGCGGTAATTTATGTGAAAGCACATGCAAACGAATCGACGGGCTAAACGCTGCTCGCTTCGGCGAATGTTTGCATTGGACTTAAGTGATATAGCTTTTCTTCGAAATTCGTGAAGGCTTTGTGAATATTGGAGGTGGTATATTTCGCCTTTCTCTGTGTGTGATAATTTATAGATGTTTATGGTTTAAGTGATTAGGTTAGTACGCTGATGTATTTTTTCATATTATGGCTACGTAGTAGTTATATGCAAAAGTAATAGTTTTCAAACGAATTTATTCTCTTTAAAAATACAAAGACACGGATCTTTATATTATTATTATTACTCGTTTAACCTTCATAAAGCCGGGCGGGCTACAATCGTATTCCATAGTATACTATTACCCATGCAGTTGGATCCCGCCCGGGTTTATGAAGGTTCCTGTATTTTTTTGTTGCTAGGTTTTGATTCTTTTCGCAATTTTTTCAAACTAGTATTTGAATATAATCATAACAATAAGCAGAAACTTTACAATGGTATTGTTAATAACATAACGAAATAAGAACTAGATAAATAAAAACATCAGAGGTTTGACACATTCTATATTATTTATATTTAGCTAATGTTGAAAGTAGGAGGGACTGGAGTTAGTTGTAACAGCGATACAAAGTAATAACGCTATAAGAAGCGATGAGTATGCGATAGAAAGCCGAAATAAGCAGGAGTGGACATATCACGTTATGCGCTGCTGTCCATTAGTGTTGAGATAAATGTAGTTTCATCGCATATATAGCTATGCGTGAACATTGCAGTGCGAAACCGTATAAGGAACTAAGCGAATTCATAAAATTGCCTTCATCACATGAAGGGATACATTTTGTGAAAGTTAGGAGCCAAGAGTTACGTTCACGTCTATGGAGTCTATATTTTAATTTTTAAACAAATAACTTACTTAATATACCATTTTGTTTAAATAATTTAGTACTGTTTTTCCCTAAATAGTAAATGGTTTACATAGAATAACGTTGCTATCTGTTTATTCTCATGAAGGCAATGTTGCTACCGCGCGAACTGTGAGCTAAAATTACCGAAAATCTGGAATAGCAAACCTAAACGCTCCCGAAACGAACAGCGCGATTTGCGGGTAATCCAGGAGATCACCTATCTGTTGTTGACTCGAAATGGTAATTCTTCGCCCAATAGTTGCAGCAAGCGGGACTAATTCCCGATGACGGTGTATCTACTGTAGCAGGAGAAGTAGTAGTAAGAGTAGTAAGAGCTAAAGCCGTAGCTCAATGAAGATGGGGATGGGCTATCTTAAGGTGTTGATTTAAATCGCGGTATATGGGCGCCAAGGCTCGGATAAAGTACGAAGCATACAAAATTTAATAACGAAGTGTCAGGAGCCTAATGCCACCAAGTTCGCAGATAAAGGGGATAAGTTACCAAACTTTGTCAAAGCCCGTTAAATTCAATTCCAATAAAATGTAATAATAACGGTAATAAAACACACACAAATTCAACAAGGTTCGATTTATTATAAAAATAAATTTGGGTTGACTCTAGATAGTAAAGAATTGTAATAATATGCCAGCCTAGTATACGATGGAATTTTGATAGAGTAAAAAAAAGGAAATTCGATGGTTATTAAAAGTTGACAAAGTTTTGTCAAATAAGTTATAGACTTTTTCTTTTGAACGCTATATTAATAAAACATTATACATTACATGCCCGTGAAATGTGTTTCGCAGCAAATGTTATTAACATGCAAGTTTAAATATATATTGGCCGCAAGGGACTCCTGTTGGTTTACATATAAATTTACACAATGACTGTAATATTTAATATTAAAACAAGTATTGAAAAATTGAATTTGACTCGGTTCGGCTTCAGGTTACGATGATAATTATTACTAAAAATAGGTTCCACAGTCTATGAAATGAAATAAATACCTTATCCGAAGAGTTGGTAGGAGCAATGGGCTTGTCTAGGATACTTGCGTTTCAAGGTTTCTGGTGACTGTGATGTCCAAACATGCGGAGTCCAGCACTATCGATAAACTCTTGTAGATTAAATTTCAAACCAAGTAGTCGGTGATGTCCTAAGTTATTTATTGGATGGTCACCTAGTGGGTGGCTAATTCCAATAAGTGGTTACGAACAACGGTGATTCAAACAACGGGTGATACGAACAACTTAAATAAATAGCACGGTGATCAAACGTATGCCAATGAAGGCGAAAAAGCAAAAATTCCGTGAACACTAGAATGAAAATAAAAAAGCTTCATACTTGGTCGGTGTTATTGTACAAGTCAGTTTTTCTTAATCCTCACAAGAATGAAGTGAATTCATTAAATTTACGAACACAAAACTAATATTCCCTCAAATGGGGTAATACTTCACAAAACACAACAAATTCTATTGTTCGAATAGGGCCGAAATGACTGTGCATCTACACGCGACCGAGGTTGTCTCCAAAGTGGTAAGGACGGAAGAATGCTTCTGTCCCGGAAATCAAATATTCTGCGCTGATTGGCTAAATCGAGAATGCAGCATTACTTTCTACGCGCCTTCATTCCTACTGGTGTTGCTTAAATTCAGCGGAGAAATGCGCTAAGTTCAAATTGGAATGAATAAAACAAACTGCTTTAAGATGTATTAAATATGTTACTAGTATTAACTTAATGTTCCACTAGCGAAATATAGATGGTACCACAAGTATTCTCTTATGTTAATATAATTACCACTACACATGCACAACAATAGAAAATACTAGTGGTGCCCAGTGGAACAGTTCTTTGACCATATGTATACTAGTATAATATTTGGATGTATTATAATCGTGAATTATAATGAAGGCTTGCCACTTATGATTGGATTGTTTAAAAATGAGCAACATTAGCATCCAAAACATTCGTAGTACAGTTGTAAAACTCTAAATTAGGTAGAAGCAAAGAAATTTCCACAAAGTAAGTTAAGTCTTCCGATTAGAATTTCAGGGATTACTTGCAAAGATGATAAATAAAGGACCGATATCGAAACCAACAGGTAAATGCAGAGGACCTACTCTCCATTCACTCCGTCTGTCTACAAAATCTTTGGAGTTTTGGATAAAGGAAGCATCGTCACAGGTTTAGTACTTGACGATCTCGGAGTGATATTTGGAAACATTACTAACTATAGTAGCAACTTCACATTGTTTTCTGTATAGTGCTGGAGGTCATGCATTATCTTGAAGGAATATTTGTTCTCAATAGGACACCTATACGTATCAGCTGTTTCGGTGCCGTAGATTTGCACTACGCTCCTTTCTACAAGTCGCCGATGTATCGTCATTCAACCATCATATTGTCACAAAGATTATCACGATTCATCGCTTAAGGCCTGTTTTAGGCGAGTCGGTTTAGTTGATTCAACTAACTTGCAACTTGTCCGCTTCGGCGGCTTCAATAGGTCTTCAATGACAATTAACTAGTCCAGAGTAAACCAGGCAACTTACAATTAGTTGAATCAACTAAACCGCCTCGTCTGAAACAGGCTTAACACTACGGAATTCCATTTATCCCGCTATTCGTTCGTAAACTGTATCTAATGATGTTTTGTAACTAATTGTGTTCTACCACTCTCGCACTAAAATTGTTACCGCCTCAAGACGCTGCTGTAGAACTAGTGTTTTAGAAGAAAATGTACTTCCACATGTGCTTGAACCAGCGCTTAGCGTGTTTCACTTTGATTTGCGATTATAGTTCAATAATCCGCCCGCCTTTTGTTTGTATTTTTATATGGTGCATCAATCACGATTGCTTAAGATATACTGCATGCATTTTATGTATTTTCTTATATCAGTATCGCAAAATCGGGCCATGTTTTCGAACCACGTGCGGAATAGTTTACTCCCACAAACGCTTGAAAATAAAGCAAACTGACCCAATATGATAAATATCCCCTAAACTGAATTTTGAGAAGTATATTTACAAAGTAACAGCTGCTTAAGCTGTTTCGAGAGCTATGTAAGTTATTGCAGAAACTGTTCACGCTGCTTCATGAATATCTGTTCTCTTTTGTGGACGCGGATATTTAAATTTACGCTTCAAAACCGGCAGTTTCATCCAACAATCAGAAAGGTTGCCCAAGGCGAAAGGTAGGAGTGGAGGAGATGAAATGTGAATTGATACCCGCTATGTACACCTTATAGAATTTTGCGTTAGAACTTTTGCAGCTATTCTACACTTAATAACAACGAAATTAGTAGCAGTATCTAATAGCTGCATTAGTAGATAAGGTTATCTAAACCTTCAAATGCACTTGCAAAATTTTGAGCATATAATAATAATCAGGCGCGTATACCAGCCAATTCGGTTTTGTGCGAGGAAAATCTACATGTGACGGGGTCTACAATGCTCTAGATCGTGTATTTGAAAGCTTGGATCGAAAGCAGTGTGCCGTTGGCTTGTTCTTTGATCTTAGCAAGGCATTTGACACTCTTGATCACACCATTCTTCTAGATAAGTTGTTTATGTACGGTGCAAGAGGCGTAACTTACAATCTCTTTAAATCCTTCCTATCGCACCGAAATTCCGTCATTAGTGTGTTTGCTGGGCGAAAGAAATAATATAATGCAGAGCTTTTATTCAGATACGTGGAACGTAACAGGTGGGGTGCCGCAGGGTTCGATACTGGGGCCTACACTATTCCTGTTGTATGCAAACGATTTGAATGCTGCAATTGGTCAATGCCTGCTGACGCAGTATGCCGACGACACTAGCTGTATTATCTCTGGCACTTTCGAACAAGTATCTAGTGCGGCAAATTCTGTCGTCAGCAACATGATTGCGTGGTGTGACTGTCAGGGGCTGATGTTGAACGGGGATAAAACGGAGCTAATTCAATTTAGGAATGGTCACTCCGATTGTCCTTGCAGTCTCTACGTAAGATATAATGGTAAATCAATCCCTGAAGCATCCTCCACAAAGTTTTTGGGTGTCGCAGTTGATTCTAATCTAAGATGGCGTAATCACTGCGCGAGCTTAACTGAACATATATCCAGAGCATTTTATGCTCTTAGAAATTTGCGGCATTGTTGTAACCCGGAAGCTTTAAGGTCATTTTACTTCGCTTGCGTGGAATCACGATTGCGCTATTGTATTATCTTTTGGGGCTGCTCCTCACTATCGTCGCAGCTGTTTCTGATTCAGAAAAGAATTTTGAGATGCCTGGCTGGGGTCGGTCCACGTGAGTCATGCCGCACGATTTTTAAGCAATTTCGTATATTGACACTAACCTCGTTATACATACTCGAAATATTAATGTTTTACAAGAAAAATCAGTCAAAATTTGTAAAAAACTGCGATATATATACTAATATGCAGACAAGGGCCAGAAGCAATCTATCTGTACCTGCACTATTTGAGACGGGGCCGTATTACAGTGCGATACAGTGTTTTAATAGGTTGCCTGTAGAAATCAAAACTATTGTAAACGTGAAATCTTTTAAACGTGCTATTTTTGACTTTCTCCTAGATAAATGTTTTTATACTTTGAATGAGTTTTTAGCGTCATGACTTTTATATATATACATATTTTTGTTTTGCTTTATTTTGTTTTGTCTATATATCATATTATATTTATATTATAACTCTGTACGCTATTTTTGTAAATTTTCGACACTGTCAATGTTTTAAACACACGACAATAAATATTATTATTATTATACAAGAGGGAGGGGGAGGGGTAATGGGGGTAGTCACCCTTCCCCTCCCCCATGAGCCAGCGGAACATAGTTGCTAAAGAAAACAATCATGCTTCTTTTTTTCCTTTTTTTATTAATTACCCCTCCCATGACGATATTATAATTTTAATTTAAGATTAAGTATATCTAAAAAAACAGCCAACCTTTTTTTAGTTGAAATAAAAATATCATCTTCGCCCCTTCCCCCCTTCTTGACAATGTTTTGCTTTTAACCAGCTGCGAAGTCCTATATTTCAAAACATGCATAAATGATTTGTTTTTAGGCACCTCTCACAGTAGATCATCACAAGTTTATGCTGGATATGTGCACTTATTGATATATGTATATACTTATACAATAATGCCTTCTGAAAGTAAACAGGACTCGCCCACAGAGTGCATGCATTTCATTTTCTTAATCTTTAATTCCATAAAAACGATAGTTACAGCCGGTTTCCCTTCTAATATCGTTTCAAAGATCCATCAAATATAGTACCTATACTTAAACCTATTTTAGGACTTCCACAGATATCTATTTGTTGTTCCCATAGGTTAAATCAACTAAATCGGCTGTCTTGAACACTATTGAACCATTATACGACACAGATATGTGTGCTAGCTTCCTGCTTAGCAGTCGTTTTGACAATTACATCGATTTGAACGTTGGGAACATACTACATCAAAAGAGCTTTGCTCTCTGTATTTTACCTAGGATGAGTATATACACATTTCTCTGATAATTTTGGAGTTATGTGGTTTGTAAAAATATTAGAGTCAATGTCAATGTAAATATTTTGTGCGTTAAAGTATTTTCGTTATAGCCATAACAGCAACAAAACAACGTTATAAAATCCCAATTAATACAAAATTATAAACTGTTTTGGAACTATGGCAACTAGAAAAGTAGTATTAGCTTGGTCAGGGACATAAACTTGACTAATATCAATATTTTGATATTTATAGTCTACGAAAGTTATAAAATATGTAAGAATAATAATAACTAGACGTAATTATAGTACTACACACAAAAAAAATAATTACTCAACTTGAATATAAATGCATCACATTGAATATAAAATAACTTCCTATATAAGCAAGAAGATGATGCATTTATATTGAGAATAAAATTTGTTCAGTTTTCCAAACCCGTGAATTTGTTAGACGAAATAATTTTTTAGTTCAAATGTAATCAATATACTAAAATCATTATGAACATATAATATTTTCACCACAAAAATTATTATTTTAGATTTGAATAAATAGATTTTCTCAACTGGAAACTATTTTTAACTATTTATGCCTTAATAATTTATGTACATTTGATACAAGTATATAAAAGTATTATTTGAAGTATTGTCATTATTTGCTTCCAAAATATAAGTATATTTAACTGATAATACTTACCTGCTTAATCTGAGCATTTCTACTATTCAAGAGATAATTACCTACTGATATTGTGTCTGTAACACCAAAAAACCTCGGTAGGGAAAAATTAATAAATAAAGAAATATTATGTAATTAAATAATCTTACTGTCATACTTTATAATTTTACAATGTTTGGGAGAAGGTAGCGTATCGGGGGTAGAGGTATAGCTGTTATGCGTATCCGTCGTTGCGACCAGTGTTCTCGGGATACTTCCCACTCAATGTCTGGGCCTGGTATCTAGTCGGCGTTGGTTACTGATATAATTTCAATCAGTATAACTGAAAACTAATAACTAGGAAATACCTACATATGTTTACAATGTACACACCTACCATATTCATATATTATCGACACAATGGCACTGACTCTAAGTATTATTTTAAAGCTTTTTAAACCAGTAATCCTTTAATATTAGATAACACGTACGTATTTACCTTTAATAATAGCATCTATGCATCAGCCCCATTCCACCCCATTCTCTAAGTAAGCTGTGAAACGGCTGAGGTATCCATTTAGATTTACTTACACTCACAACCAACAACACTGACCGTTGGTTAATCAAAAAGTGACGCCAAGTAAAGCGTATGTATATGCAAAACCCTTTAAACTCCCCCAAAATAAGAGGGAACCAATGACAGATAAGTTTTAGTGCAATAAATGGTGGGGTAAAATTCGTTTCAAATGTTTCGATATTATGGTAATTTCAATTTGATATTTCATATTTTCAGTGCAAAACACTTAATAATTTTATATAGTAATCCATTATACCAAACGCATAAGCGATTTTATTTTGAATCTACAGACTTTCTCACTATGATTGCATAGATTTATTCCTTACAACAATAACAATGTTCATTTGGAAAAAGTATACTTCAATGCAAATATTTATACTATTTGTTCTAAGAGTACCTATATTGTGTTTTCAGAGAATTTACTTTATGTTCTAACCAACAAGATTTAGTTCATTTAAACATATATTAAGTTTCGATTTCTGAATAAATAAAAATATTCAGATTGATGATAGATTTTTGCGTGTGTAGTCATCAACACATTGTATGTGTGTGTGTAGATGAGATGCATGTATGTATTGTAATGGGTCAAACACAGCTCTAATTTTATATATATTATGGAAAACAATTTTCAGAATGATCAACATGTAATTAACAGATCCTCAGGTGATCAAAAGAAGGTTTGAAATACTATTTTATCCATATAATTCCTTTTAAATTAGAATTTTTCATTTTAAAAATATCACTGACAGTATCATAAAACAGATAATTAATTTACGAAATTTGGCACACATACATAATTTTACTTGTAGAAAACGAATTTGATAATGAAAACCTTATTCAAAAATAAATTTCCAAGATATTTCTTCTAATTTCCAAATTCAAAACGCTGCTCTTTTATTTTGAAAAGACGCGGAAATTTCAACCAATCACAGCGTAGCATTTTACAAAATCGAAGCCAATTCTCATAGCAACGAGGAATTCAATTAGCTTTTGGTCGTGAAGCAGATAAGACGTATGTTTCCCGCCAGTTTGAGACTTCTAACCTCACTTAATTTTGTTTAAATCTTTCCTAAAATTTTATCCTGAAACTAAGGAATCAGTTCAGTCTAATAGTCACTAACGCGGATTAAAGAAAGAATCCTTACCTTAAAAAAAAAGAACGAATTCCAAAAAAATCCGGAAGAATTCCTGAATCTACCTCAACAACCGATACGATCCCATTCCCAGCCTGTCCAGACACCGGACCCAGTGCGAAAAGGTTAGTCCGTTCATAGATAACTTAGCGCCACGATTGTGATATCGATAAATTACACCGATAATTATTCGATCACCGACTGATATTGATTATATTTGATCTGTCAATGTAATGTAAGATGTAAGCATCGAGATTCAGGTCGGTAACGTAGAACGTAGAAGTTATTTTCATTTGTAAATTTATGGATGCAATTTTTTTTTGTTCAAACAAACCGTTTGAATTTAGAAATACATCTATTATTAATTGTTTCAACAATCATTTAAACCTTTCAATTTAGTTTTTGATATAAACATCATTAATAGGCGGTAGCATAGACATCCTCTGTTTCGTTAATTATTTATGAATCCGATCAGAATTATGCCTTATATTTTAATATACCTATGTAGTTGCATGAATACCTCAACGCTTATATTATGGGAACAGTTAGAAATACCCTTCAATAAACCCATTTTTGCAAGTGGAAAGTCAAAATATTATCAGAACAACATTTTTTCGAAACTTTAAAGGAAAAGATTATACCGATATTGTATTCTATTATAGATTGATGGATTAGACAATTTAACGTAATGAATCGGAAATAAAGCGAGCTGTATTGTTTCTTAAGAGAACTTGTTAGTAAATATAAAGGAATAATTATTTTGTTGTATGCACACTGAGAAAAATATTCTTTTTCGCAAATAAATTGATATTTTTGTCAAAAAAAATGCTGTATGAATTATTGCAACAATTTTGGATGAAGTTACATTGCATGAACAACTATACTAATTTATAGATACTACTGTTGTACTACTTGTACAGCAAAATATTAGAAACTTTTGGAGAAATTCTGCAGTTATATATTTTCAAATCGGTATATTTTCTACAAAAAAATGTCATATTTTATATTTTTAAAGTATAAATATTACATTTCGTTAAAATTCGTGAATATTCGGTATGTAATTCAGAATTGTTCTCTAATCATTTTTAATTAAAATGCGCACCTCTAAACAAAAACAGCTGTTAAATTAACTAAGAATCAGCTAAATAAAGTGTGGTTCCTAATGCATTTTTTTTCCCAAAAGCAAAAGGCTCATTGAAATGAACCCATAAAACTGCAATTCTTTCCGCATTTGATCGCCTCTGTATCTCCGCTGGTTCCCGAGATCTTTAAAACAGAAAAAAACTCGCCATGTAAAAGTGGGTATTTTCGATTACATTATTTTATTAATTACAATGGAGCATTCATATTGCGTATCTATATGTGTGCGAGCTGTTGAATCTACAGCAGGCGAACAATGAATAAATATATTATGAACAGACGCCAAAGTATCGCCGAACGCGTAACTTTAGAACTTTCCTTTTCGATAGCTCAATTTTTATGTACAATCGTAAAAGTCGGTCAGCATAAAACAAACGATCGTAAAATCGCCTTTCCGTACGGGTAATATATCAGCAAATGTGAGAGAGAATATTGTGCCAAGCTTGAACTTTATCGAGGCATGAGAACCGTTAGTGCGGTTTTTACAGTCACGCGTTTGCAATTTGCACCAGCAAACCCTTAGGTCTGACACATATTGAGCTATTTTTTGCTATACTTATGCTGGAAAAATATTAACTTGGCTAGAAATTGAAAAGCTTTTACTAAACTATATTGTCAGAGAAGGCATAAAGCTTAACACGTCTTTATTACGCTATTAATAAAAGAATCAAAATAGAATTCAGCGTAGCTGAAACGCCGCTACATCTACTAACTTAAATGAAATGGTTTGTCTTTAAAGAATTGTCACATACAAGAATTCAATATAGCATCCGCGTCGATCTAATTAACACATTGCAAATAAGATGGCGCTCGCTTTATAGTGAGTTAATCTGATTAATTTAAGTTACGATGCCATTCATTTTGTCGTTTGTTGTAAT
This sequence comes from Protaetia brevitarsis, assembly GCA_004143645.1. Taxonomy (NCBI): domain Eukaryota; kingdom Metazoa; phylum Arthropoda; class Insecta; order Coleoptera; family Scarabaeidae; genus Protaetia; species Protaetia brevitarsis. The sequence continues at coordinate 1,652,187 of RXPK01000139.1, forward strand.
ATACAATAAACCACCTTACACTTATCCGGCTAGCGTTCTAGAAGAAAAAAACATGTAGCTAAGCAGTACGGATGAAATAATTAATTCTCGAGTTGGGGCATTCATTTTTCAGATAGATTTTAAATTTTTAACTTAATATAATGCATTTACTATAAGTATTTAAGCATTTTTTTCACCTCAATTAATTAAAACAATATTTTTTAATGTTTAGGTACTCTGGAGATGTTTTGTTTCAATCTGCAATTCAAAAGTTTCGACAACATGATGTTAGAAATTAATACAACAATTTCATTATATCTGTAACAAATATGTTTCGGCAAATTTTTCGCTCACAAAAATAGAATGGCGATTTACTTCCAATCAGTCGACGATCTTCCAAAAGAATGGATATATTTTATTCACAATCATAGTTGTAATGAGTCAATTACAAATCATCTGTCAGTTAGGAAGTAGATTATTTTTTAATTTGATGCTACAATAACGCTATAAAGACACTGAAGGGAGGACATTTTTGAGTTATAAACGCACTAGTGTGCAAATTGGAAAATAATAACATAAACAATTCGTTTCATAAGGTCTTTCTAGAATCGTCCTTTTTGTCCACTGGATTATTTTTGAACTGGACGCGATATCCATTACATCTTATTTTTATTAAATAAAACATTTTCAATGTTAACAATATTTATTATTTAAGAAAGTCAGCGCTAACATTTATTAAATTTCAGAAGTGTAACTAGCATATCAAAATGAATGGTAACACTGAGCGCGCGTAGTTATTAATGGAAACATTTAAACCATCTTTAGACTGATCATGTACAAAATCAAATATTGCCTGGGAGGTCTATGGACCAGAAACCGTGAGAGTTGCCCCTTGTGCGTATCAGCAGCCTTTATTTGACCGTCTCAGGAAACTCTTAACTTCTCTGCTTAACTTCTAGCATCTTAGGCTTTTTTAATTCCAAAACATCTGCATCGCTGTTTGCAAGTAACGTAGCAGCTGTTGCATTCGAAAACAGTATCCTGTACATGTCTACATATACCATTTTAAACGAAATGTGACTTCTTTTTAGGAAATTGCCTAATACTGTACAAGTACTTATCAAAAAAGTTTTTCAAAAAAGCGCCTCAAGACCTAAGGATTATTTAATTATTTTGCTAAATCGAACTGCATGAAATATAATTATAATCTATGTATTTTCAAAGAGCAACATACTCACGGATCATCGCAACGCATTGAAGATTGGTCACAACAAATGATCGTGGTATCAAGAATCACGATACAAATTCTATCTTCCAAGAGGGTTAGATTTGATTTTTCGATTTCAGCAGCTCTTTATCTCCACAAGCACCTGATATATTATCAGAGCAACCTGCAATATTTGTTGAATTTGAAAATTCTACTTTTTGGGGAAGAAAATCCAGTGGAACTTCGTTAGAAAATTTATCTATACCTGTAGCTATAAAGACGCTTGATTTTTAGTCTTGTAACCTATATTTTGCTTTCGTAAATAGGCTTGCAATTTTACGTATACCGAAATAGAAGCTTTTTTTCTTTAATATTTATTACAGATATTTATTGGCAACATAGAATAGGTGGCTCATAAAGTTGAAGCCTTCTTAACAGCTAGCCTCGTGTCTTAACGGAGCTCCGCCTTCGGTCCATTAACCAACACTAGGCTATAATGAAGCATTTCCTTGATCGCCATATAATGAAGCTTTTTTTTTTAGGAGATTTTTGAGAAGCTTTTTGAGGAGTTCCTTTCTTAAAAAGCTTTTCTGAGTTTTTTAGGAGCCTTTTGTGGGGCTTTTTACTGAGCTCTTTTGAAGGGTTTTCTTGGGAGGTTTTTAGAAAAACTTTTTTGATAATCACTTGTGCATTAACTTGCGATATGTGACTCACTTGATTAACTACAAAAATATTTAAATCATCTAGATTTTACAAACTTGTCAAGTATTTAAAAGGAATTAACAGCAGAACTAATGGAGAGGCAACCGCCCAGTAAGATGCTATAAGTATGTGATGATTTTTGTAAAGAAGTACGGTAAGAGTTTTTGACATTGAAACATTAAACGATTAAGCCGTTTTAATGACCCTGATATTCGGTTCGATGTAAGAAAGCAGTGCATACAGGACTTAGAGGCTAGTCAGCAGAGAAACACTAGGAGGAACACCACATAACTCTTTTCACCAAACTAAATGTATACTCGGAACCAGCAAAGCTCAATTTACTGGATTATATGTCACTACGTGTTCAAACAATTAACATTAATAAACATGTATCATCCGATATCTATGCTCCAATGACGAACAACAACAACTACACTCCTTTTCATAAATGTTTCTGTTTAGTACAGATATTTCTGGTTCTTCAAACATTACTGTGTGGAGTCACGAAAAAAATTCACCAAACGGTTGACAGTTGAGTTAAGTGAGTTAATGGACTGTTGTGCATTCATATCATGAATTTCGCAAATGGCTAGATTTACTAAAAAAAAACTGTTTTCCTAGAATAAAATCTTTATTTGATGAAAATCGAAGAATAAATCAGCGGTCCGGGAAAGTCGAAATGAAAGTTGTATATTACCACAAAGATTTATTTATGTCAGAATATTTCAATAAATGTCCATTTTCAGCACACAAATTTTTAAAATTATAAATCAAGTCATCTCAGTGCTTACTACAAATAAGGAAAATATAATAATATGTATGCAGGTATATGCAGTCACCGAGATTAATATTTGGCACCATCAAAGCGTCGCGCCATTCGTTCGAGTGCTAAATAAAGTCGGCGACTGTACGTTGATTACGTTAAAATGCTAATATGCTTTCATTATCCTTAAATTAGTTAAACTTTACACATGGTCTGCCACAGTCATTGTCCATACTATTACACACTGCTAGGTTTCCGGGTTAAAACCGTCCTGGAGTTGCTCATGGCTGACTTTTCACCTAATTTACATAAGCTATCCTCAGAGCAGCTACTTCTGTTGCTGTTGACCTGAAACTGAAGAACTAGCACGTGATGGGTTTGGAGATGCGTACCACCAGGCCAACAGCAATAGACTTTGCAGCCTTGAAGATGTCTGACATAAATGAGGACAAAACGTCGGTTGCGAACAGTTTCAGAAGGGGAGTCATCCCTGAAACCTTACTTATATAATTAAACCTTACTCTCGTTTATAGGTATAGGGCGCTAGCAAATCTCCCTTAATTTTTTTACCCCAACCAAGTTATCTATTATCTGTCTATTTAGTGTTTTAACCAACGTCATTGATATGTCATACAAGTAAAGACAATCTTCTGATTTGACTATTTTATTCAAGTATTGCTATTAAAAAAAGAAGCAAAGTTTCCGTTTGTCTCGCAGAAAAAGATACAAGGAGTAACTTCATGAATGTGACAGATAGAGATAGCCATATTACTGCATTGTTTAAGTACAATATTTAAAATAGTGCATCGTTTCCGGTTTCTATCATGGCACTTGTCAGTTATCAAATCTAACCTATAACGTCGTTAGTTTGTGTATTTGGTTTATTATTAGTTGTTTCTCGCCTGTTTTTTCGCTTTCTTTGTATATTTAATGCAATAGAATTGATCTGGGCATCAGCAAAAGGATTTTATAATAAAAATATTGGTATGGATGGTTATCGTGATCAAAATGTATTGAATATGTGGAATGAAGCACTACAATATTGCACACCCAACACCTGAGAGAACTGTGTGAGGCACACAAATAATTTAATAAAAAATTGGTATGAACGGGAAAAACAAGTAGTGAAGATGGACATCGAGCCAATAATAATTGTTAATCCAAACGAATCCTCAAGTTCTGAAGAAGACACGGATAATTATTTGAAAAAAAAGGAACTGTTGTCGTGACATGATAAGTCGGATTTCAAGGCCTGAATTTATTGAAATTTTAAATCACTTATAACATAAATAATATAATTCTGCGAAAAAAAATAGGTCTTTTATTATATTTGTATCTTTTATTAAGGAGTCATCAGTAAACTTTTTTACTGTGTTAAATGTTTATTATTATACATTAGAAACAGAAATTCTACCAACTGGTGTTAACAGCATTTTAAAAGTGTCTCGTTGGAAATCATGACAGAAATTGCAATTGTTAAAAATATAGTGTGCCGAGTTGCTGACCCAGGCCACCGACAAACAATATTGCGAGTTTTCACCTTATGATCACATACTGTTTGAAAATTTCTGTATACCTCAGCTTTATCACCCCCTGCAAAATATAAAGAATATATCGTTAACTGTTAGTATAATAATATTAGTACTAAATACCTGGTATTGAATTTTAACATGCCTAGTCGATTATACCAATCACTCTAAGAGAAGAAGCAATCCCATATTAGCCTTCAATTACTTCTTGGATTTTGTCATTAGTCCAAGGGAAGTCAATGTGATTATTTCTTAAATATGCAATAACGTGAGATATTCTTTAAATGATTTTGCTAGGAGTTGATATCGGTAATAACATGGTCCTCTGGTCTTAAGTATGTGTTTCTATAAAATAAATTAATGAGATCTCCGAATTCAGATGTATGTGTAACATATTTACAAATTTGTAGGATTTGCTATACTCACTAGTAATACGGTTAAGCATTCGCATTACGGTATCTTTCTATAAACAGTATCTCACGAAGAAATCGTGTTCATCCCGAATTTCAAAATTAGTAGGACGCCTACGATTAATTCTTGGTCTTCTAACACGCCCAAAATGTTCAATTAATAACGTCTTCGTCATCAGAAAATTCCAGTAAATTCGTTAATATCAGAGTGACATCAAATGTCACAAACAATTATTTTAAGGTTATATGTTATGGTTATATTCAATTTGAGGGAGATATTAAAGTTTAAGCTTCATACATAACTCCGCTCAAAATGAAACATTTTTTGTTCGGTTCACGGTTCCAATAATGCTGTGACCAGTAGTATAATACGGTTTGAACGTAAAATTCGAACGTAAACTCAAAATCGAATTTAAACCAATACTAAAAAAACCGCGCATAAGATATCCTGTTTATACGGTTTTTAATTTGACTCCGAAGTATCGATTTGATTCATACGGACAAAAATCGATGACGTTGGTTAAAACTTAAAATAGACAGATAGTATGTTCTGAATTAATTCGTGAAAAATACTGCTTTATTATACAGATATTATTTATATGTTCCCACAGCAATGGCCATCTCGACATTTTATTGCTCATCTTTTCTTCTTGTGCTAAAGCACCAATGTGTCATTTCTGTCATTGTGTTAATATTTTAAATAATTCTCACATTTACTAGGACCGCTGCATATTGGAGATCTAGAAAAACATGATTTGAAATTAAAATATATTTTCGTACTTATAATATCAAATAATTAAGGGTCAGAAAACTTAACTTCAGAAAGTAACACGCCCATACGTTTTCGCTCACTAGTACGTAGTGTGAACTGAAAATAACTCTAGCTTTAAAAGTAAATCTACCACTGGAAGCCACACAAATCACTCGGGATTTGATTTTACAATGCTGCGGAAGTAATATCGATTTCTCTATTTAATGTAATTCAATTTGTCGCTTGTTCCAATTCAAATTGTTTTCAAAGATTTACAAAATCTGAGCCTGTAATTTGTGACGGAGGGCAATAAATTCAACAGAATATATACAGGGTGATTCAGGGAACCCGTCCATTAAAAGTTTTTGATCTTGCAATATCTCGATTTTGAAATTTTGGGGTTAAGCATAATTGCCTATGATGTCTTTAGAAAAAACAATTTAATTTATGTTGCACTTCCGGTTACATCGAAAGTCATGGCCAACTTTGATGTTTTAAATAAAAACCTATATTTTTCAGTGCATTTTTAGGATCTATTAGGAATTTTAAGGCCAAATTTAGAAAACATCTACTTACCTATCGGTTACCGTTTCCGAGTTATTTTGGTTTTCATGAAAAAAGCTCAAAAAATATGATGCTGTAAATGCGCATAACGCCTGCACAGCAAAAGATAGAGATTTTTATGTTGACTGCGGAGGGTATGAGTCCTCTACTATTTAACCAGGGAATAAAAAGTAAACAACATGATACAGGGTGTTCCATAATCTAGGGCCAAATTGGAGTAACTTCTTAGTACTAAAACTTTTTTTTTCAAATGGAACGTCCTGTATATTTTTACACCATGTGATGTAAAATTGCATCCTCTATCGAAAAGCCATAGATGTTCTTATACGTAACTTTATTGCTTCTTTTAGAATTAGTGATTTCAGAAAATGTAATTTTTAATTAGTATTTAATTAGTAGGCTGTAAAAAACATTTTTAATCTTAAAAGCATATAACAAAAACTAAATACAGTATGAAAAAATAACCACACCTCATAGTTCCATATGTGCTGCTGCTGTGGAAATAGGCATATCATATTCATCAATACAGCGCATTCTGTCAAAACATAAAATGTATGCACACGGCTTTACATCCTGTAAGCGTTTCATCCTGACGATGAAGCTCGCCGTTTTGCTGTTTGGGAATGAATATTAATATGGCTTCAGGAAGACCCAAAGTTTTTACAAAAATTATTTGGGCGAGTGAGTTCAAATTTACTAGAGAGCGTATTGTTAATAAACGCAACTGGCACTACTGGGCCCGCAAAACTCTCGCTTCATTCGTGAGGCTAGCTTTCAAAATGTATTTAGTTTTGATAAATTTTGCTTTATGATGAATAGGAGAACACATTTTCAAATATAAACAGTGATATATTGTAATTCGGTTGTAGCAGACATTCAGTTGCCTCTGTTTGATCGAAGATATTGCTGGTACCAAATGGATGAGACATCAGTTCATTTTTCTTATGAAGTAGATCGTATCTGCGAACAATATTTAATGGTAGGTGGATTAGACGCAATGGATCTTGAATTTAGCCACCAAGGTTTTCTGATCTAACGCCCCTTGGATTTTTATTTATGGGGACACAAAAAATCGCTGGTGTATTCGGTCAAAGTATACACCAAAGTAGAACTAGAGCGCTGAGTAACTAAAGCGTTTGATAGCATAGATCCCGAACAAATAAAATAGGCTACAACAATATGAGTTTTCATCAGGATTCTAAAGTTTTTGCAAGCGAATGAAGGTCATATACAACACTTTTTATTATACCCATATAATACATACAGCATTTCGTTTTTGATTATCTTGTATTCAATAAATCTTATTTTCTCATACTATGTTTTATCTTTTTTATGTGCCCTTAACCTTAAAATTGTTTTTCACCGCCAACAATTAATTAAACACTAATTAAGAACTACATTTTCGGAAAATCACTAATTCTAAAAGAAGCAATAGAGATAGGCATAAGAACACCTATAGCTTTTCGATAGAGGATTCAATTCTACATCACATGGTGTAAAAATATACCGGGCGTCCCATTAAAAAAAAATTAGTACAAAAAAGTTACTCCGAATCAACCGTAGATTACGAGACACCAGTAGATTTTTTTTTACTTTTTATTCCCTGGTTAAATAGTAGAGGACTAACACCCTCCGCAATCAACATAAAAACTCCTCAAGGGCCGGAATCTTCAATAATCAGAGAATTATTGTCATGCGTAATACCATAGCACAGCTCATACTAGATAAAATTAAATCTGTAGTTTCTCGCTATTGCCTATTATTGCGTTAGTTGCAGCGTATTCATGAACATGTTAAGAATATTGCTTTTACGATTGTTACAATTATCGAAATTGAAGTTAGGATAGTTAAAATCCCAGTAGATAAACAATTGTTTATCGATAGGTGACAAGGATAGGGCATCTCAAAATACTTCATGATTATCGTTATCAACTGAAGGTAGAATATAGATATTCACTGCGCGTTGTGACTTGAGATGCAATATTACATTTAAAATTGATACATCATTGGCGAATGCAACGAAGTTTGAATATTTATTTAGCCAACAGTCCCTGCTTGTTAGAATCATGTGATGGGGTGATCTAAGACACAGGTGGCTACTCGCCAGTTCACTGAATAGAAATAAATTTTGACCCCCAACCAACTGCACATTTCGCCCAAATATACACATAGTTATTCCCCCGAAGTATTAAATTTGTTTGAGTTAACAAAGTGCCGGTGTTGTCTCAACAATGTGAAAGTAATCCAATCCAAAATTTGTACAAAGTTGAACTATATTATTGTGTAGTTGTAAGACCATACTGAACTAAATAATTTGTTTGAATATATTAAACTTTCTAACCAAATATTTTGTTTCAGTCAGCAGTGTAAATTTTTTGCATATATTTGAAATAACGAAGGGCATGCTTATTACAAAGAAAATATGCTTAACAGAATATATTTAGTTGGTTTAGATATATCGGTTTTTCAGTGTGCAACATACTACAAATTCGAAAGAATACATTACCTAGGTTAACGAAAAAGATTTTTTTTGTTTTTCTTTTTAACAGTTATTTACTCCAAAGCTATAAACATTACAAAGTTAAAATTTTCTGGGATTCAATGTTATGTAGAAAGCTACTAGGATGAACCTTCAAAATTTATTATTACTTTTTAGAACAAACGTGCTTAATTTATTTTTTTGTTATTAATTAGGATCTTGTTTTATTTTTTATTACCAAATTATTACCAAATTAAGAATTACTTTTTGTTAATGCTCTTAGAATAATTTGTTTTTGATTTATTTTATTATGTATTTTATTTTCTCAATTGTTTGTAAATTATTTTTTCTTTTCTTCTTTGACTTATCTGATTATTATTATGGATTAATAAACAGTACTTCAGAAAAAAATAGCCAAATCTATGCAAAGGCCGATTTCACTAGCTTATCCGGCTATAGCCTCTCTCGAGAACTTTCTAGATTTGATTCAAGGTACATTTCCTCAGGTGTGGACATACAACATACCTTTAGAAAATCCATATCTTATCGGCACAGGATTGGCACAGACATGGACCTATTCGGTATGCCATTATAATGCGATCTATGTTAGTCACATTCTAGGTTCGGAGCATGCATCCAGAGATATACTGAATAATTAGTAAATCTTCGGGGTCGACTCACATTTGGCGTTCCGAACATAACCAGTTTCTAGACGTGATTTAGATTCCGTCCCCAGCGGGCCACGGAACTCAGTACATACATTAATTTATGGCGTCGCATATGTTTAAACTGCAAATAGTCGGAAAGGAAACGTTAGACGACTGGTACTTTAATCTGTAATGAAATGCATAAGGAGTACATGCATCTATCCTTACATCTTGCAATATTTATTTCCTGATGTCACGGCCTATAATGGAACAAATTGGTACTGTTTAAAATATTTCAACAAATGCAATTCATCCAGTTTCCCATCCAGCATATGTAAATAAGGCAAAATAAGATGTATCCTACTAACGTATCCGAAATTTCTAGATCCACCGTAAAACTTGTAATCTTGTTGAAAGCAAAAACTCTCTTAAACTTCTTACAGAAAGTACCGAAAAGAATGTCCCTATTAGATAATGTTGAAAGAATACTTAAGCTGCATACTAAATTAGCTAAGCTTTACGACCAGCTTTTAGTACATTATGGGAGAGTATATCTATATCTAAAGAAAAAGTCTTTACTGGTAATATGCTTTTTATTCTTCTCGCGCCTGGAATAAAGTATGTCAATTTCGTGTGAATAAGTTTATTGTACATAGGGCGAATTTTACAGTAGAATGTAATAAAACGTTTAAAGCAAGTAAAGAAAATGTGTGAGTGCTTAACGTAATTTAAAGAAATCATGCTCTAATAAGATCTTCTTATACACTTCAGAAGTTATTTCATTTTATTACTATTTTTGAGCGGTTGTTATTTTAAAATTTATCCACCAAGCTTAAACTCAAGGCAACTCAGAATCTTATTAAATGAGATCTCTTGGGGTCCTCTAGGAAAAACTCAATCTTAGTCGTTATTTTTTTTGGAAATCGTAAGAAGAGATATTAGGTTGTCGACTTGTATAGAGGTTTGCAAAGTCAAACCTCAAGAAACTAATAATAAGGTTGTCGGTGTTCAATTAGGAACTCGGCTTAGGTACACACCGGCAAATCATTTTATAGATAGTTCACTATCTATAGTAGATAGTTTGTTAGCCAGATCGAAATCTGTTAAAACCAAACATAGTGCTCACTATTAGGTTTTGATTACAATGCAACATTTTTATTATGATTACAACCAGTTTCGGCTAATTGCCATCATCAGGCGTACTATGTCGTTAGAGTTCTAAAGCTACGTCATTTAAGTTAAAATTTATCATTGAAGAACACATTAAGGTAAAGTCAAGTAAGTGTGTAATCGGGGCAAGTGCGTAGATTGGCTACATTTATTTTTAAAATTAAAATAAGGATGTCCTCTGTTATATTACTAGTGTACTAAACTTCATACTAGTTTTACAAATAAAAATTCACACCTCCTAACGTATAATCACTTAGATACCTTGTAAATTTATCATACCTTATTAAAAAGGCATCAGTATAGTATTACACTCTTGGCCGAACTAAAGGATAATGCTATTAATATATAAATTGCGGAACCGTTACACACTTACCCCATTTTGTTGGAGAAGTGTGTAGTATTGACAGTGTGTAAAATTTCTTTTTTTTCTAGTAAACCGTTGATAATTATAAAAGGCGTATCTATTGAAGGCTTACATCTGGGCATATATTACATAATGATATGTGTAAAATTTATCAAAATGTCTTATTATGTAAACAGTGTTACATTTTCTTCACACTATGCAATTTTTACTACACACTTACCTGACTTTACCTTAAATAAAATTAAAATAAGACACCGCACAAATAACTATAAAATTGTTACACGTTAAAAATGTTTGAATTCTACTGCTTTTGTATATTTTAAACGAGAAGGTGGCATGGATATATGTTGTCTGTTTTGTACAATCTTTTTGAAGCATTTTTTACTACAAAGGGATCATAGAGAGAACCATAATCAAAATTTTGAGGATTGAATAGAACGTATTCCTTTTGGTTATTCTAATACCTAACTTCAAATGTCCACCAATCCAGAACATACAATAATATTAATATACAGAATATTTCATTAGAATAAAGAAATCTGTATCATTAAATAGATATGAACTCAATGAGTCACTGTTCTACTATCTGAACCATTAACAAAATAAGTTGTAGTACCACAATAAGGTACATACAATGAAAATCTAAATGATAAAAAAAGATCATCAATTTTGAACCCGTTTGTTTCAGAGTTGTTTGAATAAAATTTTTCAGAAAGTGAGTGAAAAATATTTTGAAAATATGTTACTTTTCATGTATAAATCGACGCGACTGTGGTGGTCCACCCTGTAAAACTAATTTTCCTTTGTATAGTCACGAGCTGCATATACTAAAAATGTATTTTATTCTGGATGAATTAAAATTAAAGTCTGTCGCTACTTGTTATATAGAGTGTGTGATATCTAAAATATCTGAAAAATCAGTGGAAGTATACATTTTCTGTCTCCTGTCAGGGCACATTTCTGTATCGAAACGTACATAACTCGAAAACTATCATATATAGGCATTTAGAGCTTGGTATATTTGGTATTTACTGGTTTTCAATGTATAATGCACTCTACTCTGATCTAACGTTTGCATAGAGTATTTAATGACAAAAGGGATGACTACAAATGATTTTTAAAATTCAATCAACATAATTTCTGGGATATTCCTGAAAATTGAAACGTGCAAACATAATGGATGGAAAGTGCTATACCCCTAAATCGAGCGTTTGGGCAAAAAAATGAGCAGTACTTCTACCCTGATAGTATTCATTTAGTCTGTAAAGTTTTATGGAAATTAGAATTTAACATTTGCGGGTGTTCCCGTTGCAAGCTGACTTGAAAATTAATGGACAATTTATTGCATTTACATGGTTATGTCAAAATTGAGTGATGTTTAGTAATAAGAAATTCAACAGGCAAAAAAAAAAACTGAATCAAAGGTAATTGTTGGCTAGACATCTTCAGAGTCGTGTTAAAGCAGAGGCAAAAATTCTAAAGTCATAGATAATAGACAATAATTGAAATTTTGAAATTTTATGTTCATAATTTTATTAGTTTTTAATATGTTTAACTTTCCTATGACTTTTAAATTTTTGCCTCTGCTTTAATACGGCTCTGAAGAGAACTAGTCAGTCAAAACATAGCCATTACCTAAATACTTTGATTGAATTTTTGTTTTCTTGCCTGTTGGTTTTCTTATCACTAACCATCACTCAATTTGGACATAACCATGTAATTACAATAAATTTTCCACTTATCATTACTGCATTTATTTAAAATCATTGATTATTTATAAAATTCTACGTGAAGCATCAAATGGTACATGTGAATTGAAAGGAATTTGTGTAAGTGTTAGTTTAGTTCAAGCAAACGCACAAGATCCTATTTAAAACAATCAAGTTATCAATAAAGTTAAGCAAATGTTCAGCACTCTAGTGGATATGAGTAGGATATAATTACATCAATTTTAAATTTACTGTTATATCAAAATAATTGTGTATGTATGGTATTGATACCAAATATGAATGCAAATACAAATTGCACCACCTTAACCGAAGGCTGAGTAATATACAGTAATTTATATAAAAATATTTTTTCGCGTTGAATTAAAAAATGGAATAATATGAATAAATATGAGTTCGCCTAATTCTAGAACACTCTGCATAGTCGTAAATATTTTGAGGTTATAAACTATCCCATATGATCAATTGCAGTGTCTCATCTTAGTAAAATAAAGTAAGTAAATTAAAAAAAAATACTGGTCACGTCTCATTTAATTAAATGAAGCCTTAGTATTATTTGGGCAGTAAACATCATTCAAATTTAATTAATATCGCAACGCAAAATGGGAATGCAGTAACATGAACACAACATCTACATTAAACTATTGTATTTTTCCTGTCAAAAAATTTTAATGCAACTTAATTTTTGTACCTTAGGCATAGTGAATTGGGTAACCTTAATTTCTTAAGCGATTGAAAACAAAAAAAAACAGTTATTTTAAGCTTGATTTTTATTTTTATATTTTTTCCAACTGTTGCGACCACCTTGTTTAAATATTCATTGCTATTTTCTCTTTCCAATTGTCAAAATTATAAACATTTTAAAGCTACATTTGACTTTTCGATTTATTTCGAACTATTGTTATATTTTAACCGTATTTTAGATTCTTTATTAGATTTTTTCGAATTTGCAATTTATATTCAAAAAGTCTAAAATTAGTATTCCTTACAACCAGGTACCCTTACTAAAATTATAAAGGTGTTAAATATATACATACAACAGTCTCATAGTTGACAAAGAATTGTTAAGAAAGACATGTTGCAATGTCATTTCTAATTATACCTGCAAAAATAAAAAGAAACAAAATAATCTTAACAAAACCACCACTCATATTAAAGGAGATATTGTAGATATTAAAGTTCTTAAAAAACGCAATAAAGAATTCATTATTACTAGGGTTGACAAAAGTAGAAGTACTACGACACTCACTGAAACTGAACAGAACAAAATTAACACACCTTTAATCAAACTACAACACTTATTTTAAACCAAATACAGACTCTGCCATCCGGATACAAAAAAAAAATCAAAATTATATTCAAAAGCTACATTGAACGAATTTTATAAGTAAAGACTAATCAAAATCTTTAAGAAATACATTCACAAGCTCTAAGAATATAAACCAAATGTGTTATTGCAACTTCTTCACACTAATGGAGATTGTTTTCACATATCAGAATTAAATAATATCTTGGTACCAGACGATATATAATCCGAGCATAAATCTGACTGAACTTCAAAGTAAAAACAGCTTTTACGTTCGTGACTTCACATATTCACAATCTCAACTTCGTGCTTTATTTTGCACACTCGAGTGGTATGTAAGTATATAAAAATTTAATAAAGGTTAAGTCGAACGAACCAGACCATATCATCAGCATAAAAGTTTGTGGCTAATACCACAAACGCATGCGATAACACGAAGACTCTACGTTTTAGTTAATTACTCTCGACCACGATATTCAACCTGATACTTGACGCTCTCTATTGTGCACATCGGGGACAAAAAATACTTTCCCCGTCAACGTGGCGCTACACAATTCAATTTGCCGTACTAATACGTGTTATTAACGATGAATCGATTTCATTCAGCCGGATAATTTGGTTTAAAGTGGCCCGGTAGGATTAGACCGTGGTGTTTCATTTACACCGGTGCCTATAACAATGTTTCCTGTTCTATAATCGATTCATGTTTGTATAGGCAATTGTTGATCATTATTCTATTAGCAGCAGTGACTAATTTTGGTAGATTACGTAAGATTACGCAATTTTACTATTAAACTTAATTATAATAATCTAGGTTTAAATCGCTTTCTCAAAAGTCGTCCTCATGGACTTTACAAATTCGCTGTCATTAATCTTGGAGTACTATTGATATTTGAGGGCTCCTGATTATTTTGATTGGCGAAAAAAATATATACAGGTGAGCCGAACGAAACGGTCACATCATCAGCATAAAAGATTGTGGCTAATACCACAAACGCATGCGATATAACGAAGAGTGTACGTTGTAGTTAATTACTCTTGAATTTCATTCTGATTCAGTTTGAAGTACTTAAAAGCTGAAACTTTATATATCTAACACATTACTTCAAAAAATGATTTAGTCGTCACGCATGACAACGGCACAAATGCAACTCTTCCAACTGCAAAATTTCCAAATGAACCTTTTATTTTTTAACTGATAGTTTCTTTCACAGATTGAGTGTTTGTGATGCCTCCTTAAGTGTTTCGGGTTTCGTCGTTTTTCGAGGATCTTCAAGGATCTACTCTAATTATTTAATAATTTCAGAGAGAGAGAATTCGATCTTTAGTTGCTTCATGTTATCCTTTTATATTTAATCTCTGATGTAAACGATCTTCTAAGAATCGATCAAAAATTCAAAGCTAGTAAGTGGTGTTTGATCTTGAGCGCATGATCGGCAAAAATGGTAACAATAGATAATGCGGGTACTCGGGTATTCAGCAATCGAAGAATACGAAAAAACCGATGAGTTTGCAAGAAAGGGATCATCCGCTTCATATGTAGGCGTAGAACCCGTTCTATTCCAGGAATTTCTAAACACACAGCACGTGAGGAGTGGGTGAAAGAAAAACACAAAGAACACTGGAATAATACAACCAGGCAAATTCATCGTTCACCTTTATTAAGTGGCCATCAGAAAAGAAGGCTGAAGAACTACAGCTACTCAGTAGGAATCATCTTCGCACAGTAACAGGTTTCCAAACAGGACAGTGTACATTGAAATGACATCTACACAAAATTGAGATCAACACTGGAGATGCCAACTGCAGACTGGGTAATGGGATGACAGAAAACGCATACCACATTCCATGTGAATGCAAGGCTCTGAAAGCAAAAAGACACTCAACTTTTGGCAAGCCAAGAATGAACCCAGAGGATTACTCCAATCAAGGCACCAGGCACCTGTACATATTAATGCAGGGCGCTAGGATCATAGCATGACTGGTATAATTTAACGGGTAAAAGAAATGGGAGACTAAACACAAAAAGCCAATGGGCTGCAGTGCTTCTGGGGATCCATGTCAGATAAGCCTCACAACAAAAAAAAAACAATGGATAATGTATGCGTTGATAGAATTATTATTATTATTCATCCCCATAGTTTCCTTTACATTAAAAGGTTTTTGAATTCTTTACTTTAGATCGTTTGTGGTTATTGATAATCTTGTATGTTTCAAAATAGGTACTGGCTCTACATTCCATAATTGTTGAAAGGTGAATGCATAGATTGCAGAGTAGTGAGATATTAAAAAAAAAAGAACTGATTATGTTCCACTAAATAGTTGTGATGTGCAAAAACCTCTTTCTGTGTTTAAAAATATCCTACAACCTAACAGATGTAGTTTTATCCCAGATAATTTAGAAATAATATTAGTCGTCAATGTTGATCATACATTTCAAAGGTCACAAGATTAACAACGAACACATACCTACGTATATATACCAGTGAATGAATTTACCTACACATGTATATTATGAATGATATTGTAAGTATAATATTTAGGTCAGTGGAGCTTTCCGTAATTTCGAGCTTTGTCGGCCATCGAATACAATGAAATGCTTATTTTCTATTGAAGCACACCCAAGGACGATATGGCACCCGAGATTATCTTCACTGAAAAGGTGAGAATCTCCATACGGAAGAGAGACCAGACACGTAGTGATATCACTATTTTTGATGATAGGTTCACGAACGGATCCAAATCTAGCCAGGGCACATGAGTCGGTATTTGTGGACAGAGTCCTAATCAAAGGATATCCATAAGTCCGAGGTAGCATGCGACGGTCTTCCAGGCAGAGGTATTAGCTCTTGCAACCTAGGCAGAGATGATTGCAAAGGGGGGCTGCATAAGGAGGAAAATAAATATAATGACTGACAACCAGACTGCAAACAATTCCTCAATATATTGGCATGGGACTACACGGTGTCTCTAATTTGGGTGCTAGAACATGACGAAAGACACTTCACAGGTCTAGAGCCTGTATGTGGAGTCACCAAGGACAAGTACAAAGAAATGGAGGTCGACTGAAGGTCAACTCCATACTAAAGCGTTAATAGGAGACGGGGATGCTAAATTCTCTCATAACCTACTCAGACGCAGCAAGAAAGAAGAAGAACCATTACAGGATTGGTAACTGGACTGTTCCCTGAAAAAGCATCTATACAACACAGGTCCAGTAAGCGAACCGTGGTGCAGAAGATGCGAACTACAGGAGGAGACGAGTTTATATGTAATCTGCATATGTGAGGAATTGAAAATACTCAGGCAGAAACATTTCGGGAAGGATCTATTGAAGCCCTCTAAGGTTCTCAAGTTTCCACAGGGCAAGATACTGGGATTTATGATGCCCACCTTAACTTAAAAAAAATTATCTCTTTATCGGCCCTTTTGATCTGAGTACGCAAAATTTCCTGACCTTGACGTCACCATTCGGGGAAGAAGTCAGTATGTGCTTTAATAGAATTCGGTGCCTGACAGGACCTAACTGAAGTGAATTTCGAGAATATGATACATATCTACGTTAAAATGAATGTATATCGCTTATTTTTACAACTTTTTTATTTTCTTAGTTTATCGACTTGCACTTGATAACACTATTTGAATTAACAAACGAAAATAAGCTTGAAGTCAGCTACGTGTGTCTAAAGCAAACAGCGAATCACAAGTTCTCACCCGATTCAATGGCGGATCAAGCTGCGCCTTGAGCTCGCGCGAGTTCTTCCCGCCAGGCAAAAATGATATTCTGGTTGTTAGATACTCTGCGCTATAAGGTGCTTTCCATTTACCGTCTGGCTCACCTCACTTCAGTTTTGTGCGTTAAGCTACGGTTACTTACTATATGAATCACGTAACCTGGCGACAAAATGAGTTGACGTGAGCAGTTCGTAACGTAACGTACAAAACTGAAATGAGGTGAGCCAGACGGTAAATCGAAAGCAGCTTTAGTTACTATATAGCGGCTTTTGAAAAAGCATATACCGCAATAGCCATCCACTCAAAACAGCTATACGCGTCGCTATATGCATGCAATACACGCTTCTGTTCGTAGTTGTTGTGGCTTCTGTGGTAGAAAATATCAATATTGTATTTATGTTTTGTTTGCCGCTCGCCTATTAAAAAATATGTTTTGGTTTACCCTGGTTGTCAGTTAAATTTTCTGTGCAAATAAAATTGAGATTTCAGATTGCCCATTTTTGGGTGGAAAGAGAAGGATTTCTTT
Source organism: Protaetia brevitarsis (assembly GCA_004143645.1). Classification (NCBI taxonomy): domain Eukaryota; kingdom Metazoa; phylum Arthropoda; class Insecta; order Coleoptera; family Scarabaeidae; genus Protaetia; species Protaetia brevitarsis. The sequence goes on from RXPK01000139.1 coordinate 1,670,046, forward strand.
TTAATAAAACAACAAATAGGAATTTACTTATTGTCGACTATTTTTTTTTCAAAGCGCAACGGTTTACACTGGTTTTTCTCACCGCCGGCGCCGATAGCCTACATGGTCAGACTTTCTGGCAACAAAAAAGGTGTTATCTTGAGCACCAAAGAATGTGTTGCCGTCTCTTTTGATTACGTTACTTCTTGATAACAATTCAGAGTTATATATTACCATGTCCGATATCTAGATTTAATAGAACTTTAAAATATTGCATAGTATATAAAATAAGCGAAAACTATCTTAAAGTTATTACGCTGAACTGAATAAAATTAATGAACTAAATCATCGATACTACTGAATATTAAAGTAAAAGATTTAACTAAATTTTGAAAAGTGTAATATGTGTGTTAAATATCTTAGCTAACTACATCTATTCGATCGAGAATGCAAAATGAATACCAAATATAATTGTAGCTATTAGTAAAAAATGAAGAGGACAAAAATGGGCGCCTGGAGAAAGGAAATGGTATTAACATCGGAGCCACTAACGGAGACTGAAGCAGAAAGCAGCGGTAATGATCGGCTCAACTCTCAAAATAACTGAGAAAGATCTTCTGTACCACAAATTGCACGAAAGCATACTGACGGGTGGCAAATGAAGGTGGTGATGGTGAACCTACATCTCAGCTAGGGTGTGAACCTGCGGTTCTGTACCCCTTTATCTCTGATAGAAGCGGCACGATCAAGCCGCTGGGGTGGGTGTTTGAAGTAACTTGTGATAAGTTACTCTGCAGGGGAGATTGGCGATCGTCATTTGAAGCTAACACAAAAAGCTAACATGTATTGAAGTTTCACTTCACTTAGAAGATGTTGAAGGCGGTCGTCAAGTTTTGAACGTTAGATGTAAGTTTAAGAAAACATTTAGACGTCTGACTCGAGTGTGAAGTGGACAATCCTGGGGTTCCACGACCGCCTGAACCAGGAGGTTTTCGATGAGTTGAGCGCGAGCCCAAGCAGCGCTGAGAATGTGCTTAATGAAGTCTCGGAGAGTCGGAATTTGCAGATCGCGATGAATCTGCTCGTTCCTTACGAACCAAGGTGCCTCGATGGACTTCAATTTACTGGAGGCCAACTACGCAAACGCAGAAGCGCCGTAAACCAGGACAGGCCTTAAGATGGACTTGTGGAGCAGCAACTTGTTTGCTAGGTGAAGGAGACTTCTTTGCCCAAACATCGGGAGTAACGAGTTGCGTGCAGCGAGAAGACGAGATCTGAGCTCGGAACTCTGCTTCGACCAGATGAGACACCTGTCGAAATGGATTCCTAGGTACTTAACCTGTTGACTCTACGGTAACCTGATGTTTCTCACGCGGATGCGTGTCTCAGGATTACTTCTCTTCCTCGAAAATCCAACTGCAACGTACTTGAATGCATTTAAAGGCAGGCTCCAAGCGAACGAGACGGTTTGTGGCCGCCTGAAGCGCCCACAAGCCAATCGCTCCTGCTTCTTACATAGATGATGGTATCATCCGCATAGATAGTTAGGTGCGTGCCAGGCTCCCGAGGGAGGTCTGCTAGAAACAAGAGGACGAGACGAGGTCCCAGTAAAGATCCCCGCGGTACTTCAGCGAGCATATCGTGAGAGCTGGAACGGAGTTCTACGTTCAAGGTAGGATCTGATCAACCTGATCACAGAGGCATTTATACCAGAAACTATCATCTTATGGATCAGCCCTTTCTGCCACACAGAGACAAAGGCACGTTGAAAATCAAAGAAAACTGCAGCTACCGTTTCTTTCCTCTCGAGACCCTTTCGGATTTCCTCAGTGAACCTGATGAGTTGTAATTCAGTCGAAAGCCCGGCCCGAAAACCGAACTGTTCACCTTGAATAACTGAAGTGCAAATGGAGGTGCAGAAGGGATGCGGCCTGGATAGTTTCCTGGAGATTTAGCGATCAGATGTCACTGAATGTATTAATCGTAATAATAACGTCCTTTTATAGCTTTCCTAATAACAACAAATGGCGCGAGGTATGAAAAATACGGAGAGTTGATTAGGAGTAGCTGCATACAACTGCAAGTAATTCTCAAGTATAGATGTGGTTAAAAAGGAAGCCTAAGAAGACAGTTTCAATAAAATAATCTGCCACAAGTTTCCAGAAGGAATCCTTATCTAAATATGGGATTATATCTAATATATATATGTATATGAGTTATCATAGTATGCTAATACTATTAGCATCCATTATTCTTCCAACCTCTCCTTGAAATACGAATCATTAGAAAGATGTTTATATCTCATCTCGTCTGATCCCTGTTTTCTTTTGTACGCAGAAAATATCTATTCATTTTAATTAACATATATTATTAAATCTTAGTTGAAATAACGGTTTATTCATTCACATTACATATTTTATTTATTAAACCTTTACCGGACCAACGAGCATGCATTTGTAAAAATTGATATAAAAAACATGATAGTGTCACGTCCAACACTATTCCTACACTATTTTCTCTAGGTACTGCTAGAGTTTGAAGGTGGATCAACTTTATAAACACATATAAACCCGTAGTCAAAGGTGAAAGTTCGTCGAAACAGGGAAAAAAAAACATAAAAGACGGTTATTTTTACTCTTGTATAATTTTCTACTAAGATTTAATAAATATTTATGACTAACAATAATTCATTTACTGATAGCTGTTCCGTAACGTTGCTACTTTTTTGTCGTGTTTATTAACTTGGAACTCTGGAATTTTTATTCAATTAGTAAAGTCGCCCCCTCGGTGCCAACTGGCAGGAAGTTAATTTGATGACAGCTTTTAAGAGAGGTGCTTCATTTACGGCATGTCCTAATTGAATATTACTTGAGCAGCACTGCTTTTATATTTCACGGAAATTTAGTGTAATTAAAAACAGACATGTCCACAAAGATGTCGGTATTTTATACGGTAGTCATTTAAAATAATTACAAAGTAATAGAATATTATCTTCATTATTATTCAAATTATTTTTTTTTAATATAAAATAAGAACATCAATTTACCAACCTTTATAATATACAATAATCTTTTATTGTTGGCGGATAAACTAACCAAAAACAATTCTTGTTTAGATTAATCAGAGCGTCTAAAGCAGCAGTTTTGTACAGAAGTTTTGGAACTCTTAAAAGGACAATATTGGAATACAATATACAGAAAACTTGAGGAAAAGTTAGTTGGGACTTTCTGAACTTTTGTATTAGAGTCATGAGAACAAAAGACGCAAAACGCATACAACAGCGTAACGTTCCACGTTCTGCTGTTACGCCATGTAGGTAGTATATGTGCTGCGACCGGCCACTAAGATGACCCAAATGTATTTAGCGTGACGTGAACATCTATGGTGTGCTATTTTATTAGCAGTAAGCGAGCAGTATCGTCTTAAAAAAGGATGAAATAAGAACACGAACACAAACACGGGATCGATAAAACGGTCATTGCAATATACGGGACTTTCTAGTACGTAGCTTTCGAAAAACGATATGTGACGGTTTCTGAATATAGAGTAGTTTCGCGAAACTGGAAACAAATAATCAAAATTTGTATGTAAATCAATCGAAGGTAGTATGAGAGGTATAGTGAATCATAATTTTGGTTGTATATTTTTAAGTCCAACCACGCACACAACATACACCAATGTTCATATTTTAAACAATTTTATTAGTGCCGGCGGAGTAATAGTCTACATACATAAGGTTCATTAAAGTATTTGTGAATCTTTACTTGTACATAGGAATTTTGTGTCTACTATTAATTTGATAAACTGTTTATCAACATTGGTAGGCGAGCATAAATACCTTCTCGTATTCATTACTTTAAACACAAAGAGGTATTCATTCCGTTCAAGCCGTATACTATTTGTCGCTAAAACATCATTTTCATTACTTATATTAGAATGTGCCTGCAAGGGAACACCGGGAACTGTCAAATTCTGATTTCAATGAAACCCTACAGACTGAAAGAGTATCATGGTAAAAGCACTATCCATTTTTTTGCTGTCCTATCGCCCAACTTAGTGGTACAGCCCTCTCCAAAGATTGTGCGATTTTTCTATTTTTAGGAATATCTTCGAAACCACAACAGATATTAAAAAACTTTTTAACACAATTTGCAGCAGACTACATGGTCCAAAAGATGACCAACCTGTCTTCGCAAGAAGCTAATAATGGGGATGGGAGTACCCTCTACTCCCATTTTTTAATAATTTTCCTTTTTCTTATTTTTCAAGAAAAGGCGCTGTATGTAGAAAACTATGGTGTGTAGCAAATTCAAAGAAATAGTAATCAAAATAATTAAAAAATAATAAGCATTCAACATCAAATACTAAACTACTACACACAAAAAAATCTATTATCAATTTGAATATTTTTATTTATTCAGAAATAGAAACTTAAAATACTTATATTTAAATGAACTAAATCTTATTGGTTAGGAATTCTCTGAAAACACAATATACTCTTAGTACATATGGTATAAATATTTGCATTGAAGTATACTTCCTCCAAATGAACATTGTTATTGTTGTAAGGAATAAATCTGTGCAAGCATAGTGAGCAAGTCAGTGGATTCAAAATAAAATCCCTTCTACGTTTGGTATAATGATTTACTATATAGAATTATTAAATGTTTTGTACTGAAAACATGAAATATCCATTTGAAATTACCATAACACCGAAACATTTGAAACGAATTTTACCCCACCATTTATTGCACTAAAACTTATCTGTCATTGGGTCGCTCTTCTTTAGGGAGGTTTAGGGGGTTTTACATATACATACGCTTTACTTGGCGTCACTTTTTGATTGACCAGCGTTCAGTGTTGTTGGTTGTGAGTGTAAGTAAATCTAAATGAATACCTCAGCCGTTTCACAGCTTACTTAGAGAATGGGGTGTAATGGGGCTGATGCACAGATGCTACCATTAAAATATTCGAAGGTAAGTACGTGGACAGGCATCCCGTTTTTCGCGAGTGTATTTTGAGTTGCGTATTTTAATTTGCTAAAAACAGCTGTTTCAATTTACCGAGAATTTTTCACAATAATGTTTATTTTTGTATAATTTTAGTTTAAGAGTTAATTGTATGATTTAATTAATTAAGTGTTAAGTTTTTTAAATTAATTCCATTCATTTATTTGTCTTTTGAATGTTGGCGTATTGCTTGTACGAAAAACGATTGTAGAAGTTTGTTCGAGATTTCCTTGGCCGACTGTTGACGTGAGTAGACGTATTTTTGTAAATCATTGTTGCCATTTTGTATTCCATTTTGATTATAGTAAATTTCGTTTCGTTTCTTTAAACATTTTTGTCCATCAAGGAATTCATTTTATAATAATTGTTAATATATTAATGTGTGCATATTGTAGATATAAGATCATTTATTATTTTCGTGCAGGAAGATATATTTTAGTTGTAATTTGAAACCACGTGGATTGATATTGGTATATTTAGGATTATCTTCCTTAACAAACAAAACTTTTGCTTTGTATAGGAAATAGCATGTCCTATTGTAATTTAGAATCAAGTGCAGTTTTTAATTTAGGCCAGAACCTTCAGTTCACGGTTTTTTTCTGCACAAGTTGTAACTTAACCCTTTTTGAATAATAACATTTGTTTGTTAATTATCTTCGTTGGGTTAAAAAAATTCCGTTCTTTTATTTTATATTAAACCTTTTCAATTTTTGAGGTAATTAAGAAAGTCAGATTTCTTTCACTCATAATTTACTTTTCGTGGTTAGATTCAATTTTTAATTCGCGAGGGTAACTCTCAGGTTAATTGTTCTTTTGTTCAATTTAAAAATTATATCCGTTGAGCTAGCTAATTTAATTTTCTTTTTTATTTTAAAATTCAGTTTTGCATTTTTCATTAATTACATCAGTACACAGCAGTACTTGTTATCTAATATTAAAGGATCACTGGTTTAAAAAACCTTTAAATAATACTTAGAGTCAGCGCCATTGTGTCGATGATATATGAACATGGTAGGTGTGTACATTAACAAATATATGTAGGTATTTACTAGTTATTAGTTTTCAGTAGCTAATACCAGCAAAATTTCATTCTGATTGAAATTAAATCGGTGACCATCGCCGACTAGATACCAGGCCCAGGCATTGAGTGGGGGGTATCCCGAGAACACCGGTCGCAACGACGGATACGCGTAACATCTATACTTCTACGCACCAATATCCCGTGCGCACTACTGGAGTACCTCGATACGCTACTTCCCCTCAAACATTGTAAAACTACAAAGTATGACAGTAAATTTATTTAATTACATAATATTTCTCTATTTGTTAATTTTCCCCTACTGAGGTTTTTTGGTGTTACAGACACAAAATTAGTAGGTAATTACATATTACCCTTGAATAGTAGAAATGCTTAAATTAAGCTGGTAAGTATTATCAGTTCAATATACTTATATTTTGGAAGCAAATAATGGCAATACTTCAAATAATACTTTCATATACTTCCATCAAATGTACATAAATTATTAAGGCATAAATATGATAGTTTCCAGTTGAGAAAATCTATTTACTCGAATCTAATTATTTTTGTGGTGAAAATATTACATGTTCATTATGATTTTAGTACATTGGTTACATTTGAATTAAAAAATTGTTTCGTCTTATAAATTCACGGGCTTGGAAAACTGAACAAATTTTATTCTCAATATAAATACATCACCTTCTTGCTTATATAGGAAGTTAGGAAGTTACGTTATATTCAATGTGATGCATTTATATTCAAATTGAGTAATTATTTTTTTGTGTGTATGAATTCATTTATTTTCAGAATACATACAGCAAAGTGCGTATAAATATTTATATTTTGATTTATTAATTTATTTAACGTGCAGTGTATATAATTTATAGCTGAAACTCTATGACCTTTCGCACTACACAATCAATTGCGTCAGACTGCGCATTTATAGAGAATTATATTAAACAAAACGTTTTGTAGAAACGCATACATAATTTCATCTATATCAAGATTTATTAGATCTGTAATTAAACATAAACCTTCGAGAAGTCTTTTCGATAAGCAATAGACAGAATTGGAAAAACATTATAATTCTTATAAATGCTTAAATACACTACAAAGTGTAATGCAATTTTATTGATATATATTACAATAGTGAAGTAAGTAGACGTACAGTTAACATTACGCTATGCAGATATTACAATAATGATAGTTTGTATAAAAGAGTTAAAAACACAGATTTTGGTTATACCACAAACCGCCCACAATTGCGGATTTATTGCAAATACTCCACATGGGTTTAGACTCTCCATCTTTAGCAAAACAATACCAAATCTTTGTGAAGAAAACTGATGATTATGCGTTAGTGATTGCAGCTTAATAATAGTCTCTCTGATGCAGGTCTATGTCGTAGTTCATAAGGATCACTGTAGCAGCAGTGTAGATGAGCATGAGAGTAATTCTGTGGTTTTTCTTTCCTTTAGAACTTGAATGTTGACATTTTTGAAATCTCAATATTCTTAGTCACTCAGAATGATACTCAAAATACCTGCTGTCCCAAACAAGAAGTTTTAGAACAAAAGCGGTCAGACAAGAAACCTAGGTGAAGATCATAGCCGCAATTCCAGACATAAAGAGCTTATCAGAAAAAATCAAAATGATAGGAAACCAATACGACATTAGTACAGTGTAAGAACCTTCAACATAGCAAGCTTATACTTGACCAGAATGAAATCGGAGAACATTAACCAATGAATTTGTGTATACAGTATTCCATGTGCATGTGGACGCTCAGGTATTGATAAAACAAGCAGATTGCTCAAAGTAAGTATAAAAGAACAAAAGAAGATTTGAAGGAAAGGAGAAATCAAAATGTCAAAGTTCGCACAGCATGTTTGGGAAACAGATCATAGCATAGATTGGAAAATGCTTTCATTCTCTCCAAAGAAGATGGACAAACCAAAAGGAAATTGAAAGAAGCCACACTAGAAACACACTAAACTAAGGTTTAATCAGAATTCGAAAGCCACAATAACACAGAAGCAATGAGGAATAATATTTTTGAAAAAAAATACAACGAAATGATAAAGCTTTTTGTAGAAACATATTTAAAAAACCTGAACATTCAACTTCAGAGAAAAGAAAAACCATAAAATTACTCTCATGCTCATCAATTTCCAGATATTACGTATAAATGTAGGTTCCAAATATAACCATATTATATAAAAGCGTGTACAACATTGTACAACATAGAAGAAAGACGTAGACAATTTATACCCGAGAGATATGTTCATTTTCATGGCCAACTATGGAATTAGAAAACCACAGTAAAACCTTTGTCAGGGCTACCCTAATGACCGCAGTAGAAACACTGGCGAAACGTGGATTTAATAAACAATCCAACAGATCATGGAAACAGCCCAAATCAATAACTCATATTCTATAGTAACATCAACGATAATATAAATCGTGGCAGCAACATTTTTATGGATACAACGAATGAATGTCAATAAAAAAAAATCACATCTACCAATGAGAGTGCCAAAACTTTATTACGGGGCGCAATAAAAAGGGCACGTATTAAGTAATATATTTTTATTATGTCTTAAAAAGTAATCTTCGGCATTTACATTTATTTTAAAATGATATCATGTAAATGCTTTCTGTGCTTGTGTTTTGAAGGGATTCCTGAGACTTGCTGCTGCAAGCTGCTGCTTCACAGACATCGCGTGATAAACTGACAACGGTGGGTATAAAACTCCATTGAAGATCATAGGTCATAAGAAATTTAAAAGGTGAGAAACATAACTTATGTAAGAACTAATGACATAACTAAATAATAAAACAATTTTTTTTGAAATCATTTGAATGAATTTACTTTTAAAACACAAATGTCAAAAATTAATCTTTTATACAAGATAATGACGTACTTATTGATTGTTATACATCGTTCCTTTTTCAAAGTATGATACCCTTATTAGTAGAACTTCAAGCTGCATGGTGAGAGTAATCAGACTATTTGAAATACATTGTTATTATTCATTTTAACATTATTCCAACTTATACATTACATCACTCCCAACAACATACTAGTGTCATCATTGCGGCATAAATCCGAAATTTACCTTCTGAAAACTAACGTTTTATACAACTATAAACTTAATTTGATGATTTTAATACGAAAATCGCTTTGTTGGAGATTCGCCATTACGAAATAAGATCTGTTCATGCTCAGCTATATTGTTTATAGCCTGTTTTGTAAACATAATATTATTTCGGTACCTGTTGATGTTATTCTTAAACCTATTTTATTAGAAATGCTTTTTAATTAGGATTTTATTTAGGTGAGCATGTTCTAAATTAAGCATTCTTTCCTGTTTACACATGATAAAGTAAACGTATGTACCATAAGCACTGATTGTTTGATTTTCTCTACATTTTCGAATGTGTATATACTAGGTATATACATACGTAGCTATTTGTTCGTACTTAAATACACTGAGATCGAGAATGATTGTCCTGATCCTATACTACTTTCCGCGATGCGCAAATCAATATTTTCATCCAATCATTGTAATGAAATTAGTAATACGGCGTTTCCTCAAATTTTGCTGTCAAAATTGACAAACTATGTTGTGCATAGCCGTGCGTTTCGTGTTTGAATTTTGCTTATTTAGTCATTCCGTATTATTGTTTGTTAATTTTCACATACAGTCTTCCTCAAGACTACGCTTTTTTTGATAAAACGTCATTTACACTGGACCAAGACAAATTTATTTTGGAGGCGTACTTTCGAAATGGTGAGCGAGGAGGTGATGCGCAATGGAGATACTCAGCTGTACTTTATGCTGAAGAATTTATAAATCAATTTGTCGAAGTGCAAATTGATAATGAAACTCTCCTTCGACAAATCAATCGGGTTGTTCATCGCTTCAGAGGAACTAGAAGTGTTTTGAAGGGAAAGTCACCAGGTGGCCCATCAGTTCTAATCAAAAATGTGGTGGAAGACGTACGTACTCGTTGCCTTGAAAAGCCATTACGGCAACTTGCACAACAAACTGGTAGAAATACACATCTTAAACGGTGTTATAAAAAGTAATGTGATTTTTTTGTAGGTTTATCTTATGAATTAGCTCAGAAACTTGTAAACGGAGCTTCATTATCATCCATTTCTATCGTGCAGCAATTACTGCCACTAGATTTCGAAAAACGTATGGAATATTGCCATTGGTTTAATGCAAATCCAAGGAATGGCGATGTTTTAAATATTACTTTTTTTCTGACGAAGCCTGGTTTAATTTAACAGGTGATGTAAATTCTCAAAATATTAGGATTTGGTCCGCACAAAATCCTCATGTTATTCGGGAAACGGAATTATATCCTTTAAAAATAGGGATATGGGTTGCAATGTCCAGCAGACATATAATAAGACCGATATTCTTTGAAGATACAATAACAGCAGCCGTATATAGACTTATATTACATGAATTTGTGGAACAATTATTTGATGATGAATTACAGCTAGGCTATTTTCAAAATGACAATGCTACTGCTCAAACAGTAAGAGAAACAAGAGAGTATTTGCAGGAATTTTTTGAGTTATTGGCTTTGAACGTTGGCCACCTAGATCACCCGATCTTACACCGCTTGACTTTTTTTTATTTGGTCATCTAAAAAATAAAATTTATCGGAACCGCTTACATGATATGGATCAATTAAAAGATGTAATAGGGAATGAAATAGAGAATATTACAAACGAGCAATTAATAAATGTTTCTGAAAACATGAAGAACAGGGTAGATCGAGTATGGGCAGCCTTTGACATGTTGTAGGCCAAACTTTAGTGTGCAAATACGTTCGCGGGCTGCGTTTAAAAGTAGCGCATTTTAAAGTAGTGTTCATAATTTTTAGCGATAGATATCAGACATGAAATAATACGATAATGTTATTATAACGCAATTTAATAAAATAAGAAAATAAAATGAAAAAATAGGTACAACATATAAGTAAATCGTGATAAATATTTTTTTAATTGGATTTTTCAAAATGTCTCGCGGGCCGGATCAAATCTTACAGCGGGCCGGTTGTTGCCCACATATGGGGTAGATGCTTGCAGAAATAATGGTGGTTCTCATTTTGAACATAACATGTAAGCAGTGCAAGTATGTTAAAGAAACATGTTCCCAATTTTTTTTAATTTGTATTATGTTTTTGTTGTTGAGCGTATGGTTAAAACCATCCATTCATTACTGTCCATTCAATACCTTTTATCAATTACGAAGAATGTCTGATATAAGTTAAGACATGACATAAATGTGTATTTTTACAATATACATTGTTTAAACGTTATATACCCTTAATTAAACCTGGTTGTAGTTGTTACCAGAAATATACTGTTTTGAAAACTGTTTATTACGTTATTTCTGCGCGGGAGTTAGTTGAATGACTCATATCTTGGATGCAATTTTGGTGCACTGCACTTGTTGTCCGGGTTGACATTAGTGAATATTAAGTTGCATTCGCACAATTAGACAAAAACCGCACAATGACCGCACGTTACTGTGTTTTATTAACTAACTTCATTCGAAACAGTGGATGTAAATATTGATATAATCTTCGTGGAAAGTGGAGTAGGATCAGGACAATCTTATTCGATCTCACGGTATAATGCAGTTGACGAAAATGAGAGTTTTAGAAAGTGTCAAATAAAACATGCTAGCGATTAGCGATACTATTTTCATTTATAGCAGCAATAAAAATTGTATGCAATAAAAATAGCAGCGCATGCTCTATTCCGTGTATTGTACGCGCAATACAAGTAAAATTAGCTGATCGAAATCCATTGAATGCGCATGTTAAATTTTTATCACATGCTATTTTTATTGCACGTAATAAAAAAATTGCGAACTGTAAAGCGGGCTTTACGGAGTTTAGATTTAGTAAAATAGCAGAAAAGAATAACGATTGATGGAATAGTTTTAATGTATATAGTATTATACATTTCTTATAGCTATTTCATTAGATAAAATATCAATTTTCTAAAGCGAAATCGTACAACAAAAATATTCAGTAAGAATCATATTATTCTACGGAACTCTCACAACTGTTGAATCATTTCAGGATATCAAAGTACCACCAAGAATAAATAACACTGCAATAAAACATCAGCCATTAACCATGCAATAAAAATTGCCATTAAATTCGCAGACACTCTCCCATAAAGGATTGATTATTTTGATCCCTTTCTGCCTACTGAATGTAAATCAATAGATACTAGCAAGTATACGGTATCTAAGGACCTTATTTCATGCTTGTTGGTATAGTATCTATAATAAGAACAAATTTACAGTAATATTATTTTTCTGATTAAATTATAAACATATATTTTTATGATAAGCTAAAAAAGCCTTAAAAGAACGGAATAAGCAAATAAGTGATTTGAGGTACATGCAATTTTTCGATTATATCACATGATTATATGCTGCGTTCATATATTCTCGGTGAAATGCACTACTTTCATGATGTATTTCGCACGAAATACTTATTTACGGGTGACTACGAACTATTTCGCAATCAACATCGCTGCTACTTATTGTACTCTGCGAGCTTTCTGAAAGTAGGTAATTTAAAAAATTGCCGTGTTTTTTTATTGCTGAATAAGTTTCGAAAGAAAATAATATTGGTTTAATTTAAAAGCAATTCAAATTATTTGCATTTAAATTAGAAAATTAGTTTCTCATATAAATACTTGCAAATATGGAGTGTCTTGTGCAACCATATCAGTTTTATAATGTTGTACAAAAAGCAGTAGTAGCCAATTTAACAAACTATTCAATGGTTTTGTAATTATAATTATTTCTAAACTCCAGACAATGCTAATATAAATAGCTACATACTTATATACAGTTTTAACTTAACAACATATACAGTGTATGTTGATATTGGTGGAGGACCTGCATGTGGCGACCTTCTTAAATTCTTAGGCGTTTATCGTAATAGAACAACCTACCTTATCTCCAGCGTCTACACGAAGTTTTGAAAGTTTCAATATCCACTTAGTTAATATGAAGTTCTGTCTAATTCTTATTACTAAAAGAAGCTGAAGGCTAAAGTAGCGTGGTATTTTGAAGATAAATAAATAAATAAATAAATAAATTTTCCGTAAATAATATTCTTTCGCATCAAAATCTTGTTTTTAACATTTTTTGTTAACATATTTCTATTGAAAATACATATAGCAACAGAATGCAGTGAATGCAGTATTCAAGATAACATTGTAAAAGTCGAATTAATTCGAATTGTCAAATTTAATTGTATCGTTATTGCTATTTATGTTGGGCGTATTTTTCTCTGGTGAAATAGTATCTACCTAATTAGTTCGTTCTTTAATAATTTAATTTATTCAGTCTTGCACGCTCTCTTTTTTTTGAGTATTTTCGGAATGACCGCCTATGTAGCAGTGCGTACTTCTTTTGCATTTCACCACATAAGTATAAAAACATCGTTAATTCGTTCGCATCCAACACACCCGCTCATATGTCGCGAAATATAATAGACTGTGACTATCGTGGCGATCGTTGTTCTCTAGGCGGTCATTCTGAAAGTCCACGACTGTACATAGATATATGGTGCATGTAATCAAAACGAGAACGATGCAATACGCGAATATCGTGCTGACTACCCAAACCGGAGGCATCCTACAGCAAATGTCTTTCAAAGGTTGAACCAACGTCTTCTGAAAACGAGTTCGTTTATATCAAATCATCGGAATGCTGGAGGATCAAGGCAAATACGCACTGAACAAGCAGATGAAAAGATTTTATACTTAGTAAACGAGAATCCCTCAGTTAGCACTAGACAGTCAACTGTTGCAATGAATATTCCAAGCAACAAAACCGTTTATTCAGTTTTAAAGGAAAACATTTTGCGCCCATTTCGCGTTCTAAGGATTCAATATGAAAACGATAACTTTACTGGCCGAATTTCTGCAATACGATTTTAACTAGAATTCGATGAGGGTTTTCTGAGACATATTCTTTGGAGCGATGAATGCATGAGCGATTTATAAAAATTTAATAGAGCTGGAATCTTTTAACACTCATAACTTTTACAGTTGAGAAGAGAAGAATTCGCACTAATCTCGTGAGTATGCTCACCAAAGAAGGTTCTCTGATAATTGAATAATTCAATTTACAGATAACATGCCATTTAAAGTGCGACCCGCAATACTGTGCATTCACGATGGAACTCCTTCCTATTAATGTTAAAGAATAACTGGACGAACATTTTCCAAATAGATGGATTGTTTTATGGTGGTGGACCACTATCATGGCCACTAGGTCACTTGACCTTGATCCATTAAACTATTTTGTTTGGAATTTTTATCAAAGACAAAGTATAATGTCACGCCTTCCTTAAATGCTGTTGGTATTTAAGGAAGGCGTGTAGCGTTGAAAATTGCACCAGAGATACTGCACACTAAAAAATTTAAGTAATTTTTCTTGGTAAAAATCACTTTTTTTGATCACTTTTCGCACTGAATGGGGGTAAATATCCAGAAACTCAAGGAAATTTTCCCATAATACAAGTATTTTACGTGAATATTATAGGAAAATTTCTGATTCTTAGAAAAAAAAACTCTGACATAATATTACGAAGAAAAATATTAATATCTGTTAGGAAAAAAAAAATCTTACAATTTGAAAATTACAGTCATAAATATAGTAATTTTCAAGTGATAAGGAAATAAGCAAGGCGCGCATAGAATATTCTGGTTCAAGTCAGACGTAGACAGAAATGATATGGTGTTTGACCACACGTGATTCTGTTTTCCTGTTATTATATAAACATTATACTGATTGTTGGCAGCATTAATTCATACTAGAAAATCTGTTTGTTTTTCTTTTAATGCTCTAAAGTATGTTTGAACATGGAATATCCGAAACCGCTTGCATGCACGTTGGAATTAATTTAGCATTATCTATTAAAAACTCACCCACACACTAACAATATTAGGAAATTTTTCTTGGCAAAAATCACTTTTTTGGATAATTTTCTGCAATCAATATGGGTAAATGTACAAAAATTTTACGTGAAAATTAATGGAAAAATTTCTGTTTCTTAGAAAAAAAAAATCTTTGACATTGTAATATTACTAAGAAAAATATGAATATCTCTTAGGAAAAACTTAACATTTCTCACAATTTGGAACACTACAGTTAAGAATAATATCTTTTATTCAAATAAATTACCTTAACAGCAAAAAATTATTTTTTGGAAATATGATATCAAGTACTTACGATTTTCTTAAAGAATCTATTTATTTTATACAAAGTCGATACAGTTACAGATAAAGTAGTAGTAGATTTACGTCAAAATTGTGTTACAAAATTATAAATCATCACGTCATGATGTTTTAAACATATAATACGCAAAATTTTCTGGCCTGTAGTAGCAAATACACTAAACATACTCCAGGAGTACGGAAATTGCCAGGAAGATAGCGGTTCTCCTATTTCACTACCTTAACTTTTCATGCTCGATATAAGTTTTCTACATGGCAGACGTAGTTATCAAACATTACAACATACGGTGGCTCTTGATTTTTGCCAATATGAAGAGGCAATGGGTAACTGACTTTTTGTTAGGGAAAAAAAAACGAAATACTGAATTTTTCCTTGTATTTTTACTTTTAAACAAGTAAAACTTCTATGGAAATGATCACAACTTTAGAAATTTTACTTGTGAATATTCCAAACTACATGAAAAAATCTTGGAAAAGTTATCCATATTTCGAAAATTTACTATGAATATTCCAGGTTACATGAAAAAAAACCTTCGAAAAATTACTTATAGTTAGAAATACTACTTCTAGAAGTAAAATACGTACAGTTTCTATGTGTAATCTTTACAATGTTTCCTTTCCTTCTGTTCGGTATATTGTTTTAGTTTTTATGCGTAAAGTACCTACACAGTATTACAGCTATTTATAGATTTTCTATCCTATATATTCACAGTTTTATGCCCAGACGTGTTGGCAGAGTACAATACTCGTGTATTGCAAGTTAATTGAAAAGTGTTGCCAAATGTGAGAATTTACACGATGCTAATCCTTGCCATATCTGTAGGGATTTATATATAGGTATACGATGCTGAAAGCATCGTCGTTGTGTTGGTTTGTGCAAGAGCATCTTATATTCTTTGTTTCAAGTATTTAAGATAATATGTCTTCCTAGAAGAAAAACAAAATTAAAATTTTTAATCAAATGCAAAGGCAAAAGTGTAGAAATAGGTTGGGCTTTTATACTCATTCTGTACATTTTAAATAATTTATAAAATTTAAAAAAATTATTCCACGATAAAACACAATAAATAAATCAATAATAAATCGTAATAGTTTTTTAAGCAGCAATCTGAATTTTTCGAGCAAATCAAAGTTTATATGGTTAGCCAATTATTTTTACAAAAGCTTCACAAGCTAGTAAATTGTCAATTATTTAATATACGTCATGTTGATTGAGGAAGATAAAAAATATGCCACTCAGAAGTTACATTATAGTATAGCAAGAAATTTTATTTTAGGAGGTAAAAGTCGGAAGCATTCTTCATACAAATAGCTAATGGGATTTTATTTCATTTGTGATCATGAAAAATATTTAATTAAAGTTGCTTGCTCTTATTGCTAATATGAAAAGACACTCAGAAAATAAAACTTAGCACATAATACAAAAAAGATCTAATATGAAAAAAAAAAACAGTTATTCACATTTTGTCTTAACTAGAATTCTTCTCTAATTTTGGTTATGTTGAAAATAAATAAATCACAGTAAAAAAATAAAATCCAATTTTTTTCACACTAATAAAATTTCACTCTCTGAATGTGCATTTGACGGTGACTTCCTGCATATTCAGCAATGTACTTATATTACGTGCGATGAGAAATAAAGCATATTGTTCGTAATATACAGGATATTCCACGTAAGTGATTCAGTAAAAGTTTATGATGTTCTATTATTTACTTATATTTGCGATTTTGGCACCATTATCTGTTCGATTGGAACTATAAACGTGAAATACTTTAACCAAAATATCATTTCCGGTTGACCGGAAATGGACGTCAACTTTGTTACTTTAAATAGAATGATATAATTTTTTGTTCATTTTTGGATTCTACGACCATAAATACGTCCTAGTTTGCCTTAGCTATTCCTATAGCTATATGTTGCCGTTTTTGAGTCATTTAAGTTTTTTATTTTTTTTTAGTAATAATCATTGCCTTATTCTGAAATTAATATCTCGGTTAATACTGCAAGTAGAGACTCCAAATTTGCTATGTTATGAATGAAAATATAACCCTAAGAAAGGTACACACACTTTACATTCATACCGGGTGTACTGAGGAACAAAGGGGGACAAAAAGGAGAACAAATGCAGAAACTCAATTTTTTTTAAAATAGAACAGCCTGTATTTTAATTCGAAATTAGGAAGTAAATATCATCCCCTATCACTTTATATCAACATTCCCTACACCTATCGTTAATAGATTTTGAGACATGAGCGACTTTTTATTAAACAGACTAAGTAGCCCTATCTTTAAATATTTGTAGTGGGCTCTGAATGGGATTGATGTCAGAATGTAAAGCGTGTCTACCGTTTCTTAGAGTTATATCTACGTTCATAACATAACAAATTTGGAGTCTCTACTTGCAGTAGTAACAGACATATTAATTTCTCAATGATGCAATGATTATTACTAAAAAAAAAGAAAAACTTAAATAACTCAAAAACGGCAACATGTAGCTATAGGAATAACTAATGAATACTGACCTATTTATGGTCGTAGAATCCAAAAACGAATAAAAAATTATATCAATCTATTATTATATTAATAACAAAGTTTCCAATCGAACAGATAATGGTGCTAAAATCTCAAATATAAGTAAGTAATAGAACATCATAAACTTTTAATGAACCACTTACGGGGAATAGCCTATATAAAATTATAAAAAGAATGTATGAAACCATTCAAAATAAAGCCTAAACTAGTAAATTAAAAAGTTGGTATTGTATTCTTCATGTAAATTGCCTCCAATATATGTAAATTACGATTTATATTAGGTTGGAACATTTTTATGACTAAGGTTATGTCAGGTAAAAACGAAATGTTTGGCAACAACCGATGTTTCCACACTTGTTCTAATCAAAGATTTTGTTGACTGGTATCATACATTCTTGTTTATAATTATATTTTACGCTGTTTTTATTGATCATCGCACATGTAATTTACATGTCAGTTTATTCTGAAGGTGCAGTAAATCATTGGAAATACGCATTCAATGAAGAAATTGCTAATAAATTTACTTTTATGAAGAAATTTTGATTTTATGATTTTACTATTAATTTGTTCTTCGCACCAACAGTTTAAATGTACCACAATTTACACGGTAAGAAAAGCAACCATAAGTTCATTCCTATAATTTATAAAACTTAAATCGCTACTGGAGGAACATCGTGGACATACTGAGTTTTAAGTTTTATTGTTATTTACCGGGTGTCCAAAATAGCGACACATAAACAGCTGCATTGAAAAGAGATTTGAAAATTCATTGAAGACGTGGGGTCAAAAGCATCACTTTAGAAATGTGAAAGATAAATAACTATAGCTAGTGAAAGAACAAGAGCCAAGAGAAGAATACTGAAGGCAAAATTAAACTAAGTGGCTATTTGACTTTGAAATTCTGCATTACCTCCACATGTAACATCAAAGAAGCTATAGTTCGCTGTTTATTTACATAAATTGCAATAAACGTAAAAGTCATCTCTTGATTATTTTCTGTGAAATCTTAATTGATATTAAGAAATTGAAATTTTCCAATTCAACTTCAGTTCTTGTTGATCTTTAAAATTGAATCATGTTCATATCAATCTTCGAGTTTATGGATGATGTTTGCAAATGAAGTTATAGCGTTATAATGAACAACAGCGTTTCAATTTCAGTAGTTTTAGTGCCTGCGCAGAAAACTAAAATAGTGTAAAGATAATTAAATTTCTAGTATGGAATTTAAGACGTATAAATTTACGATTAACGTCAAACTTCGCTTTTCAGTAATGCATACATTTTAGGGCCGAATTATAAAGTTTGTAGTCAAACATAGATGTAAGTTTCGTATTGCTATCTATCGCACATGAGCATGCACAAAATAAATGTTTATCAGAATACAAATTGCGTTAAAACAGTAGACACAACGTTAAAAACAATCAAATATAATATATGACAAGGTGCACATTAGGGTAAGAAACAGGTGAAAGGAATAATAGCTACATTTTTCGTCCCAATCGAGTTGATAATTCCAATTCGTATCCATTTCCAATTACGTTTCAGGTTTTGTGTTTCTGAGTGTATTTCACAGTCTTTCAATATTGATTTCGATGGAGAATTCGGTTCGTCAATTTACCAGCACGGGTGTGCATACGTTAGATTGACTGCCATTGCGTTTTCATTTTTTTCTTTTCAATATACCGAAAAGGCAATAAATATTATCCTTCCAAATCCCATGCGGGTTTTAATCTATAGTGGCCTATAAACATCCAACATAAAGATAAATCACACGTGCAAGAGGCATAAGTTCGGTGGATAGATCGATAGTCCATTATCTTTTTTAAGTTCCTTTTTTTCGGTGTATTATTTAAAAAAAATGTAATTTAATAAATTGTTACCGAAATACAGTATCATTTTATTATATGTAAGTACTTTCAAGATTCTTCACATACCTCAAGTAAATGACAGTGACGACTCCCATTAGAAATGATTGCATCACAGAGGCACTTATGACTGACAGTTACATCGATTCGCAGGATTTTCGTAATTCATACGAAAATCCTGCAAATCGATTATCTTTTTCGTCGAAAGAATTTTTCATCGAAAAAGGATTAGGGTAATTATATGCTTGAAGGCCTATAATTAGGTTATATAATTAGACGTGCAAGATATGAAGTACCTCCTAATTATTTATTATTTAATACGCTTTTATAACGCTTACGTCACGGTTGACCTTTTGATGATCAAAGATGTACTGAAAGCTGTTAAACTATTGACGGACAATGATTTGATGAGAAATAATAACATACCTGCCTTTGTTATGAGGGATTGTGCTGCAGTGTTTGCTGCTCTATTATATTTTCAACCTAACTTTGAAGACAACAACCTTTCCAGATGCTTGGAAGGTTGCTAGATTAGTGCCTGTCTACAAGAAGCGAGATAGACAATTGATTGAGAACTTACGGCCAATTGCTATATTAAATAACTTCAAGAAGATTTTTGCTTGCATTCGTCTATATATTTATCCTCAGATTAAACCGTATATATCCGACTATCAACATAGATTTTTAAAGAATCAATCTACTGTGACCAACTTGGCCATTGTTGCGCAATTCATCTCCGATAATGTGGACAAAAACACTGATCTTAGCAAAGAATTTGATTGAAGAGGTCACCCCATTATGTTTCTAAAATTGAATACGATAACAGACAACATTATGTAGCATATCTGGCTCGCGAATTTAGGTAATTTTCTCCTACTTCCGGTGTACCACAAGGAGCGACACTTGGTTCACTGTTTTTTTCTGTTTATAATAATGACGTGTGCAAGCACCTGTACTGTTCCAAATTACTATTTGCCGACGATAAAACTTTTTCCTGCTGTAGATACGATCGATGACTGTACATATTTCCAACGTCAGCTTGACTCATTGCAAATTGAGTGTATAGTTGACAAACTAGACTTAAATGCAAGGAAGTGCAATATTGTAAGCTACATACGTAAAACAATTGCTATATGTAACATGCATATCACTTCGAGAACCATATCTTAACCAGATGCCATTCTGCTAAAGACCAAAGGGTCACATTTGATGCTAAACTGACTTTCGCCGATCACATCGCCGACATTTGCGTTAAAAAGTAAAAAGTTGGGAAGAAGTACTAGCTGTACTCGTTAAGGTTTTAAAAGGATGGATAATTAGCAGCATAATAAAAATTCTGATATGTTATTCTGATCTTGTCTCTGATGAAGTAAACAATGTTTTACGAAAGCTAAGACATTTAAAAAGAAAAATACTGTTTCTTATTTGGCTGCTATCCAATTATGCATCCTTTTAAAACATTAGGCTTTATTGCACGCAGCACAAAATTATTCGCATCTACTGAGACTGCTTGTGCGCTCTAAGCTAAAATATGCCTCGTTAATCTGGTGCCCATTTTATAAACACCATATAAATCAACTAAAGCAAGTGCAACGGCATTTTCTTAAATATTTATACTATAAAATATATGGTGTGCATTCCGTCCAAGGTTTTAGCCATAGAGATCTTCTTTTTAAATTGGATGCCGATCAATTGGATCTGCGCCGAAATAATTCTCAAAATTTCTGTACGACCTTTTAAATAATATGGTTGATGCACCAGCAAAGCTATTTTCTGGTACCTCGTCCAGCAAGCAGGTTGCATCACACAATTCCATACACTGAAAAAGAAAAACACCGGACGCGATATCAATAACCTATATTTATTGAATGAATTTTCATGGACAGAACGAAATGTGTCATTGTTATAAAAAAACATTATTTACAATCTTTGATTATTTGATTAAGCAATAACAAAAGTCATTAGTGAAATATATTAGTTTTCATTATTATAAATTATAACAAACCATTGTATGCTAGTCTATGGGTAATATTTGGTATGGTAACTATATTTTTATACGTTCAATAAATAATTTTGTTAATAATATGGATATGAAGCAACATACATTGTTACTTGTAAGTACAATTTCATAAAATTATTTACGACGTGAACGCGAAGTATTAATTCATCTTCGTTAATTCAATGGTTTGCAAGAACGAACAGATAGCATACCTTAATACAAGGTGTACAACAGTGATTGAATGACTTACGCCGCCGTCACTATCTGAGTGAGAGTTTGGTGTGTGTCCCTTAGAGGGCGTGCATCTAAACTCTGATCTCTTAAGAGGCAATCGAGAATAATACTGGAGATACTAATACATACATACTGATGAAAGTGAATTTGCTCTTGGAGGAATGCTAAAGACGTTTAGTAGACAGAAACTCACATTTCTCTTCGTTTTTCTGTTTGTATGGTGATTCCTATATAATAGACCATGTCATGGTGGCATTCTTACAGTTAATTGCTTATAGAGATGGTTAAAACCGCTCTTTTCTTGGAAATAAACTTTCTGCTCCTGCTCCGCTACAAACCAGTTCTTAAAAACAGCTTCCTGCTTCGTTTAGTTGCTCCAAGGAGCAAATAAACTCCTAACATTCTAACAAAAAAAAATATGACTTACAAACATGTGGAGCAAGTTGTCTTGAAGTGATCTATGGTCTATTAAACGTCTGCGCTGTTACTTTATGTCTCGCACGATGTTCGTTCGTCCGTTCCCATTTATTTATTTTATTTTATAGGTATTTGATTTTGTCAACAGTTCAATTTTTATACTGGGTGAGCTTTTTATCTTGAGACAACGGAATATCTCTAAAACACTGCATCAAATCAAAAAAGATCTTAATAAGATTTGTTATAATATAGGGAGCTCACTGAATGGTGGCCCACCTCACCCCGCGGAGTGGGAGGGGGGCAAAAAAAGAGAAGCAAGCAAACATGATTTTGTGTTTTCAAAAGTTACAAACAAAAGAGTTCATAGATAAAATTGATAACTGGCGGTCATTCAGTAAACCAAATAAAGTTGTTAAAACTGGCATTCGTTACAACAATAACATATTTCATTGAGCCAATCAAGCTACCATTTTATTTTCAATGATTTGTGTTTCATTAATACAGTAAACGATTTATTGTACAATAAATTCCGTCTCATTTAATAAAATCTTTTTCATTGATTTGATAAACACGTTCTTTACACCAATTTTTATGCATCATTTCATGTGAACAATGATTCCTTTCATTGTTTCAGAACCCATTTTTGGGTCAGTATAGCTGATATCACCACTAATTTACACTTCACCTCCCTTTAAACACTGATGAATAGATGCGCACCTAATAGTTTGTATTTGTGATACTCATTAGTATTTCATTACGAATTTTTTGTCATTTATTTACACATACACCGTTAATTAAGTTCTAGAATAGTCTTGCTACATCATCTATCTATTATTATTATTATTTTACCACTTCACATATGTATTCTTTAAGATTGTCCTGTAATTGGAAAATATTTCTGTTAAGCAATAAACTATCGTTATCATTATCATAATACCAAATAATTAAAAAGGTTTGGGGTCATCGCAGGCGAACTTTCTCCAATGACCACCAATTCTCGTTAGCGCGCAAACTACTGGCGACTTGGTCATAAAGTTTTTATGTATTTATTAGACGAAAATAAATCTAAATAGGAAAACAATAAAAAAATATGCAGTGTGTTTCTGAAATGATAGTCCAGATTGTTAAAGGTAACAGGTCACCAAACGAAATTCAACTATATTTTTTGTCCCTAGCTATTAAAACGTAACTTCATTTTTTAAACCCATACTAATATTTCTATACATTTAGTCATCAAAGCAGACCACTATTCTTTTTGCCCGTCGTCAAGTTATGCGTTGGCATGCTATTTAACAAATAACCGAGGCCCGGCTGCAATATCAGCGGTACTAAAACAATATTTAGTGGTAACTTGAAAAATTTATATCTTGGTTCCCTTAATTGTTGGAACTTTCTCGCTTAGAGATAATTGCATTATTTTTTAATGAGCTTTCTATGTTTAACAAAGGTGACAACATTTAATTTACACTTGTAAAAATAATAAAAAAAAAAAGAAATTAAAATAACTTTTTGAAAAGTTCCTGTGCGGACAAACGAAGAAAGAATATGAACAAAAACAAACAACGATTAACTTTATATCCATAATGCGGAACTTATTATAAGGGATAATTTTCTTCCTAAAATTAGATAAGCATAGGATTATAAAATGAAATGTTACAAAACTCTTCATTATTTAGCATTAAATTTAATAAACTTTTTTGCGGTAAGATTTGTTTGTTTTGAGGCAAAACCATAACTGTAAACAGAATGTAATTTAAAATGTGATACATAGAGTAATTGGATACCTTTACTTTAAATTTACATTATACTGATAACTGTGCATAAAAGCGCAACCGAAACCTTTTTATCCCGTCCCATTCGCTTACGCGTTGTGAGAATATTACATTATAGCGCCGCGTCGTTTATAGCTCGGCTCCCCAATTTTGACCTGTCGTTTCGGATTCCTTTCAAAGCGGACCCCACCAAATGACCCGCGGCTGAATGGTTCGAAAGGAACGACCGGCTTATTGAACTTATTGTTTTCGCACAGTACGTCCTTGTTTGCGAAAATATGGTCGGTGGTGTGGGCGGAATTGAATCGAAAGACTAGCAAATTCATAACGAGCGCTTGGGACGACCGCAAAAGGGCGCGTTGTTCCGAAAAGCGACATCGGATGCGCCATTGTGTATTACATGAACGCGTCCTATGATGCGGAAGACCGGAAATCAGGGTTATTCATTTCTTCGACGGATAGTAACTCATTGTCGACTCGCTAGAAGCAATCGCATTTTCTTTTCTTGGGATCCTTTTCGTATAAGTTATAAGTTATTTGGAGGCGGCCGACACTAATCTACATTCCCACACCAAACTGTTGACGAGCTGTATTTTTTGTTATTACTATTATTAAGTCATTTCCGCTAACATATATTTGCGGTTTTATTTGACCAAAATGTGCTGTGCAATCTTTATTATCCAAAACAGATAAGAGTCAATTACAGGACAATAACAAGGCTGTTAACATGTAACGTCCATTTATAGTAATTAACCTAATAATGAAGCTATAAAAATAAAAAGCCTACAAATAAATATTAAAAGGGTAAAGTCCTGACTAACGCTGTTGCACTTCATTAGAATGTGTGTGTTTGGAGCTTTTTTGAATCACGATTTTTCTGGCCTGTGGTAAGCGAAAAGTTTTTTGTTGTTGTCCATGAGCAGGTGTAAACCCAAAGAAGGCAACTCGGCCAGAAAGACGTATTGTGCCCCTAAGTCCATTTCAGCGCTCTCACTCTGGTTGCTTCCTATCATAAAAAGTTCGCAATCTGGCTGAGAGTTAACTTACTGACTCTGAGTTCGTCCAACCGATGGATCCCAAAGTGCGTCTACCTCTCCCCGTCCACTGCCGGACAGTTGACAAAAAGGTGAGCAGGAGTTTCCTCGGCACTCCCACACTTCCTGCACAGGTGAGAGTTCATTAGGCTCATGCGGTACCTGTGTTTATTTAGGGTGCAGTGCCCAGTTAAGATTCCTGCGAGTAATCTCAATCTATCCCTGCTCATAAATGCTGCCTTACGGAGTCTTTTCTCATACGGTTGAAGCCCTAGGGCTTTACAGTGTCTAGCGCCGGCGAGTCCATTCCAAAAGGAGCAGTGCATATGACGCTGCCATATGAGCTACCACACGTCGGTTCTGGAGCCACAAACGGCAGCCCGCGAAATTTCATTACCTCTGATCCCAGAGTGACGCCCAACTCAATGTAACATGTAGATGTTCCACCAACTGTTTAAGTTTTCTGTGGCACCCCAGTACTACCTCAGAGTCAAATCTGACAACCCGCAAAGCTTTGAGAGCAGTCTGGCTGTCGGAGATGATTTCTACCCTTTCATTCTTGCGTATGCACATGCCTTCAGCACAAGTCTGGATGGCATTAATTTCGGCCTGGAAAATGGTGAGGGAGGCCCCTAGGCTAAAAGCTACGCCGTTCCGCTCTCCATCCCTTCAGATTCCAATGCCTTTGTCATTACGCATTTTCGAGCCATCGACAAACCAGTGGGATACACGTTATTTTGATTTGCGGATGCACGCTATTGCAGTTTCCCTGCTGGAGATATCCAGAGAAGCTGAAAATGGGCGAAATCTTATCTGCCTTTACGGCCAGTGGTACTGTCTGCTCGATGTAGTTTAAGATACTGGTGTGGCCTCCAACTTTGCCGGAGAAGCCCTTCCATCTACTATATTTTGCTCTGTAAGCTCCTAGGGTTGCTTCAAACCACAACACCAACTGCAGCGGGGGAAGCCCAAGAATGGTATCCATAGCAACCGTCGGCGTCGAAGGCATGTATAAGAAAAAAGCGAAAAGTAGCTGATAGTCTAGCATTCCGAGCAGGCGCAATGAATTTTACCTTTGCGAATCTCTTTTATTATTAATTAAAAATAAAATATAAAAATGTTGAACTGAGTTCCTTATGGTCTTTTTTTCACGGAGTTGGCTAGCTAGAAGCTTTCCGGGCTTAACGAAATTCTTTATATTAAATAAAATACCCTATGCAAGTTATTGTTCGGCTTATTTACATTGGACAAAAAAATAATCCTGCTACAAAAGTTCTCAGGGTCTAAAAATGTTCGTCTTGGTGTGAAACATAAAAATGCAAAGTTTCAGACCGATCCGACTACATTTAGAGGTAGCGACTTTAGCTGAAAATCTTATTTAGTGATATTCGGACTAAAATCATTTATATCTTTAGAAATTTAGTGTTTCACACCAAACATCAAATTGATGATTTATAACTCATTGAGGTTTAAAGGTAAAGCTAAGTATATTAGCAAGTTTGGACAATTATTTTTGGCCAATACTTATATTGCTGCACTATTTTGCTCACAATGCAATGCCGCTGCAATGTTCTTGTATTGAATAGACGTTCTTTGACACTATGACCACAGGTATCAGCAGAAAGTTGCATTAGAATTTCTGAAAATAGACTTACTGTACTTGAAAATTCTATGGGTAGATATTTTCCAAGTGCCGAAATCTTCTGAAGTAACAGCTATTGAATTATAGGAATGTGTTTCAAAATATGAATTCCATTTTCATCCTTCTCGAAAACAGGTTTATTACGGTATTTTCTTAAAAACATTACCTTCCTGTTGTTACAAAAAAAAATTAAACTTTCAGATTTTTTTTTATGTTTATACCCGCCAAGTAGGGGAGTATCTTGGAGTATCTTTCTTTAAATACTCGAAAACCTCGTTCTGCAATTTTTTTGACATTTTCCTTGAATATAGAATAAATTCAAAATATGTAGATCAAAATAAACTCTATCGATATTTTCGATTATTTGGTTTATAAATTGCCCAATAATATGTACTTTTTTGAACATTAAACATGCGGAAACAATGATTATTACGATAATATTTATTGACAATAATAATTTATTGTAATGTCAAAGTCAGCCTGCTAGGTAAAAATCATTCGACCAAAATATTAATAAACAAAACTTGTAATTTAAAATAAAACAATTGTAGCCATTTATAGTCAACTCAATTTTTTTATTTCATGGAAGTTTTGGCTAGTTTGATTTAGACAATTTTATAATTGCAGAGTTTCGATTTTTATTACCCCTTTAATAATTTTTTATTTAACTTATAATGATGCCTACACCAGGTTGTTTTGTGATCTTTGGAAGTTGCATACCATTTTTTAATCCTTAGTTTTTGTTGATTTTTTGATATTTTACTTTTTAAGCCTTATTCAGTTATTGAATAGCTCGATTTTGTTGAATTTTGGCTGCTTTGATTTAAAGTAATATAACTGCATTACTAATCAATGTAATCTTAATTAACTACATTATTAGTAATGCACTTAATTATATTAATAGTATAAATTGAAAATGTCTAAGAAAGGTGCAAATAGTTTGCAATCATATAATATTGAACCACCTAAACATTTCATAAAACCAAATTATTCAATTGATGAGCTTATTGTAATAATGTGATAAGACTACTATTCAATTTAGAATTGAAGTATTTTTGGTGAGGCTTATCATGTTTTTACAATAAGCCCTTCAATCCATACAACAATAAATAAGATCAATCTATCGTGAAAAAAAATATTAGTAATCTAAAAATTCTCCTTACAAGATATATTCAGGTGTTAACAATAAAATAATACTTCGGCATGTTCAAATTAAACACGTCCGTAAAATGGATATATTAATACTGCACGGGTATGCTCTATAAATTACCAGACTACTTTTGTGTATATAACGCAACATTTATTCATCTGCTTTGTACATTGTAAACGGTTACTTCACGTTTATCACCGGAACATTCTATCATTTTGGTACTAAATATACTATTTTCATTTAATATTATACTGTTTATTTAAATAAAACTCAGAGCCATGTTAAATATTTATAGTTTTGATTGATTAGTTTTGTTGAAATGAAGGCAGCTTAGGAATCTGCTTCGCACTTTCTCCATTCATAAAAGTCCGTAAATATATTATGGATAGCTACCAGATTGTCGACACATATTCCAGTTTAGTTCTACCTAATGTATGAAAAAGGTTCTTCTGTGTATCCATGTTGGTAAAGTTTCTGAAGGTTTTAATAATGCAATCTACAAGGGAAGCTTTTCAGATACCTAATTTAAATTTCAACAAAACTTGTTAAGATATGCTAAGTTCATTTTAACCAGGTAAAACACTTCTTCAGCAATTGATTAACTTTTAATTTTTTCTGTGCAGGTGTCCCAGCCATAGGCCCTTGCTCATAACTTTTATTTATAAATATATTTTTAATAAAATTCGAAATGTATTATTTACATAGATTTTTTAATTATTTAACCTATGTGATTACTTTTTGTCACTTCCGATTTTACCGGAAATATGGTCGAATTTAGAATTTTAAGTGGAGCACTCTATATATTTTGGCATTTTCGAATTTTACGTAATATTCTGAGTCCGAAAACATATGATTTGTTAGTTTTCGTTTCCTTGTTTACCAGAAAAGCTGCCTAGATTGCAGCAAATGCGCTGGAATCTCTTGCCTGATACATATGTCTACTAGAACGTAATAGTAAGTACACTTTCATAGTTTTTTCTTTAAATGGAATCTCATGGGTCGTCTACCTTAATTTAACAGATGAAAGTCTTCCCGATTTCAATAGTGTTCAAATTAAAACTTATTTCTCTGTAAAACTAAAAAAAACTTCTTCCCAAATTCTGCTTGTAGAATAAGGTTTTTCTATAGTTTTCCTTTACTTTGTTGTTCCATGGGCACAAATATAATAACAACTGATAGCTGCCCAATTTGCAGTAGACTCTCCATTATGTAAACTAATCACTTTTGATTGGTCACATATTTCATCGTTTCACATAATTTAGAGTCTACTGTATTATATTTTTATTATTATTATTATTATTAACAATCATAAGGAAATCATTTCGTAAGAGTAGGAACATTTGAATTGTTATTTAATCCATATAGTGCTTAGAACAGATAGCCTCGTGTAGTACTTTTAGATAGAGTTTAGGATGATTTGTAATTATTTAGCTTTTCAAAAACAAAGTGTAGATTAAAAATGCTATGTGTATCCAAAAAAGCTAAGGGATAAATGTGCTTTAAAATTCTAGGTAATACGAATACGTAGTATGTAGTATCTTAAGCCTTGTTCTAATTAGCAAACAATTTGCGCAAACATTTGCGGTAAGTATTTGCAGCTCTGTTCACACTTGTGCAAAAAAAATTAATACAAATTGTTGCTGCAAGTGGATCGCGCAATTTATGCAAATTTCTGTGGCTCTACTTGCTGCAAAATATTGCGTAGTTATTCACATTGGCACATGTTTCTGCATCAGTTTGATTTGAAAGTTCTTAGAGTTAAGTTGATATGTCGTCCGTGAAAGAAATCGCTGCTGTGAAAGTAGTGCTTTTGTTAAAAAGGAAAAGGAATAAAGCAAGTAAAAATAAGAAAAAGAAAATATGGGCAAAAGAATAGATACTTCAAAGAAACGAATTGGGTTTCCATAATAAACTTCTACAAGAACTGAGAAATGAAGATCCCTGCAGTTTTGTAAATTTCATGAGAACCATAGCAGAAGATGTCTGCGATGAGTCTAGAAATTATCTTCTATCTACTGAAGAAGAAGTTTACTGGCAATACCAACACATTTAATTTACTTATTTACTACGTGTTTACAACCACCAACTTACTAGATTGTTTATAGTTTTCGAGCATTCCATGTTTGTAGAAATAAATTTTAATGATTCAAAAAATTCCCATTTACTTTCATAATTATCACTAGTACCTTGTCCACTTTTTTTCTTTTTAATACGTGGCATTTCCTGTAGGAATTGTGTGCGTAGATTATATTCACAAATATTTAGCTCTTCTGATATCGTTTCAATGATACTTTGTTTCCCATTGCGATTTTTGTAGTCCACATTTGATACCTCCAATAATTAGGGATTAGATTCGTAAATTGCTATTAATTTTTGGGTCAACTGTTTTGTCCACGCAAATTTGGCCATCTCGTGCAAACACTTTCTTGCAACTGACACGTGCAATCGACCGTCGCAAGCATGCAACAGTACGAGGAATCAAAAGTTATCTATTTACATCTACGCAAAATATATCTGAAAAAGAATATTCGTATTTTTATAGTGCCATTGAAATTTAGGCGAAATGAAATTATCTGCATTACTCAATGCATATTACTGACAGTCATAATCAATGCTGACAGATAGTTTCCGTATACTAAAACAGTTGCTCATTATGGACGAACTAACAGAACGTAAAAGTATTAGTTTGTTCATGATGGTTGGTTTTGAAGACAGGCAGAGGCTCTTCAAGATGCATGCAATATTCCCTGATGAAAGTATATCGAAATCAACAGCCTCAAGTTAAAAATCAGCCAAAATCCGGTTGACAAAAATTGTTACAAAGGAAGATAATTCTTTGGATATTCTTATTAATCTTCAAGAAGAACCGAAAACATCACTAACAAAACTGTCCTTATGTTATTTTACTGATATTTTGTTCTTGTATGAAAAAAGTTTCATCCGTATAAAGTACATTTAGTAAAAGAAATAAATGAAGATGACCCTCATAGAAGGTTGCAGTTTTGTCAGGAAATTGTGGATAAGATTGATCATAAGAATTTAAATTTGTTAATAACCAACACTTTATTTTAATATCTCAAGCCGCATATCCATTAAGCCGTATATCATTATAATTCTTGGAAAAGCGTCTATTCAAAAATGCAAACAGATACAGGTGATCTATTAAGAAAAAACCGATGACGTCATATCTCGAAACATATGACAGTTGTTGGAAATCAATGTATGTTACAGACTAGAATAAAAATACTACAACAACTTTTCTTAAGATATTTTTTATAAAAGCAATTCAATACAACGATTTTTTTTTAAATATATTATTGATTCTATACTATAGCCACATACGGAAACCGGGATTTAAATAATTATTTTACGGAAGAAGATATTAAAACTAAAGAACAACACAGTTGACGAAAGAGAAGAAGTATTTATTTATTATATGAGTAACGTAAAGTATATTCCCTCTGGACCAAAATAGATAAACCATGCCAAAAAGTATTATTGACATAGTTTAACATATCATAGCGATATATATGTTATTTTGATTAGAATTTACACGTGTTAAAAGTGTATTTCATTTGTTTTATTGTCCATTACATTTTTTTTTAATTTTACGAGATAGCGTGGGTGATCTCACTTTTCCTCAGTACGTAAGTTTCCTTATCTTACACATATTAGTACACGCTACGTCTTCATGGTAACCATTTAAAATTCAATTGCACCTGACTGTATCTAAAAATTTCTACCCTGTATCCATGCATGTGCAAGATATTTCGAAGCTGTTTAAAAATGTAATCGGTTTATTTTAGAACCAAGAGTTTCAATATTGATATATATTTACTGTCTCTTGAGTTGCGAGTACGTTAATTCTCTTTTTTATTACTTTAAACATTTTCAGCATTATTTTTACTTCATTTTCTAAACATGCAAATTTTGAATGAAATCCAAACTCTTACGTGAAAGTAGACGATTCATAAAAATTCAACTCTGCGCATTTTAATACAGCGTATCTGTGATATCAGGGTACGCTTAATGTCGACTTAACCCTAAGTTATCACTGAAACGAAACGAGCTTAAAATTTCTAATTCGATAAAAATCTTCCGCTTATCACAACTTAATAATTTTCTGTGACTGTTCGCGTGTTTACGTTCTTATCTGCTGTCGCATAATTTGTGGTTTACGAGAAATTTGTAAAAGCGTAGCGTGTCCATAAAAGCGTCGTTCAGATGTTTATTCACATTCAGTGCGCTCAAACGAAAAATAAATTTCGTACAAAACAGATATCAAAGAAATAAAGATTAGCATAGCTATAATTATTACGTCTCAAAAAAAATAATTCAAAGCGAATTGCAATCGCCGGTTTGTTTGTTTTTCGTATTTGCTTCTATTGCAATTTAAATTTTAATTGGAAAAGGAGATAGATATACAAACAATGTGAAAAGTAGGGAGAGTAAAGAAGAGAAGCAAATAAGGGCACCAGATAAACACATTGTTTTTACCATTTTTGCTCAATGACAGCTAAATATGTTCAGGTGTCCCATCCAAGACTGGATCTTTGATTACAGCTCTATTTTTGAGTTTAAGAAAAGGTATTTTAAGCGGCATTACTTAAAAATACTTTTTGACTGTACAGGCTGTTCCAAAAATAGAACAATGCATACTTACTCTGTCATTTTAAACGAAATACCCTATATATTGTTCCACTTTTAAATTCTACGAAGAAAAATAACATTATTTTATATAAGTTATTATATGTCTATCTGTATTAACAACGGTGATATTCACGCTTTTGTAAAAAAAGGCCTAACTACAAGCTTTCAGTTAAGGTGACGTAGTTCGTACTTGCACTTGTTTTAGATATTCATATTTTAAACATCATACATACATACTTAACTTGATACAACAGTGAAATTAAAATCGATAAAATAGGCTGCTATCTAAAAAAATCAAGTTACCTTGGGCTAAAGTTACAGCAAATGTTCAGGACTATAGTGGACACCTGTATATAAGTATATCAATTTCAATTTCACTGTTGTATCAAGCTAAGTATGTATGTATGATATTTAAAATATAAATCTAAAAAATATAAACTACGCCACCTTAACCGAAAGCTTGTAGCATGGCCATTTTTTACAAAAGCGTAAATAACACCGTTGTTATTACAGATAGACATATAGTAGTTTGTATAAGATGACGTTATTTTTCTTATTTAATTTAAAAATGGAATAGTATATAGGCTGTTCCATTTAAAATAACGGAGTAAGTATGCGTTTTACTACTTTTGGAACAGCCTGTATAGTCAAAAATATTTTTAAGTTATGTACCATTAAATTCTGCCTATAAATTAAAAAATTTATATAAAAGACTTTTTCCTAAAATGAGACACCTGTACATCTTTTATCCTTTTTCCGTGGATGAAAATATATGAACAAATAGTAATTTGGTTTTGAAGAGAAAATGTTATTTTTTAAATAAATATTTTTTAAATAAATTATTCATGCGTTTGTGCGTAGCCCGAATTGAAATAGAAAAAAGGAATCTATGATTTTATAATTGAAGTGTTCTCTTGTATAAACACTGAGCTATGTTTTGTGCATGACAATCTCACTTGGACATTTGTTTATATATTCGTACTCTACATTTCTCTTCAGTAATCTGGGATAATCATACTTGTTTTGTCAGATACTAAAAAACAAACAGTTCTGTCTAAATACGCGCTTATACAATAGGAATAAATGTTACAGTTAAATCTCATTGTCTACATGCTCCCTAACAAATAGAAACGTAAAATAGGAAATACGAAAATTATATACTAACAAGGGAAAATCTCGAACCCGGAAATTCAAATTTATCTGAATCTTTTGAAACATGTTGATCACGAATATAGATAGGTACGTACTACGCATTTTTTTTTCTGAGGAAAATTATTCTGATTCGGTAAAATAAATTTTTGAAAATTGGAAAATTTTCCATTCTCGTTAACGGTAAGAGATACAACTTAAAACGAATATTGTTTGTTTGGTTAAGGTTTATCAAGCAGACAGGAACACAGACAGTTACAGTATTTTTTTCATTAGATCAGATTGTTTGTAGTCTGAAAGATGTAATTTATCGAAGGCAAAGAAAATGAACTAACAATAAGATAAGCAAGCAGTGAAAGCGCGTGGATTGGACCAAATTCATTTAAAATTCAGGGTTTGTTTTTTTAGAAAAACGTTCGAACACGTCCATTTTTATTTCTGACTGCAGGTTTTTTTATGGTAAATTCATGTATACAATATGGCTCCAAAAATAGCTTACGACAACCGACTAAATTTTCTTGAATGAAAACACCTATTTTTTATTTCATTTTTGAATTCTGCATCGAATTCTAAGAATGTTTCATATACCATGTCCTATACTTCAACTCAACAGTTCTCGAGAAATTTGCGATTGATTTTTTCAAAATTTGTGAGGACGCGTGAGTTAGAGCAAATTCGTTTAAAATTCAGGAGCTTGTTTTGTGTAAATTTATTTAAAAAAATAAGCAGAACAAATCAAATTAAATGTTTAAATTGTTGACCATTAACTTCCTGACAATAAGGAAGTCGATATTCAATTTCTTGTAATATTTCAGTTATTAACATTTACATACATTAAATAACAAATTAATGTATTTCTGCTTTTAACTGTAATAACTAGGAGTAATTTTTCCAAGGCAAAATTTTCTCTTCACGCAGGATTCGAACTACATCCCCTCGTTTGCCGGACGAGCGCTTTACCAATTAAGCTAGTAGAGGACGAGGTTCGAGCGTAATTATTACAGTTAAAAGCAGAAATACATTAATTTGTTATTTTCTCACTGTAAAAAACTTGCAACCTTTGCACTTCAGTTAAAGTTTGTGGATGGATTTGTTGTATTTCGACCCTAATTCTATTCATCAGTTCTTCAATATTTTCTGGTTTATTGAGGTATACTTTGGATTCCAGATAACCCCATAGATAAAAATTTAATGGGGTTAGGTCTGGAGACCTATCCGGCGATTCGCTATAACCTCTCCTTCCGATCCATCTATTTGGCAACATATTATGTTTAGAATTTCGTACTGTTCGTGAATAGTGTGGGGGCGCTCCATCCTGTTGGAACTATATTGAATCCGCCTGTATATTTGGGTTCTCACAATTCGGGTAAAGTGCATTTAAAACTTGGTATTATGGAATTTTATAGTAGATTTAAATAATTTTCAGAATTAAGTTTTTCTTCAATAAAAAAGGGGTCTGCAATTGAGGTACTCGCAATTTCGGCCCATACATTTACTTTTTGAGGGAATTGTGTATGACTTTCCACACTCTAGTGTGGGTTTTCTGGTGCCCAATAACGACAATTTTGCGTGTTTATCGAACCATTCAAACAAAATGTTGCTTTGTCGGTAAAAACTACCCTACTTAAAAGGTACGAGTTGGCATTGTATTTTCCATCATTATTTCGCAAAATTCTAATCCGCAGTTGAGATCATCTTCAATAAGTTCCTGAACTAAATATATTTTGTGTGGGTGCCATTTGTGCTTGTGTAAGTATTTTAGAACAGAAGATTTATAGACTGACTGGTCTGCAGATACTTTTCGAGTTGCTTTTTGCGAATTTTCTTTTAAATCACGCAAAATATTCAATTGTGTGTCCTATGGAACTGAAAGATGGTTGGTTTTATAATTGTCTCTTACGTGATCCAGATTTCTAAACTTTTTTTTTCTATCTTACTGACTACCGATGGTGTAATAGGTCTCTCCGGGTACTTATTATTAAATAATTCGCAAACTTGAGCTTGTGTTCGGGCCCTGTCGCCATGCCCTACCATCATCAAAATTTCTATTCGTTGCTTCTCAGTTAAACGTGCCATTCTTTCAAAACTGTGCAAATGCATTTGACAATTACATACTTGAAGAGTCACTATACGTGACAAATGACAACTTAGCTATCGAAAATACCAGAATTAAAAAAAAAAGTAAAATAAATACACAATGCAATGTTTTGCGCGATACAAAAAAATCTCTAGCAATATGGTCTTACAGTTATGAATTTCTGGATAACTGTTGAGTTTAGGCATGGTACACGAAACATGCTTCGATACAAAATTCAAAAAGGTGTTTCTATTTGAAAAAATGTAGTTGGTGGTCGTGACTTATTTTTTGGGATACACTGTATACATGAATTTATCATAAAAAAAAACTCCAGCTAAACACAAAAATCAACGTACCCCAGCGTTTCTCAAAAAAACAAACTCCTGAATTTTAAATGAATTTGTTCCAACCTACGCGTCCTCACTGTATAACTCATCAAACTTGAAATTAATAATTGTTATGTGTTGGTTATAGTGTTGAAAATGGTCGCCATAAGTATCATAAATGTAACGTTCGAAGCATAGTAGCCAATAATAATAATGGGCCCTCTGGGTATAGCAACGAAATCGAATTGGAAATATCCTTCTGGATGCTTAAAGAAAAACATCGTTTTCACAGGGAACTGATACTACTGTAGAATTTTTGCAACCGCACAGACCACGTTTTCTTGAATTTGTAGAAGAGGTATATGCGTCCACAAGGAAAGAAGTGTTAAAAGCAATAAATAGAAGCTTAAGAAGTGTACACCGGAAGAAAAACGTTTGTAACGTTAGAATATAAAACCAACGGTGTTACGTATTGGAAAAGTGGAAGGAAAGGACGACTTGCGTTGAATATCCTCCAGCAAAAGTTTCGCTAAGTTTCAGCAATGCTATGCAGCAATTGTACAGATAAATAGCGAAGTATATTGATACATAGCAACGATTTGTTCCTACTTGTATTATTTTATAGCATTATTAGATTCTTTTTTCTAGATAGGATGAAGCAATAAACAGACGTGGTACGTGATGACGGTAATTTTAAAAGCATTTGCTTTAATATTTTCTCAGCCTTGAACTCGATTCTTATAAAAATAATTTAATATTAAACAAACTATGAAACGACATTCCTGCATTTGCATATGAAAATTTAATAGTCTTCTCTCTATAAAAAGATCAAATGTAAGGAAAAAAACGAAATGCTTAATTTTAAAGGAAAATGTCCTTTTTCCATTCTTTACAACTTTACAGATTTTCTAATTCCCAGATTATACAATATTTATACACCTTCTTCTTATTTTCATATGTTATCGTTTTTGTATAGGTGTTCACTGCAAACGAGTAACTTTTTTAACTGGTTCTGCATATTCTTTTATTGTGAAAAATTTTTGTTTTGAAAATCACCACAGACGATTTTCAGCGTTGGGCAAAATAGAAGAAGCGATTAAATTTCTACAGCGACTAGATATACTCGCGTTTATTCGCGTCATGAGTGGGGAGTTGTGTTGGCCAGCGATTTTCCGAAAGCCGACAAAACGTGAGTATATCTAATCGCTGTAGAAATTTAATCGCTTCCCTTAACTTGCCCAACACTGACGATTTGTGTGTAAAATGTTTAATATTGAAATGTATGAATGTAAAATTTTTAATACTGAAATGCAGCATATTGACTACAACAGAAATAATGGAAAATAAAATTCATATTTCAAGACAGGTACTACTATGAACACCTTCTAACCGAGTGGATTTTGAAATAGCCAGTTACAGGTAGTTATATTCGTAACGATTTGATTTGATTTATACTATGACCTAACTCAATGTATTGAGCGTACACTATTGTAGAGTCGTAATCGCAATGTTCCGTCCGCCCTCTCGGTGCAAGCCTCGCGTCATCTCTGCCAGCCTCACATCGTCTTTGCGAGCCTCGCATCGTCTCTGCGAACCTCGCTGTGGTTGTCCTATTCACTTTCATTTGCTACGCCCTACTCTTTCTTTCGCAACAATATAGGTGGGCGCGCGTCTATGCTTAACGAAATGCATAGGTTTGCGAAGTGTTTTTTTTTCTTTCTGCATATGCCTTTCAATAACGGCTAAAACACCCGCCTTTAAAAATTAAAATACAATCTATTGGCGAAAATCAAGAAAATAATACATTTATTCCATGTGATGAACTAAAACTCGAACCATGTTGTGACAAAATGTCCACATTTGTAACTCTGTAAATATTTTGTTTAGTTTACGCGTTCTTTTTTGTACGTTATATTTTACGATATCCTTCCAAAATGCATAACCTCTTTGCTTAAATGATAAATCCACATCATTAAAAAATGTTTGTACTGTCCCAACAAACATTTAAGCGAGAATCACGAAAATAATTATTCAACCTTTAAAATGAAACGTAACGCCTTTCTCTCACCCAAACAATAGCAACTATTATTTGCGAATACTCAGTGTATTACATTAGCAAAATCCACAGGTCTGCGTGTGTGGATATTTTCTTTCATTCGAAAGAACATAACAGCTTTTAATATACCAGCGATAACTAATTAAACATCTATTTAAGAATTAAATTCATCGTAGAACTCTATACGATTGCGCTACTAAATTGAAGTTTAGATGCTAAATCCATAACATTTTACAATAAAAAAAAATGCGACCTTCATTAATATACTTAGAAAAAGAAATGGATTTAGTTAACCATGTATTATTCAGCTGAAGTTATGTTTTGTTTTTTTCTAAATAGGAGCAATGTGTCATAAAAGGTTTAAGTTACACTTAAAATATTATTTTAAGCTAAGACGTTTTTAATTTAGTAATAACTCTAGATGGCTTTCCTAGCGGTAATTCATAGTAAATATGCCTTTCGGATGTTATCCAGTTGTTTCATTTGATTTGACGTTTCGCTGATCTCGATGTCACGATTCAGAAGCTTTCCTAAAGACTATTGCCTCTTGCTCCTTGTTATGTACCACATTTCTGTTCCGCTTCGCCGATCTGTATCCCTTCCGGCCCGACAAACCGCATTGTTTGTGTGGCAATGTGACGACTCCGAAATGCTAGTTTTTAGGTGTTGCTGACTTTGTATCCATCTTTGTATTATTTTTGTATCGCGATTGAAATTGATAGAGTTCCTCATTATCTCGATTGATTCGCATATTATTCTCGGGTGATAGTGACAAGTTCCGGTTAATATCTTGACGTCTTCGTAAGCTATGTGATAGTTATCTCGTTAATGCACATGTTCGGCGACTGCAGATTTCTCCGTATGGCCGAGCGTGCGTCCCAATGATGTTCTTTTGGGTGATACAGTTCTTCCATGTCCAGTTTTAAGTTCGTATATGCCCCTCATTTGTAGTTTCGTCAGTGCGTCTTCGATGGTAGGTAGTAATTTTTCTTGTTCACTATATTGAATTGTGTAGCGATGTCTCGTTTTTTCCAAAGTCCTCTTCAGTCTATCAATAACTTCAGCTACGCTGCTCTTGGTTGTTATTGGTCTTCGACCTTTTCCTGTTTGCGTAGTTTTTGTATACTCTTAGCACTGTACGCGTTCTTCTGCAAAGCGTTCATAACGTTGTGTTTTGCTGCGCATGTGATATTCGTCGCTGTGAATTGAAAATAGACTTCTTCTATTGCAGATGATGGTTAGATATTGCATGAAGCTGTCGTCTTTATGTGTCTTCTTATGGTATACACTATAAACCAGTGTGTTTTCATCATTGTGTCTTACTAATGCGTCTAGGATGGCATGGTGCCATTTTCTTCGACCTCCATTGCGAATTTGATGCTGGCATATTGACTATTGATATGGAGCAGAAATTCTTTGAATACTTGTGGTCCATGAAACCATATTACGAAGGTGTTATCAACATATATGTACCAGAATTTTGGTTTTGATGCGATTCGTGGTATTTTTTAATCCGAAAACATACGACTTGTTTTTGTTTGCCTGGTTACTAAAAATTAGAATTTTTATTTTTAAACCTAAAATGCTGGGAATATTCACGAAGCCGTCATAACTATCACCATGACACCAAGATTAAAAATTAAAGATATTGCACTCTTTTGTTTTCTACGCCAACTAGCATACAACAAAATGCACTTTGACACTTTTTCATTTACACACTTGTCCTCTGCATTACTTTGAAAGAGATTTTTGGCGACTTCAATGAAATATATTATGAAACACTTCATATATCAGGTCAGCTCTCGGCTAAAATCTGAATTAAGAGTTATATTCTTATGTAGTATCACAAAAAAGTAAGCGGTTATAAAACGCGAGTTAGAGATGTACGTACATTACTTATTTTAATATTGCTTTGTGATTATAATTTATAATATTCAAAAGCATTATTACGCGAAGGCGGATATATACGCTGTAAAAGTTTTTTATCAAAAAACTTTTACAGTGTAATGGGTTAAATATGTCATTTATAGTTTTTTTTTTAACATTTAACATTAATGTAGAAAATTTGAAAGTATTTTATATTAATACTATCGCAGAGCTCAATTCAAACGTAAAGAAGGTGTACGTTGTACCTGCCCTCAAACCAAAATCCTTCCTAGAACAGCAATAAGTGTTTCAATTCGCTAGCCAATAATTTAAATCCGATATAATTCCCAATGAGAATTTTATTTATTAAATTTTGCGCAGGATATTGATGGCGTACAGGTTCTTTTTATAAACTACGTGCACAAAAAAATTGCAACACCTCGAAGGATGTCAAGGATGATCTTAACAAAACAACTGGCTACGTGTAAAAAGTCGCTGATAATCATATCACCCACATCTGTCAGAACTTTATACACGAAGAGGAAGTCGAAATTCTCCCTGGCCTGCTTTCCCTCCGGATTTAAACCCGATCCGGCATGTGTGTGATATGATGGGTCGCTACACTGAGAGAAATATCCATTTCATTTAAAAGGAATTGCATTTAACCAAAAGTTTTTGCGCGTTTTCTATATGGCCAACATAATTTGGTGTTTCCTTGAAAAGGAATATAATTTTAAATTCACGCATTTCTTCGGAAATAATATATTTTTCGTTGAAACAGTTCCTTTTCTTATAACATTTATTCATTTTAGACTTAAGCGTAAACACAACAAAATGCCGTGATCATTTTTAATCGAAATGAAAATGAATTATCTGCAAACCCATGCACTAAGGAGGGATTTGCCGTTAGAATGTTGTAAATCCTAGTAGTAGTGAGAGTTGGTTGCAGTGACCATCCTAGCACTATAGTGGCCGCTAAAGAAATCGCCCTTTCAATGGCGATGACTTCTATTAGATATTGTTCTGGTAAGTATACCAGATTAGTATGTTACGATCGTAGTTTCCAGTCTATTTTGTGTGAAATATTATGTGTTACTGGAATGAAATAGGAGATGCGCCATCTATGCAACAATTTCTCTAGTACACATAAGTATATCTGCTCATCTGCTGTACTATATGGGGAGAAAACTGCTATAGAAAAATAAAATGCGATATTTATTTTTACTTCTATGTAAATATTTAGTTTAATTAATAAATATTGCGCTAGCTTCAAATAAATCTATTAACCAAATTATTTATTTGATTGAATACAGGAATATTTTTAATATTCCTAAATCAAGTAATAATTTAGTAACTGTAACCAAATGCACGAAATGTATAACAGTTTTAAAACCTTCAAACAGTATATACTGCTGTAAAGTTCCTTGGAGGGTGTGGCGAAAAGAACCGCACTAAGAATGGTCAAGGAAGGAATGATTAGGCATAGGCCTCAATCTCCTGACGGTGATCAAACCTGGGATATGCCCCGGGATGATATGTTAAAAAAAATTAGCTTTGTGAAAGAATTCACCATAAAGCTAAGTAACAGGAGCGAGTGGGATCATAACACCATCTTGAACTTGAATAGAAATGCCATCAAATGGTACACTGATGGCTCCAAAACGGCAGAAGGAACTGGAATAGGAATATATGGGCCTAGAACTACATATTTCGAAAGCTTGGGGAAATACCTAAGTATATTTCAGGCGGAAATACACGCTATTGGAAGATGTGTTCAGTTCATTATGGAAAGGAACTATCGGAAGCAGGAGATTAT
This sequence comes from Protaetia brevitarsis, assembly GCA_004143645.1. NCBI lineage: Eukaryota > Metazoa > Arthropoda > Insecta > Coleoptera > Scarabaeidae > Protaetia > Protaetia brevitarsis. Next base: position 1,711,936 of record RXPK01000139.1, read on the forward strand.
CATCGTGTCTGATAGTCAAGCAGCCATCAAGGCGCTGAACTCATATGAAATCAGCTCCAAGATGGTCTGGAATGCCTAGGGAAACTAAATGAGCTAGGCAAAGAAATAAAGTAACCCTCCTGTGGGTTCCGGGTCACACAGGAGTGGAAGGAAACGAAATAACGGATAACCTCGCAAAAAAAAGGGGCTGGAATGCCTTTCGTAGGGCCTGAACCCTTTTGCGGATTAAGTAGCAGTACAATACTGAAGAAACTAAAAATGGAAATGGAGCAGAGAAAATCCAGTTACTGGGAAAATCTCCAAGGAATGAGGCAAAGTAAAATTCTTCTGGGAACTTATAACCAGAAGAGGTTTACAGAATGCATCAACCTGAGTAAGAACAATGTTCGCACATTAACAGGAATACTTTCAGGCCATTGTAGACTGAAAGGACACCTGAGTAAGCTTGGATTGGAAAAAGATCCTGAATGCAGATTTTGTGGGGAACAGGATGAAACATCCATCCACCTCCTCTCAAACTGCGTAGCACTGTGCAACCCGAGGGCATTGTACCTGGGTGCGTGTGAAATCGAAGAGGGAGACTTACCTAGACTGGGACCCTCTGACATCCTACACTTTTTAAAAGGAATAGGATTGGAAGGCCAGCTGTAAAGCAGCAAGAATAGGGGACACAATAGATCTTTTAGGTCGCAGTGTAACACCACCCTTCTATTACATACATACATACATAAAGTTCCTTGACTTATAAGTAAATCAGCATTAACTTAAAGAATTTCAATTATCTCAGAAATTTCTTTAACCTCGCGCAAAAAATATGCACTTTTGTTCTTTATTGTTTGTGTATCTGAGAATTGTGGACGTGAATAAAACTAAAATACTTCCGCGTAAATAAGCACTCAGCTTGAATAGAGGTGCTTGCATTTTCCGTTAAAAGGCAAAAGTTTTAAATCAATGTATACATGCGTGTCCACGCGAATAAACCAAAACGTCCGGCTCTTTTTATTTAAAATACTGTTATAATATATATAATAATTCAATAACACTTAAATGAAACTCAAATGTGTTGTTAAATACGTACATAATAATAACAATATAATATGTAATGTGTATTGTCTTACTTAAACAGGAGTTATACAGATATTATAAAATATTAATCGGTTACTTTTCGTCCAAATAAAATAAACATTTTTCTGCGAAAAGGTATTCTTTTCGCTTAACATGATAGAAACCAAAAGTTATAAAACTTTTCATTTAATGCAAACTCTTTTCTCAGTGTACATAAGGCGTTTACCACAAGCAACAAACACCTTGCAGAAACTTCGTCGTCATCTACAGCAAGTCTGTGACATGGCGCAAGATGCCATTGATCATCTCATTCATAGCATGCCTCACAGTTAGACAGTGCATAAACAATTGTCGGGATTGGAAATTTTATTGATAAATGTTGATTGTTGGTATTTTTTTTTTCATTTGTTATGATTTACTACTGAAAAGCAGTAGTTATGATTTATTACTTAAAACTTGCCAATTTTTTTTGTGACTCAGCTCCTTCAAGGTGTTGCAATTTTTTTGGCACGTAGTTTATGAACTAAGCTCTACTTCTTGTGATCCTTTTATCTACAGTACAATTTTTAATTTAAGATAGAGTTTAAAAAAAATGAAATTTATGAACTTGTTGACAAAATTTTGCAATACATTCTCTTCCGTTTATTTTTAATACAGTTGCAATAATTATGAAAATGATCGCGATCTTTCGCAAATTTAAAAAAGAACAGCTTCAATAAATAAAGCTTAAAGACATTCCAATTAAGCGTTTGTAAGTTCATTCACCGAAGCCATTTACTGCGAAATCAGCTGGTGACCAGCTATACAATTTTAACAAACTGCGTACCACACGCTGATATTTTATAAAACTTGTGTAAAATATTTTAAGCAAGCTGCAATTACGCTGATATTTTATAAAACTTGTGTAAAATATTTTAGCAAGCTGCAATTACACGATTTTTTGTAGGTGTTTGGTTAAGTGTTATTTCAGAATTATTATATTTGTAGTATTAAATAAATAACAAAGTTATGTTGACCCAAACGCAAAAGAAACATAGGTTATAGACACGGGCATTCAATTTGCCTTGCAAGAAGCTTTAGATAACACATTTATCACTTCATATTAATAATATTTGTTAGTATTGAGATGTAAAATTGGTTCTAGATTAATAGAATAGGTAAAAACGGCTTCAACTTCACTGTAACAGATACTTCCGCAGGTGCATATAAACATCATGTAATAACGCATTAATTACAAATTACAATGATACCGTACGTACTAACACGCATAGCTTTTAATGTTACATAATTTTCAATGAATATGCATACTAAACGGATGAACTAATGGTTATTTTATGTACAACGCCTAACATAAACCCAACGACCAAGTATAAACAGAATTTATAAGCATTGCAAATTTCCATCACAAATACACTACATTTTGACGTCTTTCATTCGCTATAACCACCGCATGGTAATGAGGAGCAATTTCTCAAATTTCAATGAGAATACGATACGTTTGTATGCATTCGTAAACAATAATGTGCAAGAAAGGTATTATCTTCATTCGCCTGCTTTCCAGTATCATTCATGCGACACGGTACTATAGTATTTCCGCAGACATAAACTCATTCCTGTAAGTGCTGTATTTTTTGTTAGATTTCCATTAGTTCTTTGTTATCTTGTGTACTTCGGCAGATGAAAAGCTATGCTTTTAAACAACTCCATCGCTTTCATAAACTTTTTAATAGGTACATCAGTGACAAATTATTTCTTTGATCATTTAATACGATTCAACAATGAACATGTCATATAATCATATACACAAACTATTTATTCGATTAGTGACTGTTTGACAAGGAAACTAACAAGTAATAAAAAAAAAATGTGTATCCATATATTTTCAACTTAAAAATTAAAAGTAAAAGTATTGCAGATTCCTTTTATGCTTTTACGTTGGTTCGAGATCTTAACAAATTTAGCCAGAAAGTTCTCAAGACTTGTTTACATTTCGTTCAATATCATATAACTTAATTCCTATCAATAACACAGTATGAATCGAGAAGTAGCACAGACGCTTTCACTAGATTAATTATAAATATTAGAACTGTTGCTCGAATCGGGTAATCTGTTTCGAGTACATGGCTACCCGGATTCTTTTGCTACGGACTACCCGATTTCGGATAAAGCTCAATTTCGAATTAAGCTCGATAGCCGGTTAATTCGCAACCGGATAGTGCAGTCCTAGGTGATATACTGAGGAATCCAGTAACTAAAAAGCAAACCTTCTGTAAACAGTAAAATTTATAATTACATATTGAAATAAAGATAAGCAGAAGCATCAAGCATTGAAAGATGTCCTTATTGATTCTTACAAGTAACTTGCCTATTTACGATTAATTTTAATATAAAAACTTAAATTTAATTTAAATAGAACGTTTGAAGTTCTGTGTCTATTTTTTATTTTATTCTCATATTTCACAAATGTAGTGATAAAATTGATATACATTGATGAATGATTGATTGTGATTGATTGAGCTTCTTATTGCATTAACTATAAGTTTTTAGTTAATATTAGCTACAAATGATATTACCTGATTAACATTGATATGTATTATTATTCAATACAGTAAATAGTGCAAGACACAAAGTTTTGTCTTTATCTTTTTAATGTAAGGGAGAACATGCAGGCGAAACGTCTTATTGACAAAATTCTATCATCAATCCCTCTGCTATTTGGCCTTTAATTTCTTTTTAATGGAATCTCTGATAACATAATTAAAACTAAATGAAAATAAAACACAAAAACTAAGGTTTTGTTTAAGGTAGAGTAATGTGTATTCTAGGTGTTACTTTTGTGATACTTTTTAACTTCAGATTTGAATTGGAAATGTCATATTAATCAGATATGTCAAAAATTAAATATGTATGTCTATCAAATCAGAAAAGTAGCGGGCCTCACTGATATGAAAACAGCTTTAATGCTATATTATGTCATTTTTTTTTAGTTTAGTCAACTACAGTATAATTTTATGGGGACCATCTTCCCATGTTTTAAGAATTTTTAAAATCCAAAAAAAAAATTGTTAGAATAATTAGCAAAAAGTCACCAAGAGAGCATTGTAAACAACTGCTTAAAGATTTAAAAATATTAAGTGTACCCTCTTTATATATTTTTAACTGTTTAATCTATGTAAGAGAAAATATTTTACACAGATGATACATTACATTACATGATTATAGGACGCGTGGTCACAGTGACTTACATATACCGTACCAAAGAATTAACGCAACTCAGCAGACCAGTACATATCAAGCAATTAAATTTTATAATATTCTGCCAAATAATTATAAAAAATTTACCAGCTACGACCTTTAAGTTACATGTAAAACACGTACTACAGCAAAAAGCTTATTGTAATATTGATGAATTTTGTTAGATATTATTGATTCTTATACATATATTTTTTTGTTTTTCTTCCTTTTCGTTTTTGCATGCTTTCATATCTTTGTTACTTCCTTTCATTTTCAGCAGTTTTTGTTTTTAGTTATTCAGTTTTTGTCTTATATTAATTATCTGCTATTGTTTGACTTTCTGAATGTAATGTTGTTATTACTCGAAGAAATATTATTATTATTAACCTTTCGGATGTTTGGATCATGAAAGGAACTGATTTTGTTGAGAGCGGGCAATTAAATTTGATTGAATTTTGATAAGAGAGATTGTATTAATTAACCCACGACTGTGGGACGACCGACGATAAATATTGAAATGAAAATAAAATCCAAACAATATCTATAGACAAAAATTACTAGAAATATAGCAAAACCCCCAACACAATAATTTGGAAAATACATATTCATCAAACGGTTTGTATTTTCATTGCTCTTTTGAAAACGGTTTATTTATAAATTTTGTAGAACTAATTTCCTATAGTACAAGCTTTATATTTTATTTTATTAAACAAAGAACACATTATAAGCTCTTTTATCATTTTATTTATTAATAGACACTCATTCATTAAAATAAGTCTTTTTTAACTTGATTCTTGCTTTAAAACGCATGTTTGAAAGCTAGTTTTTTTAATGCACTATTAATAATGCATTGTCAACAATGTAATACTAATTCCTATAGAAGTATCTGATATGCCTGCGGTTACATACATGTATGTATATTATGCAAATTTCGTTTTCCAGTACGTGCTGCACAGAATGCAAAGATACACGCTTAAAATATAATTGTAAAACACGGCTTCGATAGAACAATAGTACGGTGGAAATTTACATGTGTAATTAAGTATGCACGCAGTTTAAAATTTAAAGGTATTCAGTTTAAACGAGCAGCATTTAGTTGTCAGAAACAGAGGACCGGCGTCGATTTTTTAGTTGAAAAAATCTTTTGTGAACAACAAATTTCGGTATCTTTTTTTTGTCTATTGTTTATGAATATTCTGCATCTAAATTACATGCTAGTCGGAAAGAAAATCCTGGCACAAAGTTAAATGTTGTGGAAAACTTAACAAACGTGTGTATAAATGTATAGAAATTAATATACAAGGTGTAGTACAGCTTCTTGATGCAGATGTAGTTAAATAAAAATCAATATTTTTTAACAAGCAGTATACTTACATTTTAAGTATACATACATTATCGCTAGTAGTAACAACTTGTTATGTTGTGATATGTGTGTTCTTAAAATAATTATTTCCATGTTCAAAATTTGGCACATAATCTTCAGCATATCCTGGAAAGAATACTATGTATCGTTGTTACATCTACAATTTAGAACTTGTTCGCTATATCAGAACTATTAAACTTAAAATTAACCTTGCCTTAAAATTCTACCAAAAGAATATTGTGTACAAGTATATAAATATCCATACTTCAATTTGAAAGATACTCAGTACTTTATGCCTAGACTTTTTCATTATAATCATCACTTATACAGGGTGATCCTCAATATATGCGACAAACTTTAAGAGTTGATTGCTGAGGTTATTTTGATCATAAAAGTTCATATGAAAACGGTTTGGTTTTAAAGTTATCGAATATTTTAATAATAAATTATGAACTATGACTAACACGATATAATATCACAATTGGTTCTTCAAAAAAAAACTATTGTATTGAGAGGGAATTGTTTATTTGTCATTTCAATAGTTGTCAGAGTATTCATTCAGTTTATTGCCAGTTCCTGTTTTCTAAAATGAATTACACGAATGCTGAGATGAGTGATGTGCATTTTGTTTATGGTTTTGCCAATGGAAATTCGCGTGCTGCTAGACGTCTTTATGAAGAACGATACCCGAACCGTATCATCCCGCATCATTCAATATTTGCCCGTCTTCACCAACGTCTTAGTGAAACGGGAAATTAAAAAAAAAAACGGACGACTGATAACGGGCACCCATCTACAGTGAGAACTCCACAAGTTGAAGAAATGGTACTAAATGAAATTGAGGAACATCCTACTATAAGCACCAGAAAAATTGCGTTTGCTTTAAACATTAGGCAGGCCACAGTTTGGAGAATATTGAAAGATCAACTGCTGTATCCATATCACATTCAACGGGTGCAGGCACTTTTGCCGGCAGATTTTCCGCAAAGAGTGGCTTTTTATCAATGAATGCAACACAAAATCGCTCAAAAATCCTGACTATTTGGCTCAAATATTCTTCACCTTCGAGGCCACATATATGGGCCGAAGAAGTTTCGCACGAACTAGTGAATGCCCGTCATCAACATCAATTCTCTGTCAATGTGTGGGCCGGAATTGTTGAAGATCACTTGATAGGTCCACGTTTTTTACCGATGCGGTTAAATGACAAGGTATACCGCAATTTTCTTGGAGAGGAGCTACCACTACTGCTGGAAGAAGTTCCGTTGCAATTAAGATTACAAATGTATTTTATACATGACGGTGCTCCAGCGCATTTTAGTTCAGTTGCTCACGAGTTTTTGGACAATATGTATCCAGATCCGTGGATAGGACGGGAAGGTCCACAACCGTTGCCTCCTTGGTCTCCAGACTTAAATTCTTTGGATCTTTTTCTCTGGGGACCTTATGAGGCATTTTATTGCGTGCAGTATCTACCAAGTAATGCTACAGAAGCTGGCGTCATAGGTCAGCTTCTGTAAAGCTTCTCGTTCTTAACAAAAAACTCAATTCGTAGAAATAACTCGAATAATAAAAGCTTACAGAAATTTACATTGAATACTCTACCACAATTAATAGGTTATTTTATCCATAGTTTTATTCTCCTCATTCTTTAATGACATTATAAGCTTTATGAATGAATATTTTGTCATAAATTATCCCGAAATCTACAAGTTCAATGCTGTCAAAAGTTAATAACTGGTTTTGTGCAAATAAACTCTTCTTGAACGCTGAAAAGACAACATACATATTATTTGATAACCTTGCAGCGTAGCGACAATTCAGCTGACAGAGATATTCTTGAAAGCAATAATACCAAATTTGTAGGTATCTAATTTCAAAATCAATTAAAATGGAATGAACATTGTAAGGATTTAAATAGGAAATTAAATACTACCACTTAAAAAATAAGAATTCTTAGATCGATGTTAATCTAGAAAATATAAAATTACTATATTTTGCCGAATTCTCGTTTATTGTACGGAATTATTGTGTTGGGTGAATAGCCTAAGCGTAAAATCAATTTTTCATACACAAAAAAGAGCCGTCCTTCCGAGCAAAAACCAAAGCACTCCATGCAGACCTTTATTTCAAGAATTCTCTATCTTAACAATTTTCGATTTATCTATATTACAAGTACCGCACACATTCGTGTAAACAAAAATAAGCTCATTGTTGAGAATACTGCAGACTAACAAGATCGGCTAATAGTCCAAATTTTATGTGTAGTAGGATTTATAATAAACTACCAGTAATAAGAAATCTATGTGAACCTTTCAACAAAATCTTTAAAACAATTTTAAAAAATCTACCTATAGTATTAGGCAGAGTGCACACTGGAGGGATACTACACGCAATACGACAAGCGACACAAACAGCAACACGACAATTACTTAAAATTACACGGTACGTGTCGTGTTGCTGGTTGTGTTTTGCACTATTTTGGGAAATAAAATCAAATTTAAAGTCATTTTGTATGACCAGAAACGCGCTAGTGTGTGATTACCCATATAGATAAACAGATATCCAAGAGCGTAAAAACTAATAATTCATCTATTAATGCTGGTTGCATTTATGCATAATATGACTTTTAACGTCTGTAATGGTTCTACTGCACCTTCTGAGGCGGACATTACTAAAGCCGGACAAACTCGTTCGGAGAAGCGGAGAAGCAGGAAACTCAGTGGCGTTACCTACATACAGTCTATGCCTAGGAACTTGCATATGTATCTACATACATATGTACCTACATAGTTTTGCGAAGTTAGTAGAGAGTATTATCTAATAAGGTTCTGTATTCACATGTAAGAGAACTTCATATTTACAAAGGAAAATCTAGGAAGTATTATTTGGTTACAAATTTTAAAAACTTATTAAATTACAATGAACAGTAACAATAATTAACATAATTTAGTGAAAATGGCTTCCCCTGCTTTTGGCCTAGTTGCATCAATATTTTGAATAGAAGTCTTGAGGTAAGAGCGTTGATTGGATTTATTAAGATTTAATACAGTTTTTTGATAGTCGTTTAAATTTAACGTGCCGCTAGATATAACAAACTTACTCTTATTTTCAAATGTATTGTTGTGGAAAATTAGAATGTTTTGATATTAATAATATGTAAATTATTTCTAATCAATGATAAAAAGACTTACTAAGTTATTGTTTTATGATTTTAAATAGTTAGTGACTCTTTATTACTGCTTGTTTTATCTTTTTTTTTTTTTAATAAAATACAAGAAAGAAAGAAAATTTCACTATTACCTATTTAAATAAGTAATACAATTTTATATTTTATCTTGCTACAGTGCTTAAAACATATTCAAAATATAAATTATTTTAGCAATTCTTACTTTTCAATGAAAGCCTGCACGGATGTATTTGAGTGCTGCAGAAATATAAATAAACAGCTACATCTAAGACGCCGCCAATGCGTGGAATATTGCGATAACACAACTGCGTTGTGGTTCGTGTCAAACAAACAAGTTATGTATGTATATACACGTCATCACTGGGCATTGAAATATTCCACGTGATTTACGGGCACATGTAGTTTTTATACATGGGTGTGTTTTTTTTACTCGGTCAAAACTACTAGAGGATTTATACGGGCAATCGGGAGCTTTTCTATCAACACCCGTATGTGCGTGTGTTCGTTCGGACGGAGACCTCCTTGCTTTAGACATTACCTGATCCCTCATTTAAAGGGTTTATCTCCTCACAGCATATGAATCTGAAGGCCGTATTGACTATAAGCAAACCGTAATCTTAGTTTTAAAATATAATAATAAATACTCAATAAAATTGTTTTAGTTGTTGTCTTCAGTAATTATGAAACCAGCACATTTTAATGTGACATTTATTGATAATTAAAGTTAACAGAGAACGGTCATTAAATAGTAATAATAAAATTACATATGTTATGAAATTTTATATTTAATGCCGGTTCTCTATTGTTTATCTTTATTTTTAATTAATGATAATATTTTAATTAGTGTTTCCATTTGACGGTATAAAGTCTGAAGATAGCCAGTTTCGACAGAAACATGTAGTTTTTTATAGATTGTAATAAAATAAGGATGGATTGAAAAATATGTGTTTTGTATCTGGATATATTTATCCATTCAAAATATGTTAGTGTCTACTATTGTTTTATATTGTGATACAATCATTATTATTTATTACTATTTCCTACGATCTAGGATACTTATTTCACCACATATTTTCAATTCCGACAGTTAGATTTATTGTCAAAGACTTAAAAACTCAAGTTAATCATTGGTTTCCTACATTTTATTGATGTGAAAATCACTTTAATTTTGCCGCGTAAATTTTATTGAAGATTTTAAAGTATGTAACAATTTGGGTTTGGAGTTAGTTCAGAAATTCATATAGTTATTTTTGAAGCGAAGTTAAAGTATAAAGAATATTTATTAGGGACAGTGTAGCTTTCCGCTCTCATCCGTTTTTGGAATCGTAGTAAAATAACCGCGGATACTGATAAACGAATCGTATTGCGCAGCGCGTGCTTTTTTATTTATAGTGATGGGCTAAAAATATCGATTTATATCTTCGCACAACAGCTGTTTTTTATCGATACATAGGCCGTGTTCAGTGTACGAATTATCGTATACACGGTATTCCACGTAACTGGTTCATTAAAAGTTTATGATGTTCTATTATTTACTTATATTTGAGATTTTGGCACCAGTATCTGTTCGATTGGAACTATAAATGTAAAATACCTTAACCAAATATCACTCCGGTTGACCGGAAGTGGATGTCAACTTTCTTATTTTAAATAGAATGATATAATTTTTTATTCATTTTTGGATTCTACAACTATAAATACGTCAGGTTTTATTAGCTATTCCTATAGCTACATGTTGCCGTTTTTGAGTTATTTAAGTTTTTCTTTTTTTTTAGTCATAATCATTGCATCATTGAGAAATTAATATCTCGGTTAATACTGCAAGTAGAGACTCCAAATTTGCTATGTTATGAATGTAGATATAACTCTAAGAAATGGTACAGACACTTTACATTCTAACATACAGGGTGTTCAAAACTTAGGAACAAAGTGACATATTTTCAAATGCAGGAAACTCATTTTTTTTAAATAGAACACCCTGTATTTTAATTCGGAATTAGCAAGTAAATATCATCCCCTATAACTTTATATGAGCATTCCCTATACCTATCTTTAATAGATTTTAAGATATGAGCGACCTTTTGTTGAACAGACTAAGTATTCTTTTTTTTTAAATAGAACACCCTGTATTTTAATTCGGAATTAGCAAGTAAATAGATTTTGAGATATGAACGACTTTTTGTTAAACAGACTAAGTAGTCCTATCTTTGCGTGTTTAACAAAAAGTCGCTCATATCTCAAAATCTATTAAAGATAGGTATAGGGAATGCTTATATAAAGTGATAGGGGATGATATTTGCTTCTTAATTCCGAATTTAAATACAGGGTGTTCTATTTAAAAAAAAAGAATACTTAGTCTGTTTAACAAAAAGTCGCTCATATCTCAAAATCTATTAAAGATAGATATAGGGAATGCTCATATAAAGCGATAGGGGATGATATTTACTTCTTAATTCCGAATTAAAATAGAGGGTGTTCTATTTAAAAAAAATGAGTTTTCTGCATTTGAAAATATGTCACTTTGTTCCTCAGTTTTGAACACCCTGTATGTTAGAATGTAAAGTGTGCTTACCGTTTCTTAGAGTTATATCTACATTCATAACATAGCAAATTTGGAGTCTCTACTTGCAGTATTAACCGAGATATTAATTTCTCAATGATGCAATGATTATGACTAAAAAAAAAAGAAAAACTTAAATAACTCAAAAACGGCAACATGTAGCTATAGGAATAGCTAATGAAAACTGACGTATTTATAGTTGTAGAATCCAAAAATGAATAAAAAAATTAGATCATTCTATTTAAAATAACAAAGTTGATATCCATTTCCGGTGAACCGGAAGTGATATTTGGGTTAAGGTATTTTACATTTATAGTTCCAATCGAACAGATACTGCTGCTAAAATCTCAAATATAAGTAAATAATAGAACATCATAAACTTTTAATGAACCACTTACGTGGAATACCCTGTATATCAGTAACTGTTTCCGATACCTCACATCGCAACCGCTCCGTTGTATGTTACTGATGTAATATTACAATTCCCAAAACTGCTCGGGAGCAGCCACGTGTTCCGAACGCAGCCATATATTCCTAAAAAATTGATGTTCATTGATAGAAATCGGCATAAATCACTAAATACAAATTCTGTTGATGTATTTTAATTTAAAATAAATATTGGTATTTTATTTAATGAGAAATATTTTCCACTGGGCAATTAAACATTAGATGGCGTCAGGTTTTAATACATTTAATAGGTGTAGAAAAGGTTAGTATAATAATAAAAAAAGCGTCAAACCAAGCAGGGTTTATTTCCCTAATATTAAATTGCAATTCAAAAATTGTTCGTGCGTTATACCTATTCTCAAATCCGTGGACACACTGTTATAATATAATATCGCTGTTTTGTTCGTTGTTCCCATTATTAATTCCTAAGCTATCGGCAAGTAATTAACATTGCAGCCGGTTGAAGAGCTGGGCGCTAAGATTTAGAACAGTTCTGTACGGATTCAACAATTCAAGAATGTATTCTGACCGTAGTCGCGCACTCATTAGCACCAAGGTCATTAAAATAGGACGAAGGATTTTATTCATAAATACGGGTAGTGCCATTAGTGATATATTTCTATACTGTGGCGAAGTATTGTACTGTTGATAACCCCCCTTGATAGTTTAGGTAAATAATGGCGTGATGGTAATTTCAGAAATATTTTGTTTTTTAGTACAAACAGTATGAGCCACACGGAGAAAAAATGTGTTTATATTTATACCGATTGTGTTATGGTTTATCACAACTGCAGGTAATTATTGTGACAACGACAATGACCTGTTTTAGATACTATGAAATTTATAGTAAACCCTCAATAGTCTGACAACTCCAACTTTCTTCTAAATTCAACAGCATAAAAATGTCGAGACATTTTGCTACAACTCTAAAACTAAAACAATATGTGTTAACATATAACACGATATGCGTTAGAACTAACAATAAGTTAATTTATGGAGTAGGCTTGTCATACTTGCTAATAAAATTACAGCATTTTGCCTGTTAACATAACGTCAACTTACAACCACAATAAAAGGTAATATCATGTTATTTTCGAGATAAACTATCCACAAATTCGAAATTCACCAGTTGTAAGGTTGTTACTGCAAAGCAACAGAGTGGTATAAACCTTTTTTTTTAGCAGCTAGTTATTTTCAAGGATAATATTCACCAAAGTAATTACAAAGGTATTTTTGTAATTATAACAACGGCGTTTTTCTCCGTACAATCATTCTTCTTTTTTGCACACCTCGTAAGTTTGAGATAAGATATGGTTAATGTTATACAGGGTGAGTAGTCCGTTATGGGATGATATTGACTTTAACATCTCTCACAAAAGATTTTTGAATGTGGCATCATACATGGCGGAAAGAAATGCACATTCTAAAAATATTTTTACGTTCACGGGGTGTATCAGTTTTCCAGAACTGTACCGAACTTATTTTTTTCAAATGAAACCATACTAATTTTTATAAGGATGCTGATTTTACATTAAATTTTCAAGTACCATGTTTTCATTTAACATTTTTTTTTCGGCATTATCATTAATAATTAAACTCTAAAATTTGCTGAATAGTTTAGGGAAGCTTAGGTCTTTCTTGTGAATTGAATGTTATTTGGTAAAATTATACAGGCTGGTCCCCAGAAGCCATCAATTTGTGTGATATTAAACGGCTTTTACTTTGTTATTTTAAATTCAACACCCTATATTTTTTCCATAATATGCACTTTTTATGATCTTTCATAAAAAGAAGGCTGTGGAACGCTTTTAATAACTAAAATAATATTAGTGCAGACAAAAATATGTTCCAAAATAGCAAACAACTTTTCTAGACTTTTACCTGCCAAAAGCAATATAGTAATTTAATAAAGTTAAATAACATATAACAGAAACATAACTACATTAAATGTTCTTGTTCAACACATGCTTGCAATGACATTAAAAATAATTCATTAACATGTTGCTATTTTATTTATTGTGCGAAATGCGTCACGAATACGATTCATCATGTTTGTTTTTCCTGTTGGTGGTTCTTGGTAAACTAAATGTCTCACATAGTCCCATAGAAAGATATCTAATTTATTAATTCTGGTGACCGTGGTGGCCCCCTTACTGGACCTCCTCTGCCTATCCACCTATCCACGTCTAAAGATCTCCTAACTACTCTGCTATAATGGGCCCGGCACCAACGTGTTAAAACCACATTCTCTTGATTTTCCAAAAGCTTCAAATACTCCCCGCCAACATTCCCTTAAAATAAATATGGTCCAATGAAGTATCTATTGCTGTCCAAACGTTTATTGACCATCGATGTTATGTTAGTGATCTAATAGTCTCATAAAATGGAGATTTGCTGTGTCATGATAATGAAAATTATGGCGGTTTACATAGCCAATTTTGTGAAAGGTTGCCTCATCAATAAATATAAGATAATTAAAAAAAAATTATTTTCTTGGCGAAATTTGTCTAAGGCCCATTCCGGAAATCTCAAACGTTTTTGAAAATCACCGGCATCAAGTTCTTGAACCAATTGAATATGAAATGGATGAAGTTTATGTTTTTACAAAGTTTTCGATACTGAAGTTTGGTCGATGCACAGATCATTAGTTATTGTACGTGTACTTGCATGAGGATTTTGCACCACGCTTAATAGTATAGCAAAGTCATTTTCTTCATGGGTAACAGGCTTCTCGCGTTCTTTTTTTCGTGTTTCATTTCTTCTGAACGATCAAACCTTTCCCAAAATCCTTCAAACGCTAGAGCGGTGGGATATCCGCGATTAGGAAATCGTTGGCCGTAAATTCGGAAAGTAAGCATAGAATTTCGTTCTCCTTCACCCCAATGCATACACCATATCAACAAGCTCCTCGTGATGGAAATTCATTTTAATTAACACTAAATAAAGAAAATTCTACTAACATAGCCTGTTTGACAGTTTGATAATTATGACATTGTTTCATTGTGTGACAATTTCTAAAAACGTCAAATAATCTCAGAAAGTATAAGTTTTAGATATATGCTATTCCTAACAAAAATGAAAGATCATAAAAAAGTGCATATGATGAAATAAATGTGGGGTGTTCAATTTAAAATTACTAAAAAGTAAAAGGCGTTTAAATATCATACAAATTGATTGCTTCTGGAGACCATCCTGTATAATTTTACCAAATAACATTGAATTGGTAAGAGAGACTTAAGCTTTCCAAAGCTACTCAGCAAATTTTAAAGTTTAATTGACAATGATAATGCCGGAGAAAAGATAAATGAGCACGAGCATTTGGAAAATTTTAAAAAAAGTGAAATAACTTGGCAACGTTGCATTCGAAATTTGAAATGAACATATGTATTCGTAGCATTCATTACAAGGAATAAAAACGCCTAAAAAATTAAGTATGGTTTCAATTGAAAAAATTAAGTTGGGTCCGGTTCTGGAACACTGATACACCCCGTGAACGTGAAAATATTTTTGGACGTGCACTTCTTTCCGTCATGTATGATGCCACATTGAAAAATCTTTTATGAGAGATGTTAAAGTCAATATCGACCGATATCGAACTATTGACTCACCCGGAATATGTGGTGTGCTCAGTTTTGCCGTTGTTCTTTTTTAAATTCTTAAAATAATATTATTTTACATAATATACCTAAAATAAGGAAAACTCACTGCGATTCGTTATTTTCAAATATAAGATGACCTTCAGCGCGTTCGTACTCCTTCCCGACTTTCGCAGTGCCGTCTTCCGTCCAATAAGGAACCAAAACGCGGCCTCTGGCTCCCGAGCACCTCTGCACGTCCAAATCGAAGGTGCCGATGTTCTCGACCAATTCGTAATTCTGTTTGGAAAACTTGAATAAGCCACCATGATCGTCATCTAAAATTATGACGGTAGCCAAACTAGGAGTCCCGAGGGCATTCGGCGGTTGGGCGTTCCTCAGTCGCACGTAAAAGTGTTCGTCCGCCTCGAAGACATCGTCGTCAATCACTTCCAGCTTGAAACGTTTCTCCTTTTCGCCGGGCGCGAAGTGTAGAGTGCCTTTAGCGGCGATGTAGTCACTGCCGGCCGTCGCGGAACCGTCCTCGGTACAATATTCCACAGCTATGGGCCCGTCGGCATCGCCCTGTCGCATCACGGTTATTTCAAAGCGACCGCAACTCTCTAAAACGGTGTAAGTGGCTGGGTCGAAGCACACTCGGCTGCCGACCGGATTATATTCAGCCGCCCCGGACTCGCGCTGCAGCTCCGCTTTCACCTGTAAAATAAAGAGATTTGTTTCGCTTTCAGGTGGCTTTTAACGTGTAACTTATACGGCTGATGTACTAAAAAAGATGTAAACACAACCCTTGTTAACGTGCTACTTGATTTTATGAAGATGCTTTTAAAATTGCTTTCTAAAACATTAACTTTAGGGCTTGAAAAGAATTAGGAAACCTTCTTTCAGAAATTTTAGCGGACGTCAAAAATTGAATTGATTTGCATAACATTTTTTAAGGATTGATTTAAAACATACTCTGCATTATTTTAAATATATAGTTTAATAGTTTCATTAAGGAAATCAAGTTTAACTTTTTGTTAAATTATTTTCTCACTAATAATATGACCTAAACGCCCAAATTACCAACATTTTTCAATCATTGTATTTTTTGTGGAGTGGCTTTATTGGGAGAAGACCAACCAGGTTATCCCTATACTTTATGATTGTAAATTAGTAGTTAACAACTGCACTGAGAAAAATTGCGTATAGTCAACGCAAAATGCGTTAATTTAACACACTTTTTGAGTTGTACCGTAAAGTGGGGCAATTCCGATCAGTTTTATGTACTATTTCTGAGCTGCAATTGTTATTATTGATCGAAAAAATTGAAAAAAATTATATATAATCATACACCTTTTAGCTACACATACCACCATGTATATTAACCCAATGTATTAAAACACTATTTTTTTTAATACATCAAGCGTGATCGGTTTTGCCCCATAATAGGGGGCAATTGCCTTCGCATCCCCCAACAGCTTTCACCAATTACAGGGTAATGAATATAGCACCCCATTATTTTCTGATGCTTTCATAATGGATGAAGTGCTCTATTTTACTGTCCTGATAGCGCTTTGGAGGTATTTGGGGTTATACTGCTGTCTCCCGCCAGCCATACTTTTTTTTATAGTTTCTCACCATAATTTTCAATAAAACCAACGTAGAAACATGAGTATGTCATATTTCTACGTTGTTCTATGAGCATGTTCTTTGTTCTTTTACTTTTCAAACTGATCGGTATTACCCCATGAGGTGTTCATTTTCCCCTTACTCTCTTGTTATTTCAACACTTTCATAAAGTCAAAAAAAGAAACGGTGAAAAATGAATGACAATTGATTCTTTTCACCTTATCCCTTTTCGAAAATTCGCTTAGTCCTAGTGGGATTCCCCAGTACTAGTTTGTTTCCGTCTGTATTAAATATTACTCGTTGTCATTCCATCGGAAATTATTTTTTTAACACAGGAAACTTTAATGCAATACTTAAAAAGCCAGTTAGTTATCTATGTTATAAACAAAGTTTATTAAATGACTGTGTTGCAAAACTTTCTTATCCTTTCCATAGATGCTAGACTAAATAATTGCCGTAAAATCAGGATTGATCGATTTTACCCCATGCGATCGAAATTGCCCCACTCTACAACACAACCATTGGATTTATTGAGCCCATAAAACAGTGTTAGTATAAAATGTTGGTTGGACACTAAATTAAGTAACAATAGCACAAACAGATGAAATGTCAACGCAAAATATGCTTTCACTGCATCAAGTTTATATTTCAAACAAACCAACATTGTGTGGCTGTAGAATCTATATAATTTGTTTGAAATAACTAGTGCTGTTCATTTTAACCGGATAATCGGTTAACCGGTCATGATGCCTATATACAGAAAAAAAAGACTTTTAGACAAGGGGAAGCCATGCAACTAAGTTATAACTAACAAGTAGTACCGCAGATAATTATTGAACTTTACATAAATGATTACTTACGAGTAAGTATTTTACCTTCTCGCATGATTGCGTAAGGTACTCGCCGATTGTTAACAGAATATATTTTTATTTACTTGCGAGGTGTCGAATACATTTATAACGTATGGATTTTGTTTCAGTCAGTAAGTTGTGCTTCAAATTACTTATCGCTGTGTAACTATTTAAATATTGGAAGAGAAATGTGTGTGATACACTGTCTTAGAACTAGTTATAACTCTACAACAATTCATATTAAAAAATGCAAATGGGGATTTAGAAAATCGGAAAGAAAATCAAAAATATTATTAATTAAAAAAATTAACACCTAAGAAAATGTAAGTTTGCTTTCCATACTAGCGGTTGCGCAATAAACATGCTAATGTAGAAACAAGATATCCAAGTAAATAAACTTCGGATAACAACCAATACAATACAAAGATTTGCAACGTTCTAAAATAAAATATTAAAAAGAAATACAGAAATCTTATAACATCAATTAAAAATATACTTCTAAATGTTAAAGAGTATAGAGATGCTTATAAGAAAACTAAATAAAAATAATCCTCAAAAAAATTAAAAAGTTTGTAAAATTAAATGAAACCGGTGTTTAAGGGGGTCACTACATATTTTATTATCCATATGGAAAAATCGCCATTACGTATGTCCTTTTTTCAGAAACGCCGTGTTTGATCTCATTTTTTACATACGTTATCTAGTATTGTCCCAACAGTTTAAGTGAAGGATTTCATAAAATTTCTAAAGACGTTTTTTTAAGAGTTTTACAAAATCGATAGTTTCTTCGCTCATTTTTTAAATTTTCGAATTTGTTTTGTTTAAAGAGCAAAAGTTTATTTTTAAAAACGCTTCATTCAGTATATTCTCTATCTAATTCTACATTTAGAAAAAAAATATATATCGCGATACTTTGAATAGGTTGCGAGAAAACGGGACAAGTATGTGAGAAAGCACAAGCGAAGACAATATCGATTTTGTAAAACTAAAAAAAAAAGTCTTTAGAAATTTTATGAAATCTTTCACTTAAACTGTTGGGACAATACTAGATAACGTGTGTTAAAAAATCAATGAGATCAGATACGGCGTTTCTGAGAAAAAGGGACATACGTAATGGCGATTTTCTCATACGCATAAAGATTTTAAAGATATGTAGTGACCCCCCTAAATTTAGCAAATTCCCGTACAAATCGCCTCTTTTTTTCCTGGCAATATCCCCATAATGTAGCCCTCCCGTGCAAAGTGTTTTAGTAGTTATACTTATTGGCGTCAGTATAAATATTTTTTTGCGTAGGTCATTCAGGGCTCATTCATAAAGTCATAAAAGATTAACAGCGTCCAACCAGGAGGTCATGCTATCGCGGTTTTCATGCTTATACGCTCATTACAAAAAGCTTTTTGCAAAAACAAGCGTGCAATCTTTGCCCTGTAAGCAACAGTATTGTTTGTCATTACGTTTTGACAATTGGTGGCATAACACGTGAAATCACATTTGCGTTCAATATTCAAGACTGTTGCTACAGTTGAGATTGGACCATTTTGAAAAGCAGATATAAAACGGCCAATTTACTACAATTAATATTATTACTAGATTTAATTATTTTTCTCCTTTTATTCGCGTGTGTAAATTAACATTGTATTAGCGAAAAGAATTTAAAATAAAGAATTAGAAAAAAAAGAAAAAAAATAGAATAGACAAAAAGATTATGAATATTTTAAATGAAAAAGGAATAAATAAAAGACCGAATTGAGAAGCCACAGCTGAATGATGATATTGCCTACATTCAAATGCCGCTAGAATAGTACTGAATGCTTGTAGTATTTGGAAAAACTGCGACCAGGAGTGAAGAAGGGCAGTGGGTGTAGTTTCCCATTCTCACTGAAATACGTTTGCCAACTAAGGCGAGTTTTTATGCATGGGTTTATTCCCCGATTATAAATGTTCACTGGTCAAACATTGTTTTCTATATATGTTTGATTGTTCATAATTAGGAGATAATAGATAAATAAATAAATTAGAAATATACTTCCTAATTCCTTTATTAATTTACTATGGGATCAAATTGGCTACTAGTTTCGACATATGATATTAGTAATGTCTTCTTCAGGCCTCAGGATGATCCATAATAGTCAGTGGATTAGAAAAGACTAGCAAACAGTGTAATTATGATTATGTGAATTTAGTTATATGATTTGCCGACCGGACATCGCGGGAAAAGGATAGTTCGGTCTTAACAGTCAAGCGATTACTGTTTATTGTCTATACTTTGAAAGACTTTTTAAGTTGTAACACATATTTTTTAGTTTCAAAATACATTATACACGTCTTTGTTTAGTTATAAGCTTTTGGATGTAATTTTGACGTGTTCTTAGTAGTAAGAGCGTTATTCAGGAGCAAAGTGTGGTCGGGATACAAGGAGTATTTATAAATCAATGCTTTATCCTACGGCGCAAAATATTTTCGTTTGCTCTTTGTAAATATTGCGTATGCCTACCGTTGTAGCCCGTTGAAATAGCCAATATCTCATAGTGAACAAGCGTGCGGAAGTTGAATTGGCCGATTGGAGCGATAACAAATCAGATAAACACACTTCTTCAATCGAATACATAGACATACCGATGAAGTTACTATTTTACATCGAATTGAATAGCAACACGTCCGAACAAAGAGCCTATGAACTGCGAGTAAACAAAACAATTTTTTTTTACCCAAAACCTGAAAGGTGCTCTTCTTTGGTTGTTAGAGTTCATTCGATACCAATTCATCTACGATACCGAGTACTCACCGTGGTATCAATTGAGATTTCCGATACTGTTTCGAGTACTTAATTAGAAGTATCGATACTTACGATACTTAAATCCATTAGATACTATGTCTACAAAGTAATAAACCAAAATCGGTTTTTATGGTATTTCAACATTTATTGACATAAGTATATAGATTTTAAAATTGTGCTCTCAATTTGTATGCATAGATATGTATAAAGCTTAGGAAATTTACAATTCCTAAGCTTTATGCTCAAATATTATAACAATAAATTAAAATAACCTACACAAATGTTGATTAAAAAGTAAACCTAATCAGCTGGTAGCTAATTATTTTAATAGATATGAGTGTCATCCTTGCTCTTAGGTATATTATTTTATAGTTATTCTAACGTTTGAAAGTACCATTGGGTGTATCTAACAATAAGCGGCGCACAATGTCAACATAAAATCCCATTTACGTCATGCTGCATCTAAGAGATACCCAGTACATTTGTTAAATCATTGAATTATTATATAAACAAGGTTGTTATCGTTGTTCGCGAGATCTGTCCGCATATCGGATAACAACCTCCCTTTTTGCGATACATTCGATACCCTGTGAGTCAATACTTGGTATCGATTCTATCATTACGATACTACAAATAGTAGAATATAACAGAAAGGTATCGATACATTGCTCACGCACCTGTATTGAATGAACCTTACGATATTCTATTCTATCTTTTCATTTAAAAGGAATTGCATTAAACCAAAAGTTTCTGCGTTTTCTATATGGTCAACATGATTTGGTGTTTCCTTGAAAAGAATTATAATTTTAAATTCGCGCATTTCTTCGGAAATAACATGTTTTCCGTGGAAACTGTTTATTCTTTTAAGTGAAAGATATTGATAGTTGATTCAAGTCATCTTTATTTTGAACTTGAAAACTATGCAGATTGGCAGAAAACCGTAAGTATGTTGATTCAAGAGGTTTTTCTTTTTCTTAGAACATTTATTTATTTTAAACTTAGCGTAAACACAACAAAATGCCATTGATCATATTCAATCGAAATGAAAATGCATTATCTCCAAAAACCCATGCACTAAGGAGAGATTTGCCGTTAGAATGTTGTAAATCCCAGTAGCATTGGGAGTTGGTCGCAGTGACCACTCCTAACACTGTAGTGTGTCGTTACAGAAATCGTCCTTTCAATGGCGATGACTCCTAACAGATGTTGTTCTAGCAAATATACCAGATTAATATGTTACGATCGCAGTTTCCAGCCTATTTTGTGCGAAATATTATCTGTTACTGGAATGAAATAGGAGATGCGCCATTTATGCGACAATTTCTATACTATACATAAGTATATCTGCTCATCTGCTGTACTGTATAAGAAGAAAACTGCTATACGAAAATAAAATGCAATATTTATTTTTACTTCTATGTAAATATTTAGTTAAATTAATAAATACTGGACTAGCTTCAAATAAATCTAGTAATCAAATTATTTGTTTGATTGAATACAGGAATATTTTCAATATTCCTAAATCAAGTAATAATTTAGTAACTGTAACCCAAATGCATGATAAATAGTTGAAAACGACAAGATGGTTTTTGCCGTGCATAACAGTTTTAAAACCTTCAAACACTATATACTACTGTAAAGTTCCTTGGCTTATAAGTAAATCAGCATTAACTGAAAAGATTCCAATTATCTCTTGAAATTTCTTTAACCTCGCACGAAAAATATTCACTTTTACTCATTGTTTGTGTATCTGAGACTTATGCACGTGGGAACATAAATAAAACTAAAATACTTCCGCGTAAAAAAGTACTCAGCTTGAATACAGGTGCTTGCGTTTTCCGTTAAAAGGCAAAAGTTTTAAATCAATATATACATGCGTGCCCACACAAATAAACGAAAACGTCCGGCTTACAACAATATAATATGTAATGTGTATTGTCTTACTTAAACAGAAGTTATAAAAACATTATAAAATATTAATCAAAACTAAGGTACATTCCATTTAATTGCGGTTACTTTTCGTTTAAAAGCATGTACTTAAGAAGAAAATAGTCTTCCGGCAAAACAGCACGCTACTTTCAATTAAAATAAACATTTTTCTGAGAAAAGGTATTTTTTTTTTTTGTTGAACATGATAAAAACCAAAAGTTATAAAACTTTTCATTTTAATGCAATCTGTTTTCTCAGTGTGTCAAGGAAAGAATAAACTAACTATTAAGATTAAAAGAAAATTACCCGTCTGAAGAAGTTTCTCGGAATTAACGAGCTTTACAGGCTGAGCGCAGGCATATCGAATTTTTCAAGCCAGACAGAATTTTTTTCCGGTCCGTTCGCATTGTATTAAGTGATAAAAACACATACCGAGAAGAACAAAAAGGTTTAAAACAATATGCAAATGGAGTGGAAATGTGAGTTCGGGTGGAAGTTATTGTAATCAATGTTTTCACAAGATTCTAGATTCTTCAGCAGGCATGTCAACCTAGTATCACTTCAATGCAAATGTGTGATCCCACCGGAAATAGGGAAATA
Source organism: Protaetia brevitarsis (assembly GCA_004143645.1). NCBI lineage: Eukaryota > Metazoa > Arthropoda > Insecta > Coleoptera > Scarabaeidae > Protaetia > Protaetia brevitarsis. Next base: position 1,735,156 of record RXPK01000139.1, read on the forward strand.
ATTAAATGGCAAAATCCATCATCTTCTTCAATTCGTTTTTTCAATATTGTCAAGCTCCTTTTTGCCAAGAATGCAAATGAGCTTATAAAGTGTGAGCTTTTGTGTAGTAATGTAAACATTGGCCGTTGCTGCAGAAACGAAAACAGAAATCAAAATATTCGATTATTACCACGCTCTTTACGGATATTTTATTGATTCCGTGGATCGGAACCGGATTCAGAGGCTGAGGTTCATATACAGGGTGAGAAGGCATGACCACATCTCACTGACGCTTAGGGCATCAGGATGGCTGATTATGGAAAACAGAAGCATGCTGGTTTCATAAAATCATAATCATAGCGTCAACCTGCGTATCTCTACAATAAAATTACCTTTAGAACCGATGTACATAACCTGAATCTTCGTTATTGTCACCTTTTATCCACACCTAATCATAGGTATGAACTATTAATCGATCTTCTGCATATCAAGTAACAAACTGCTATAATCCCATTCCCGATTCTTTTCTTGTCTTTGGAATGGTTTACGAGAAGTTTACGTTCTATTCTTTGTTCTGTTCTCTCTTATTTATTGATTATTATAGTGTAGTTTTGGTTGTAAGGGATGGATCAATGGGAATGGGTAATGTTAGATTACAAACATTTGATCAATATATTTTTCTTTTTTTTGTACGCCACTTTTCCTATTAAATTGTATTATAATTTTCAAACATTAATCAACAAACCGTACTATTATTATTATCATTATATCATTCACTTCTGCTAACTCTGATTAATGGCAAAATGTGCAGTACGTTAACCAGAAATATGTAGTCTACGCAAAGTCCTTGCATAAAGTAAAACGTAAAGAAGTAACAATCTCCAAAGAATCAAAAACATAATTTCTCTAACACAATAGTATAGTTACGGACTGTCTCCCTCTTGCATACGTGGATCAAGTTATTAGAATATTTCCTACGTATAAGTTATCAACTTCGGTCCAAAAGATATTACACGAAAGGTACCCACAAAACAATTTCTCAACGAGAAAAGGAAAAAGGATTTTGATAATACAATCGAAACGTTAGTTCGGATCTAAAAACCAAGAGAATATGGCCTTATATCTTATTTCCAACTTGATGAAAGTCATGCTTTGCAGGTTGGAATTATTCTACGAATAATGAACAATGGTTGGTCAACCCACAACAGTTTGACAGCTACGATAACGAAACTACAGCACTGCTTGTGGAAAAATTTGGCTGGTAGTACCTACATGCCTCTTTCCCTCCACAAGAGTTTAATACCTTGAAGGATATTTTTAAGAATGGCATTTTACCAATAGTGTGGAAGCTTAAGAAGCACAAAGCTATTACTTTAAGTTTATCAGAGAATACGAAACAAACATTCTTCAGTCTAGTGAAAATCTATTTAATTATCACATTTTGTTTTTTTTTTCTTGTTGCAATCATGAGCCTGCAACATAAAACACCCTGTGACTAAACATTTTGGCATTGCTAGATTAATCCGGGATAAATTTATTGCATACGGATTCCGAAAGCGAATACCTGTTTTTTTTTTTTTAGTATTTAATAATACTGGATTGTATGAGACATAGCTTTTAGTCCATAATGTATTTGAACCTATACTATAAGTGCGTGTTGATACATAGTTCAGCTTTTGTGAAAAATATTCCTGTATTTATTTAAATATTGTGTACGTTTTACATTTTCTGTGTTTGTAGCTATCTTCTAATATATTAAACGATTAATTTGTGGATGTATTGGCTTAATATAAACGAACTGATTCATGTAGCAAGCCGTTTCGACAATATATTCGCCTTTTTCAATTGCTGAAAACTATTGATTACATGCTGATTTTTATTATATAAATATGTTACGTTTTTTTCATGTTGTTCCATGGTTATAACTGATTACGATTTTTTTTATTTTAAAAAATTATTTTAAATAACAGCATTGTTATTTTTGTTATAATAAATACAATTTCAAATTAAGTACTTAAAATAACATTACAACAATTTAAAATGGTCCGTGGAACAACTAGAATTGCTTAAATGCATGTGTATTGAGAGGCAAAGAGAAAGGTAAGTTTTTGTAGTATGTTAAGAAAAATATTAACAATATTTAATAAACATGGATTAACCTTAAAGTTTCTAAATAATATTGAGTAAATTTTGGATAGATTGACCGTGACTGCACATACGTTCTTTAATACTGTTCTTTTTACTTTTTTATTATATATCATTTCTAAAATACTCCTTGTATGGTAATTTTGTTATTTTGCCATTATTTTTTGTATTAGTAAAATCAAACGAATGTGGTGTTTATTTTTTTTTGTTTTTTTTAAAGCAGTTAAATTTGAACCTTCTTCAAAAGGTCCTTACCTTTACGATTTTGGATACGGTTCTTTAAGTATTGTTTCGTTTGACCTATGTACCTATACTCTTGGACATAAAATTTTGACATAAAATTTTATAAAATAAGTGCGCATTTTTTTCATATTATGTTTTTGCTTTCAATTTGGCGAAACAGGCTTTCAAATTGTTTAAGTTTTGTTAGTTACTTTGATATTATACGGAGCCAATATGTAGTTAATGTTTTTCTCATAGGTTTCTTATATATGGAATAGGTACATAACTCGTGATGGTGTCTTCTTTTTTATTGTTAATAGGCTTAGGTGTAGTGTTGTATAGTTTGTATAGTCGATGTGTCAAACTGTTATCTATGACATGCTTTAGGTACCCATTATTAATTAAAATTAATTTAATTTTTTCTGTAATTCTTGGTCTTCATTTTGGGTATGGCAATTTTAAATCTTAGTCAATTAGAGCGACTGCGACTTTTTCTTGTGATTTATAGGTACATTGGCATTGTAATTGTCGCGTAAATGTTATTTTTACCTCTATGTATTGTCATGTTCAGAAATTGGATTTCATTTTTATCTTAAATCCCCAAGATAAATTGGATTTTGTCAATTTTGAGGTGATATATATTAAATTGGGTGATTGTATTCTTATACTCCAACTAACAATATGAATTATACAATCACCTAATTTAATACATATCAACCTACTAATTATAACCACGAAACAATATAAAGGTAACTTATGAAAATAACGTAACATAATTATATAATAAAAATCAACATATAATCAAGAGTGTTTAGCAATTGAAAGAGACAAATATATTTCGAAACGTCTTGCTACATGAATTAGTTCGTTTTTATTAAGCCAATACACCCACTAACCGTTTAGAATATTATGTACGTACTGCTTAAATAAATTTATACTATATATTTAATAAATAACAAGCTTTTATTAAGCAACATATTTACAATATACCTAAACCTAAATACGTAACGTACATGGACGAATATAAATTAAAAAAATATACTTTTCAGGAATCTAAATTGACAACGAATACAATAATATTGGAAAACAGATAATTACTAACATAAATAAAATCAACACACTTGCATATAAATATTCCACCAAGCAAATACTTTGCTTGTCGGTGGATTTTAGTATAACCAACTAAAAAAACTGCATATATGGGTAAAAAGTAAAAAAATATAGACAAAACACTTAATAAGTTAAAAAATATTAATTAGACATTTTTTTTCAACATTTTATTTAGCATTGATAATGATTCTAATTCTGTGGTTGTACACAACAGAAATTAACACCTTAAGGTTTCTACGCCCGCATTTCTTATTATATAAAGAAACTTGTAGGTCTCCAGCAGTAATTAACCTACTTATTACATCATGTTTAACTTCTGAAAATTCTTCCAATTTGAAGTAGTTTTGAATAATAAGTCGATTGATACATATTTTTTTCTTAAATTGAGAGAATTTTTCTTTGTTTAAATCAATCTATTCCAGCTGGTCGATTTGTTGACATATTTTTTAGATACAATTTTTGGATTCCGGAAATATTTCCAAGCATTACGGTAAATTGAAGAATTAAATTAAAAGCGAAAAATTCGTATTCCAATCCTATTTTATTTTAAATATCTTATTGCGACATGTTTCGGTCCTAATTAACCATCATCGGGCAACTATAAGATGAGAAGATTTTTTTATGTCAAATATTATAAATGGATTTTACTATTAAAATTGAAATTTTAAAATTCTCAAAATTTTAACAATTGAACGAGTTTTCAGTTTAAATTTAAAGTATATAAATTGAAATTAAAATTGAAAAATTCAAAATCTTAAAATTTTTAGATATTAGTTTTAAAATTACAGGAAAATATTTTTTTTAATGGATAATACTTACTAAACGTCAATATTCGTTTTTATAAAATGATGCGTCGTAATTAAGTATATATGAGTACATTGAGAGAAAAATTTTTGAAACAGTTACTAATTAAAATACAGACGAAACACTATAACACATTAAAATGTATGTGAAAAACTATCACAGCTATTAAAAACACAAACGGACGGAAAAAGAACCAAGGACGCATTGAAGACAAATTTTGGGTATACTTTAAGCAACACATTTAAAATATACGCAAAATTTGTCTTCAGGTAAGCACAAAAATTTGTTAATGAAATATTTTTAAAAAAATATTTTTTTGTAAATTTAAAAGTAATATCTAAAAAATTGAATTTTTCAATTTTAATAGTATCTAAAATAAATAAATTTTTTGACATAAAAAATCTTCTCATCTTATAGTTGCCCGATTGTAGTTAATTAGGACCGAAACATGTCGCAATAACATATTTAAAATAAAATAGGATTGGAATACGAATTTTTCGCCTTTAATTTAATTTTTCAATTACACACCTTGATCCTCTGGGACACCATATACTATTACGGTAAATAGTGACACAAATTCTGACAAATAGAATAATCTATTAGCTAATAGTCTTCTACGGTACAGTCCATAAACATATTTGTACCAAAGAAAATTTGAAACAATAATAATTTTATTAAAAGTTAGTAAGAGCTTTGACATTCTTTTAAAAATTCAGATCATTGATGATTAAGAAATAGGACCCATTTTTTTAATCTAGTTAGGTTACTTGCTGTACAAGCACATGTAGAATTTCAATTATTCTGAGACTATGCGAACAAAGAGCACTTCTTTGTAAAAGATTAAGGTCGTATCCGTTGCCGGCCAAGCAATTTATTTCTTCACGCGTCGTCTTCCTTTAATTTCCCATTAAAAATGCAAACGCTAAAATTGCTCTGTCAACCGGCACTTATGAACTGTAATTACAATTTTATTCAAGCTCATTTGAAAATCAATATCCCCTTATCAAGGGCTTTGTGTCCAAGCGCAGATTTTTAATGGGGCACTTCAAATGTATAAAAAGCTACTTTTATTTCAATGGCGAGAGAGTTGTTTTTCACATTTGCTTTTATGTATTTGCGTTCGTTTCATTTGGGGAATATCAAATGCGTTTACAAAGTCGAAGGTTGAACCAGGAGTAGTAGCTTCGACGAATTTAAATATGTACATCAGGGAACGGCATTAACATTTTTGTATAAATTCTTCTCTTCTGCTTTTCTCTCAAGTGTATTCTTCTTAGCATTCAGTAGTAATGGGATTTTTTTAATCTTGTAAAGTTATCATAAGGCAGTTAACTAAAAAGGAAAACAAACTTGATATAAATTAAATACTTAGGGTTTAATATCGAGTAAATAATCCCATTCAATTACACAAAACCACACCACAATACGTATAATTGTTTCTATTAACAGTACTGTCAAAATCATATCGTTCACATACACCTACAATACGTTGATTGCCAATCGATAATTCGTTTTGTATCAAATAATTCTCAAAGGTAAGTAATTTACGAAGACGCGAAAATATATAGCATCAAACTGACACTATATAATAAGAACACCAACTATGATTGCACCCACTATCCCAATTAATTAGTTGCAAAAATGCATACCCTTGAAGATTAAATAACGAACACCTAAACAGATTAAGAGTCAGACATGCACAACACTGTTATCGTGACCTCGTAAATGAATCATGTTAATTGATTAAAAGCAGTGTTACGTCACATTGTCCAGAATAAATGAGTAGGCACGAAGTGTAGTTGTATTTTGATTAAGTAGTAGAGAATTGTAAATTACTTTTTTTTGGAGGTTATGTAGTTAAGCAGACAGGAAATGATAATTGTACAAAATCTCGTGATAGCTCTACTTTTGGAATGCGCCCAAGCACAAAATTATATGTTGATGTGAACGTATTAATATAATAACATTGCATTTAAGCGATACATGATAATGACAATTGTATAGTGTTTTAGCGGATATTACACTACAAAAGTTTTTTGACAAGATCTTTTATACGTTTATCTTTTCATAAAACTGCTTTTATGAAAAATAATGTGCAATAAAAGGATTCTATACTAAACTACGTAAAATATTTTATAAGTTTTGTAACTATAATAAATAAAATACTAGTGTTATATCCATCAAAGAACTTATTAAAATTGTATTGTCACATTACCATTAACTAACTGGTAATCAGCTAATTTCAGAGTGACTGCATTATTTTAAAACGACATGCATCGGTTTGGAATGAATGCCATCCAAGCCGTAACATGTTGTTTTAAAAATATAATAATTAAATAGTTTATGAATGGAAAGAACAATTATTTATACATCCAGTTTCCAATCCCATTCAATAGATTTCAACATACATATATTTTGATAATTATTGGCACTAAGTATTTAACAAACACACGGAGAACAATAATTATGTGATAAATTTGTGTTAATAAAGTTTCCAATTTCCACTTTGCTAAGTTACTTTGTTAATTAAAATTGCATTGCAAATTAAAAAAATCGGGAGAAATAACTTTGTGTGAGAGCATAAATATGAAATACTTAAAGTTTTCGAGTGCACTTTTATAGTGCAATATCTGCCTTAGATGATTTTTCTCTGCCATGTTTTTATCTATATTTGAATACTCGTAGTGTTTTGTTCGATGTTTTCCTTGTTATTTTTGGCACTATGTATATGCATTCAACGTTTTGGCATGGAAAGCTACGCCGAATGTCTCAGACGGAGTCAAAGTCCCGGCAGACTTGTCTAAAGGTATTATTTAATACAATTCAGAATGCTGCATTCGCAATTATTTATCTCATATTGTAGAATTTTCTCTTTATATCAAAATTAAAGAGCGTGTTTTAGAGTAAAGACGATTTCGATAAATCTGAAAGTTTCACCAAAAAGATAAGTCTATGTGGACAGTCCAATCCCAATCTAATCATTTCATGTCTCTGATTGTGAGTGTAAAAGCACTTTATATGTTATATAAGTAACGAACCAGGGCAGTGTTACTGGCTTTATTAATGAGTATGTCTTATACCAGGTGTCTAAGCTTCTTGATTTCGGCCATCAATTTAAATATTTCAATCAAATCCGGAATATAATATTTAATGTTCATTAGCAATTATTTGACCCGCATTATATTTGTTTATTACTGCTTTTACTGAAAATATGATTAATACTGAAATTTTCTGTACAAGAAACATTTCACACTTTTCTGTATTTGCATTATACGTAATTTTTAATCTAAAAACATGTAACTTGCTAATATTGGCTTCCCGTAATGGTAAGAATAATGAGAATAATAAACTCACAACAGAAACAAGTTGGAAATGAACGAAGGAAAGCAAATACAACATATAGAGGAAGCTAAAAAACAGACAAAAAATCCAAGGTGACCACTATAAATGAGAGAACCATGAAATTACAAAAGGAATGCAGGATAAGGGAATAAATACACTAATAACTTGTAATAAATGAAGTAAGGACAAGGAATTTGGAGTAAAAAAAAGTATGACTCAGGAGTACTCAAGGACAAAGGTGTGGATAGAATAAGATACTGATAGATATAGAAATCTAAAGAAGGATTGTACAGTGGGAGTCTATGAACCCTATGATAGTATGCATAGAACTGGTTTTAGAGACTCACAAGGGAACACCGGCGGGTGTCCCCCTCCGATTTCGATGAAACTTAACAGGTCGAAAGAGTACCTTAAAATAAGAGACCGTATTTTTTTTATCGGCGTATCCGCCCGATTTTGGGGTACAGCCCCTCCAAGTTTGGACGATTTTTCAATTTTTGCAAATATTTTCCAAATTATAACATATTAAATTTCTTCTTAACATAATTTGCAGCATATTGCATGGCCTAAGGGTGGCGTCGTCCGTATTTGCAAAAAGTTAATAACGGGGACGGGGTACCTGTACCCCCCATTTTTTACATTTTTCTTTTCTTATTCATCAAAAGAAGGCCGATTTTACATAGAATACGATGATGTTAACAAGTTTAGAAAATAATAATTGTAAAAATAGAAAATAATATAAAGCCTTCAAAATTAATAAACTTGTCTATTGATATAAATCAAATGAACTATAACAGAAATATGTTTTTATCCTTAAATAATTTCCAGCATAATACATGGTCTCAAGGTATATATCTTCATAAAAGCTAATAACGGGGACGGGGTCCCATACCCCCGCATTTTTTATAATAAGTTGATTCATTATTCATCAAAAAAAAGATCGCTTTTTACATAAAAACGTGTTGTATAATAAATTTAGAAATTAATAATAGAATAAATAACTCAAATTAATACATGTACGTGTTCTATTGTAATGATTTTGATATGCACTTATCTACGCATTACGTGAGTATTTATTTAATTTCAGTCACTTCAGATATAATTGGTAATGTTGCATTATTAATTTAAACGGCGATAAGGATCTGGTGATTAATCACATTATTATATAGATAAAATAAATCCCCGATCGCATTGTAATTAACCACGAACGGTTAAGTGGTCCACGTCTGCATTAGAAATAGGTATGTATAGACGAGTATTTCAAATGAGAACATTAGAAGTCGTTTCTTGTGCAGTGTAGGTCAGTACCTATAGTTTCGCACAATGGCGGTCGTAAATATCCCTAACCCATAATCAGTTTTCTTCCCAAGATTTTTCGACGTATTCAAGTATTCGTGGTATAAGAGTGGATACGTTGAGGAAAACCTGGGCCCTTTAAAAATCCTGTAGAGTTTTGTTTTAAACAAAGATGCGCAGTCTACACCCTTGTGTAGTATTTGGCAATAACCAGCTATTGTGCGGTGTTCATGGTGCAAACAAATCTGTTGTTTTAAACACTTTTACACAGGCTATCACTACTGTGATACTTACATAGCTTACTTAATTACTGTATGTATATTAATCTTGTTCGCTATTGCAATACATATATACCAATAATCGCATTACAGTAGTATGTATTTAAACATTATATAAGCATTATAATGTTTTTCTAATTCTGTTCTATTGTTCCGAAATGTTATAATCGTTACAAACACATTAGTTATATTTATGCTCCATTGAATACTTACATTGTACACCTACATTGCACGAAAAAACTTGAAATAAATTAAAAAATATATATGTATGGTATTATTTAATCCTTCGTCCTGTGTTTGAAAATTGTTCATATATACGCACTAAGGATTACGGTATTCTAAGAATGAATAAACATTTTATTAAGAAATATAAAACGCAGTCACTAACTGCAGTTGATAAAACGATTTATATTGCTACCATCGATAAAAGTTTCGTATAGTATATAGTATAATTAGTAGCATAGAAAGTTTGACCATAGCTTGTCGAGTAGATACAATTCTAAATTAAGAAAATATTTAAGTAAGGAGAGCAGCGGAGTAACGATAACAAATAATGTTGTTAATGTACTATATTATTATTATTACAATTATTTTTATTATAATCCTCAAATTTATTACCATTGTTTTCTATGTAAAAGCGATCTTTTTTGATGAATAATGAATAAACTTATTATTAAAAAAATGCGGGGTTATGGGGTACCCGGTCCCCCGTTATTAGCTTTTTATGAAGATATCTACCTTGAGACCATATATTATGCTGGAAATTATGTTAAGGATAAAAACATATTTCTGTTATAGTTCATTTGATTTATATCAATAGACAAGTTTATTAATTTTGAAGCTTTATTATTTTTTCCATTTTTATAAATTATTAATTTTCTAAACTTGTTTTACCATTCATCGTATTCTATGTAAAATCGGCCTTCTTTTGATGAATAAGAAAAAGAAAAAATGTAAAAAATGGGGGTACGGGGTACCCCGTCCCCCGTTATTAACTTTTTGCGAATACGGATGACGCCACCCTTAGGGCCATGCAATATGCTGCAAATTATTTTAAGAAGTAAATTTAATATCTGTTATAATTTAGGAAATATTTTGCAAAAATTGCAAAATCGTCCAAACTTTGGAGGGGGCTGTACCCCAAAATCGTGCGGATACGCCGATAAAAAAATACGTGTCTCTTATTTTAAGGTATCTTTGAATCTGTTAAGTTATCGAAATCGGAGGGGGACATCCACCGGTGTTCCCTTGTCAGACAATTTCAACAAAAGGTGGACATAGAACACACATAGAAAAAGGGGAGAAATAATCAGATGGGATATTGGAATGGCGGAGCTGCATAATACGAATATCATACCGTTTTACTACAGGATAAGGACCCTTACTTTGCATTAGAAGAAGTTCCAAATAAGTTCAATCAACCTTTCTTGCCAGTGGGTGGAAGCAAGCGCTCCTAATGTCCTAATAATGAAACGCCATTGAGCAGCAAATTGATGACAGGAATATTTACATTTTTTTCCTCGAACCATAACATATTTTGTTAGCGAACAAATTACCAAACTAAAAATACTTGGTCAGCAGGATCTGATTAGAGATTTCAAAACCTCTGGTTTGTATAATCAATTTATTATTTAAGGAGAAGATATTTCCAACCGCACTTAAGTCCTTGTTATCTCAGTTTACAAAAAGAGTCACGATAGAAATAATAATAACTACCGTCTCATATCTTTAATATCTGGTTTTTCTAAGGTTGTAGTGGTCACTATGTCTGATAGTCTTCTTTCCCTTTTTGGATAGGTATAAAGCTTACAGAAGTTTCAGCACGGCTTCATGAGGCCATAGAAGTAATGAAAGTGCCCTTGAGTCATTTGTGAGCGCCCTAGTGTTAGTGTCCCTCATGAGCGCGTACCACTTTGCCTTTTTATTAATTTCTCCAAAGTATTCGATTGTGTAGATCATTGTGTTTTGTTAGAGAAAAGTAGAACGTTTTGGCATAAAAGGGAGTGCACTCATGTGGTTTTACTCATTTCTTTCTGTGACATAGTTCAAAAAGTATTTCCAGGAATGGTTATCTCACAATCAAATACAGTGCGGGAGTGCCTAAGGGATCGGCCGAACATTGTTTTTAATATATATCAATGATCTTGCAAGTACTACAAAAAGTGATAATACCATGATTATCCATAGAAGCAGAAGCGTTGGCCATGGCCAGTAGAGGCTATAGTTAAATTCGGCAATGTGGAACTCTCAGCACGGAGCTGCCAGAACTGATTCACCATATGACAGTCTTGAGCTTGGTCATCTATAATTCATTAACCTATAACTACTATATCGATTATCTTGAAAAAAGAAGAAAACTGGGAGAAAAGAATGTTGCTTCACGTACTCTGGTGAGATATTATGACAATGAAATTCTAAGGATTGCCTTAGAATTCCACTGTGCTTCCACACATTTTGACGGAATAGCATAGTTGATTTAATAGAAAACAACAATGTTATGGATGGATTATCACTATTAAAATTTTTAGCAAGAAATAAAAAAAGTATCCCAAGTCATTTTGTCACAAAGTAGAGTTATAATTGCAGGTGGCTTTGAATAAGAACGCCTAGGTAATTGCTACTAATTATTAGAAAACATTTTGAAGCTAGTTGTTAAAAATATGCGGAGAAATTAATCTCGAAATTTGCAAATCTATTGCAATTATCGCGATATATCGTAAGAAATATAGTTAGAAGGTATATAAAACTACCGGATCAGTTACCGCAGAGCCATAATATGTGGGAGCCATATCATTGGGAAAAAATCAGTGTGCTGGTTACATTCAAGTAAGAACTCTGTAGAGTGATGCTGTTGTAAGATAAATTTCGAGATCGAAGTGTTACTGAGAGGCTTATAAATTGAGGTTCGGCACTTATAAGGTAATATTTTTCTAGAAAATCTTTCTTTAAATATTACAATATTATTTTAGACCAAATAAAAAACACTTTTAATGCCATGGCAAAAAAAAACAGATTGAGATGGGCAAAAGAAAATAAAAATTGGACAGAACACTTCAGCAATGGCGTGTAATACAATGGAGCGATGAAGTGTAGCTTCAATGTGTGTTAGAGATAGGAATCGAATTATTCGCAAGAAACATGTGGCATTCCATCCTGATTGTCTCAAAAGAAAGGTTAATTTTCTGCATCTGTTATGGTGTGGGGCAGCATGTTAGCCAGAGGGAAATGAGAACTTTATTTTATTAATGGAACTGTGAAAATTAATGGAAATACTTAGACGTTTTAAAAGAATCGGTTTTACCGGTCATGAAAAACTAATTAACATCAGAACTACACCTAAAAAATACTCTGAAATGAATACAAGACAACAATGTACCAGTTACGAAATAAGTTTCTAGTAGCCCTGATTTGTCTCCAATCGAAACTTTGTGGCACGAGATGAAGAAGGTACTACGGAAACATTCCGTTACAACAATCTCTGAACTCAAACAAAAACTTTAGGATATATGGGATTGCTTTACACCAAAATGTTGCCAAGGTTTGGTTATTACTATGACGGAAATTTCGGCATGATATAAAAAATAACAGTGATGTAGCTCAGGAGTAAGCATTAAAATAGTTTTTTTGTTAATTTTTTGTTTGTTCACATTTTTTTTTTTTGTTCTTGTTTTGTATTAGTTATTGATTAAAATATGTTAAAAATGTTAAATAGAGAAAATTAGGTACTAGTATTATTTGTATTTTTGCTTCCTAAATATCGATTTCCAAAAAATCCTACGACTGAAATGGGAAGGGACTTACACATTACCGAAAGGGCAAAGGATCAACGGCAGGATTGAGAAATTAATTATAGGCCTATATACATACCTACAATCTTTTAGTTAGGAGATAAAGAGACCCTCTTCTAAAATGGTTCGTATTGTTTGCGTAACTAGTGCTTATATTATTCTGTAACTAGTAGCAATTCTAAACAACAAAATCATTTCTATACCGGACACGATACGGTATATTGTTGCGAAAACTTTTAATGGAATTTTTTTGACACCTACTTACTTCACTTTTACAGTCCCTGGCCACCTACGATTATAATAGTATAATAAAGGAAATCAATGATTGTTATTATAATTTGTAATTTTTTTTACAAAAAGTGTTAAAAAGAACCCAAACAACAAATAGTTTTATTTATATTATTACTCCCACCTTTTGCCTTCAATACTTCATTTCACATTGTCGGCATACTGTCGATATAGGCTTGAATAGTTTCTTTGTATTTTGAACTTATTGTGCCACATATCTTCAATATTGACAATTAATTGATTTTTCTTATTGTTCTGTTTGGATAGATCTGTGTCTTAAAACACTCCATACACACTCTATTGTGTCTAAATCGGAAGAATTTTCTGATTATTACAACACCGGCATCTGCACCCTTTCCAAAAATGTTTTGACTGATTTTGTTCTGTGACAAGCTGCACTGCCGTGCATAAAGTTATAAGAGCCCCCATTTGTGTCTCGGCCGTATATACATGGCTTCAAAATATCATTTAATACGCGTTTTGATTGATGTTGGTTCATTTCATCAAAATTCCTTTTTTGGATTTTCGACATTCAATGGGGGTAAATGTGGAAAATGTTTTACGTGAATATTAATGAAAAAGTTTTTTTTTTCTTAGAAAAAAATCTTTAACATTGTAACATTACTAAGAATTAATATCTCTCAGGAAAAAAACTAACATTTCTCACAGTTTGGAAAATTACGGTTAAAAATAATATCTTTTATTCAAATTAATTACCTTAACAGCAAAAAAATATTTTTTGGGTACCTAATCGACTTACGATTTCTTAAAGAAATTATTTATTTTGTTATGTAAATTTGGTACAGTCACAGATAAAGTAGTAGTAGTATATTTACGTCAAAATTGTATTACAAAACTGTAAACCATTACATCGTGATGTTCTAAACATATAATAGCAAAGTGTCTGGCCTATAGTAGCAAATACGTTAAACTATTATACAAGTACAGAAACTGCCGTGAAGATGGCGGTGCTTCTATTTCTTGATATAAGTTTTGTACATGGCAGATATAGTTATCAAATATTTATCTATTACTTGCCTTGCTTTTGTGAAGTAACAGTCAATGTAGGGAGGCAACATGTAACTGTTGTGCAGTGGTTTTGGTAAGCATTAGAAATTTTTATATTTTCTGTGTCTTTCATGCAATAAATTCCAGTTAATTACACTCTAGTAGGGCATTTTCATTTCGACAATATTTTCCTTTTTAGATAAGAATAATAAAACTCTTGCTACTGCTTTTCCTTTTTGTTAAGAAAACAATCAGAAATACTGAACTTTTCTTTGTAATTTTATTTTTAAACAAGTAAAACTTCTATGGAAATTATCACTACTTTAGAAATTTTACTTGTGAGTATTCCAGACTACATGAAAAAAATCTTGAGGAAGTTGCCCACATTTCGAACTTTTACTATAAATATTCCAGGTTACATGGAAAAATTCTGCAAAAATTACTTATAGTGAGGAATATTACTGCTAAAAGTAAAATACGTATACGGTTTTAGCGGCACAAAATAACCCCAAACTCGTACAGGAATTTTACCAATTTTTTTTTAGTGTGTGGTACTGGAAATAATATCTTTCAACAAACAAACAATATGCTGCACCGTTTGTCGGCTTTTCTCGTAATTTTACGTTTTCTTGCGTTCAATAGAACCAAAACACGATCTTTATATTTTAAATACTTTCACTTTGCCGACATTAAAAATAATAATGTTTTATGTGACGTCAGTAACCAAAATGGACAATCATCAAAATAGCTTCTCAAAATCTTACACAAATGGTAGATTATTAGATTATTATTTGATCTCGCTACACAATAACATTGATCGAACTTAACTAACACTCTTTGTTATAATGCCCTTCCAAGAGCCATGAATTGGTAATAATATAATTAAAAGATACTATAAATATTCTGCAAATACAAGTGTATCTACACCACATACATTTTTATTGAACATTACCAAACTCTATTCTATCTATTATTGAAAATTATCAAATTTTCAAGGTGGCCCGAATATTGTGGCCAGTGACTGTATATTCAAGGATTTCAGTAAAAATGTGTTCGCGTTTAAAACATAAGGAAGCGCTTTTCAAAACTTATAACTGGTATTTATTCTTAAAATATGTACATACAATAACAACAACAACAACTGGTATTTATTATTTATGTATTAGGAAACAAGGGAATTCTATCGATAAACTAAATAGTTCTAATTTTAGCACTTAATGCTCTTTTCTAATTATGACCGCATATACTTGCCATATATGAGAAATCACAGCAATGAGAGATTTAGGTAAACCCATTGTGGAAGCTGTATTAATGATGCATGCACAGATCTAATCCCATTCTCATTTACGGCACACCGTTTTCCAATTATTTACGCTTTGCTGCCATCTCGAAATTATTTGTTATGGCGACTCAATTGGAGGTTTAGATTGTCCAAGTGTGAGTATGGTTCATATAATGATCTCAGCTTTGCGCTCACAACTAGGACATCGAGTATCCACAACTGTAAATTTAAATGTTAGTTGAAACGCAAATTAGTGATTTTTTTGTTACAGACGGTAGAAATATTAAGAAAAGATCAGAATTTAGGTATAGTATCTATTCCTACCACCAACATGCATATTTACAAATCTATGAAAATCGTATGTTGGCATACAAAAATGAACAACCCAATAAGCATAATTAATCCGGTATACAATTAACTTTTTTTATGAGACCGTTATTTACCATTAAATTAATATTCTATTCGGTCGATTAACATGGGTAATATCCCAATAGCTTGTGATATTACATGTAATCTGCACATGTGAGGAAGTGAAGGTACTCAGGCAGAAATATTTCGGGAGAGATCTATTGAAGCCCTCGAAGGTTTTCAAGTTCCCACTAGGCAAGATACTGGGTTTTATAGAGAACACCAAGCTGCAATAAAAGAATTAATGAGCATCTAGCTCAAGTGCCCGGACATTAAGTGCTCACCCTAACTTTAATAAATGAATGAATGAATCCAACCATAGTAGATGTGAGAGATATAATAAGAGAAAGAATTTATAAAATTATAAATCACCTCATTTTTCTGTTAAAGTATTAGCGATTAACATGGGCAATATCCCAATAGTTTGTAATACTACTTAATATTCAAGTCCATAGTAAATGTCAGAGATAGAATAGAATTATATTCCATTTTTCTATTAAAGTATTGGCTAATTTACTGTCAATTAATATGCAATTTGTTCGATTGACATGCGTAATATCCCAATAGTTTTTAATACTGCTTAACATCCAAGTCCATAGTAGATGTGAAAGATAGACTAGAAAAGAATTTATGAAATTGTAATGCACCTCATATTTCTATTAAATTAGCTATTTTTCCGTCAAATTAGTATGTAATTCGATCGATTAACATGCACAATATCCCAACAGTTTGTTATACTGTATAATATCCAAGTCCATAGTAGATGTGAAAGATAGAATAGAAAATAATTTATAAAATTATATTCCATTTTTCTATTAAACTATTTGCTAATTTATCGTCAATTAATATGTAACTTGATCAATTGACATGCGTGATATCCCAATAGTTTTAATATTAATTAATATCCAATTCAACAGGAATGTCAGGGGTTCTAAAGGAATTTAGAAAATTATAATACATATCATGTTTCTGTTAAAATATTGGCGTTTATGCATTAAAAATTCTTCCATTAATAGATATTCATAAAATCGCAGGTATATTCCATTTTTATTTATTTCAATTTATTATTACTATTTATTTTTTTAGCATTTATCAACGCTTTCACAATTACTTTAATTAAATGTCAACAGAAAGCTTGACTACGTTCTACAATCAAGATCTATAAATTCAAATTTTCTACTTATGGATTGCGAGCTCAATAATAGAATTAATAGCGCAAATAAGGCAAAACGTAAAATTACGCACTGGGGAAAAAACCTTTTTTGGGAAAAAAGAGGTTTCAAAAGAAACAAAAATACGCGTTTATAGATCAGTGATAGTGCCAATCCTAACGTACGGAAGCGGGACGTGGGTGTTAGCTGAAAAACATAAATCGAATGTACAGGCATTCGAGATAAAGGTGTTGCGGCGAATTGAAAGAGTAACTCGCCGGTAATCGTGTCTGATAGTCAAGCAGCCATCAAGGCGCTGAACTCATATGAAATCAGCTTCAAGATGGTCTGGGAATGCCTAGGAAACTAATGAGCTAGGCAAAGAGAAATAAAGTAACCCTCCTGTGGTTCCGGTCACACAGGAGTGGAAGCGAAACGAAATAAAGGATAACTCGCAAAAAAGGGGCTGGAATGCCTTTCGTAGGGCCCTGAACCCTTTTGCGGGTTAGTAGCAGTACAATACTGAAGAGAAAACTAAAAATGGAAATGGAGAGAGAAAATCCAGTTAACTGGGAAAATCTCCAGGGAATGAGGCAAAGTAAAATTTCTTCTGGAACTTATAACCAGAAGAGGTATTACAGAATGCATTCAACCTGAGTAAGAACAATGTTCGCATATTAACAGGGAATACTTTCAGGCCATTGTAGACTGAAAGGACACTGAGTAAGCTTGGATTGGAAAAGATTCCTGAATGCAGATTCTGTGGGAACAGGATGAAACATCCATCCACCCTCCTCTCAAACTGCGTAGCCACTGTGCACACCGAGGGCATTGTACCTGGTGCATGTGAATCGAAGATGGAGACTTACCTAGACTGGGGCTCTGACATCCTACCTTTTTAAAAAGGAATAACGGATTGGAAGGCCAGCTGTAAGCAGCAAGAATAGGGGACACAATAGATCTTTTAGGTCGCAGTGTAACACCACCCTTCTATTACATACATACATACATACAACTCGCCGGTACAGAATAAGAAACAGTGAAATTAGAAATCCAGTCGGAGTTATCCCAATTGTAAAAACTATCGAGGCTCATGCTTGAACCATGGCTAAGTTGCCATGGTTCGGGCATGTAGTGCGAATGCCTGACAATAGAGTGGTTAAGAAAGTGTGGAAAATGGGAATCCCAGAAAAGTAGGGTGACCTACAAGGAGTTGAAACGCTAATTTGGCGAAGATATTGTCAGGCAGAAGAGTGGACTGGGGAACGGCGATGACCATGGCGAGGGATTGAAACACATGGCGGGGATTCCACCAAGTTGGGGCCTAGCAAGTTAGGTCTCAGCCTCGACACCTGTTAAGGTAAAAGAGGCGAAGATTAAGTAAGTAAGTACTTTGCCGGACAATGCATTGAGGTCAAATCTTAAATATCATGAATTGTCAAAAGAATATAATAAGGATAGCGACAAAAAACATAACTGGAATGCCTATCAATCTCGTAAGAAACAATATACACAAGTGTCCCACCGAACTAGCTCGTAAGTAAATCACAGTTGACCATTATACAAGTCTAATATTCAACTGAAAGTTACAACTTTTATAGATCTAGTAAATTTTTGACATTATTTGTGGAATTTATTGAAGATTAGCATGTATTAGAGATTTGCATTTCTAAAATTACTGTGTTTGAAGTATTTTTCCTTTGCTTCATATTACGTTTTATATACACTTTGTGTTTTTCATAAATAAAACATATTATTATTATGTTTTATTTTCTCAGGATATTCTGGTAGGTGGCACATAATAATAATAATAATAATAATAATAATAATAATAATAATGTTTCTTTATGAAAAACACAAAGTGTATATAAAAAGTCATATGAAGCAAAAGGAAAAAATAGTTATTATTATTATTATTATTATTATTATTATTATTATTATTATTATTATATTATGAATTTCTGATGTTACACTTGAATCTTTGTAGTACAAAGTATTTATGTAGTTATGAATTATACATACCATGGTTTTTTTACCATATGATTATAAAACTGTAATATATGTATAATTTAGTTTCAGAAAATCAACAAACTTTTTTTCATTGGTATTATTAAACAGATTGCAATATATTTGCCTTTGGCAAAATAACTGGCTCACTATCAGTAAGTATCGACAAAATTGATTATTATATGCGTTACGATATTTTTCCTGCAAATTAGATTGTATCAGTCAGTTTCTCCTTTAAAACTAGATATGAAAATTAAAAGGAAATATAGGATAAATCAAATAAACATGTATGTGGCACAAATTTACATAAGTTATAGTCTAATATAAATTACCATTACCCTCGCTGTACCCATATTTACAAGTAACATTTCAACATTTCTCTTAGGTAGCGTAATAATTCTTTCGCGTGTCAAAGTTGGCACGTGTGCTATTCATTGATTTGCTTTCACAGCCTTACAAACACGATATACGTTTAGCTTCATAAGGATTCAGCTGACTATTGGAATAACTGCTTAAAGAACTTTCTATTTTACTTGATATTTAATAATAATTTAGGAGCGTATGTCAGAAGTGTCAGATTTTCGCCAACCAAGTAGGTATTTACTCTCATGAAAGGACCCAATGAAATTATTAAATTTAGAATGAGTGGGCCGTTTCATGAAAAAAAAATAAACTTTTTTTTTTTTTTGGACTATGTATTCATACAATGATAAATCAATGTGTGGGATTTTAATAGAATCAATAAGAAAGCTATAATTTTTTTACATCAAGAATTGTGTATTATGGTTGTTTGCTGTCCATGTCCCGGTTTCAGTAACAAGATAAAGATAATGTAGCTAGCATAGCGTCTTACAATTATAATTACTAGATCCTTGCACCTTTTTTTTCAGAAAATGAATATTAACAAAGTTAATAAAGGGTTAACTGGATAAGCAAGGCAAAATTACCCTCAGAAAGGATTTTTTGAAAAAAAATATGCATGGATATTCGTGAGTCATAAGAAGGTAATATAGAGGTATTTAACCCCTTGACTTCCTACTGTTCTTGAAATAATTAGAAAAATGTGACCTCGGAGACTTTTGTTTATATTTTTGTTTCTCGGAAACTATTCTTTTCAGAAAAAAGTAGTATTTATTTTTTTTTTTTTAAAAGAAAAACAATTTTAAAATATTTGAAATTATGCGTTTTATGCTTTC
Source organism: Protaetia brevitarsis (assembly GCA_004143645.1). Lineage (NCBI taxonomy): Eukaryota > Metazoa > Arthropoda > Insecta > Coleoptera > Scarabaeidae > Protaetia > Protaetia brevitarsis. Next base: position 1,755,460 of record RXPK01000139.1, read on the forward strand.
TCATGAGTGAGATCATCAGAAAATCACGATACATGATTATATTCACTATAACTTCTGTAAGTTTTAATTAAAAATAATGAGTGCGACATACTAGAAAACAATTAATAATAATAACATTTAATTCTAAAGCAAACATAAATCAATACAGAAAGCACATGCCAGAAATAAGTCAAAAAGAAAACTGGTAACTGAGACCTAAATCATGTATTCAAAAAATCATTTATATTATAACAACTAATTCCTAATAAATAAAGCTTAAGATGTTTTTTAAAAAGATAAAAATTAGAGATATTTTTTATATCACTAGGAAGATTAATAAACAGTTTATAACCCGTATAGAAAGGGCTTTTTTGATAAACTGCTTTCCTATGGACAGGAGGAAGAAGGTAATGATTAATACGGGTGGAATAATCATGGGAGTAATTGTAAAATGAAAATTCCTGTTTGTGTTTAAAAACGTAACACAATGTTTCATACATATATAAATCATAAGAAGCTAAAAGAGAATTGCTCTTAAAAATATTTTTGTACGAGTCCTTATAATCTGTATTAAATATAATTCTAATAGCCCGTTTTTGCATTAAAAAAAACTCTAATTGAATTAGGTAACATTCCCTAATGTATGTATTATGGCATAGGGCATGCACGCTATGAAATTGGAATAATAAAATGTTTTTAGTGTTTCTAAAGTGTAACTTCGTTGCAATTGCTTTAAAATGAAACAAGTTTTGGATAACGTCTTACATAAGCTTTCGATGTGAAGAGAGCAATTTAAGTTGTCACTTAGAACTATACCTAACTTTTGATGGAGGAATTTATGGTATGTCGATTATTATTAAGTTCAGTTTTTTTAGTTGGTTCTATCTTTCTGCAAAAGTATAGAAGTTTAGTTTTTTCGTCATTTATAACTAAATGATTATATGTCATTCACCTAATGATTTCATTATATGTTATTTCAGCCTTATTTAACATACTGGACATGTCCGTACAATTTATAATGATGTTAATATCATTAGCATACAAAACAGCTTGCTGAGCCTGTGTTAAATTATGCGGCAAATCATTAATATATAAAAGAAATAAAGTTGGACCCAGGACAGAGCCTTGAGGTACTCCGATATTGACATCTAGAAAAGTGGATCGCATATTATCTGTACAAACGCTTTGTTTTCTACCGGTAAGGTAAGACTGAAACCGTTTTAGTGCAATTCCCTTCACTCCGTATCAAGCTTGTGAAGAATATTATGGTTTACTAAATCAAACGCCTTGGATAGGTCAATAAACATACCCAAGCAATATTCGCTATTGTCCAAACTTCTATGGATATCTTTAAAGAAACTGAAAAGGGCCGTATCTGTGGATTTATTTGGGCAAAAAACCATATTGATTGGATGAAATGTAGTTAAATAATAGCAAATATTTGATCAATTTTTGATTCATGGTGGATTCATAAATTTTAGGAAAAACTGACAATAAGCTAATAGGTCGGTAGTAATACAGGTTATTTTGATCATCCTTTTTAAAAAATGGTTTAACAATTGATAATTTTAATTTAGATGGAAAAACGCCTCTTTCAAAAGAAAAATTTATAAGATAAGTTAAAATTGTTGGCAATTAATAGTAATGAACATTTTATAATAAATGATGATATATGATCGTAACCCGCACAAAAAGTAGTGTTCATATTTCTAACAACTAACAACAAATTTTCTTATATACTTAGTAACATTAGAAGTGCTACACCCAAAACGAAATAATTGGTTTAACTTGACTTTTTTTCCATCAGAGTGACTATATTTCAAGCAAGCTATGATAGGAGTCTGAACTTTTTATCCTTGATAACTTTTTGCGAAAAAAAAATACCTTATTATTTTGTGAAGAAACCTGTTTATGAAAACCGATTAGTACAGAAATGTTTAGTTATTCCGCGTCCGTCTACGAGTGTTAAGCGTAACAAAATGCCTAGAGTTCAAAGACGTCAAAATGATCACCGTATTAGTGACTTATCCTATCGCGAAATAAACGAAATGCGTGTGTGTGGTGTGTGGACAAAAGAAGGTAGAGAAACACGAAGAAGACCAAATAGTCAACCGAGGCGCAACACAGAACGTCAAGATAGGCTCTTCAGGCAACCACCTGTACGAGTTTTGCTACTACGCGTTGAATCGCTGACCAATGGTTTGGAAAAGAAGGGGTAGATCTGTTACTATACGTACACTATTTAGCCGCATTCGAGCTTTTGGACTTTTCTCATAACGTCCACGATTACTGCTTCCTTTGACTGCCAACCACTGTCGTCAACGTTTGAACTGGTCCAGAGAACGGCAGCATTGGGAGGCAGAATTGCATATTGTCATCTTCAGCGATGAATCGCGATTCTGCCTAGGTATGCACGATGGCAGTAGAAGAATAAGACACTGACGTGGAGACCGATGTGATATTGGGTTTGCTGTTGAGAGGAGTATTACAGTAATGGTTTGGGGAACTATTGTATATGGTAGCTAATCACCACTTCCCTTTATTCGAGACAGTATGACAGCTGCACGTTATGTTGATGATGTCCTACAAACCGCTTTACACCTTATCTAGAGGGCCGTGCATACGTCCTTTTTCAGCAAGACAACGCACTTCCCATATTGCTGGTCGAACTTTGAGCGTGTGTGATCATGGGGAGGAGACTGCCCACTTTGCACCATCGTCCATAGACTTTGGCACAGTTAATTCACTTTGTTCAAGTTGCTTGGAACGAGGTGCCACAAGCAGATATCGACCATCCCAATTTGTCGATGTCTAGACATGTACAGGAATTTACTCAACTAGGGGTCGCCAAACACATTTTTTTTTTCGTATTATTGTGTTAGTATGTGTGAAATTTCTTGCAAATATTATCGTTTCATTTTTGAGGTAAAACTATCACATTTCCAAAAGTTGAACGAATTATTCCTTCTAGGTGTAAAAGTTCTAATGTCACTGAGTATATATATTTTGGAGAACTCTAAGATAGCATTCGCTAAAAAAACTATATATCACCAACTGTGTCTACCACAGCTTCCATAAGTTAGACCGAAAACTAAAAAGCGCAACGCAAGGACGATATATATTTCAGTTAGAACCATCAATGTTCTCACCTCAGCTGTTTGTGTAAACAGCCATGCCTAAATTGTACAGCACCCATGCCACCGATTATGTCTACCATAATTTTCATTGTTTGATTAAAATGTAAGGAAGGAAATATTTTATCGATATATTCTAGGTATATATTGATTTGTAAACCAAATTTGTTTGCTAATCGGTATGTCTCTAAACATAGAAACTAGCCCCATTGTAGCTAGTGCGCAATTTCAAAGTACACATTTTTAATGCAATTATATGAAAAATACCAGATACTAGTTACACTGTTGAAAATATTATCGGTGTTGGCGTTAATTTTTGCGCGTAGACAAAATTTTAGTGTCTGATTTTACAAACATTGCCAGACGAGTTGCTACGAGTGTTTAAATAACAGAATTACTAGAATTTCGTTGTGAATTCTTTGTTCAGATGAGGATTTACTATTTTCTAGACAGAAGCGTCAACCAATCAAAATTCTTCCCTCGAATAGAATTATTAGAAACCCACCAATCTAATACGTATTGCATTATACGCACCACCTGCATTTGCACGTGTATCTGTTTTCGGGTTTGATTCTGCATATTTAACATACCTATACAAACAAACCACCAAACGTTTACTGACATGCAAAAGTGTAACCCTTGTTTATTTAAATTATATTCCAGTGTGCATATAAAAATTCAACATCTTAAAGATGTATTGGGAAACATCTATTTACGAATACGTAGATTTGATCAGAATAGCAAAACATTCACTTAATTTATATGGTTCCCAAAAAATATTTAAAATTACCACTTAGTGACCCAAATGGAAAAACGCTAAAGAGAGAATATAATACCACTAAGGAAATAAAGAGTTGCCATACTAAAAAGAACATCGTGTTTAGAAACAGTGTTAAATCACCCAAATGACCGCATTCATTTAGTTAAACAGCTAATAAATTGTATGTCTAGTCAAATAAAATGTGACTAGAAGTATATTATAATTCCACAGTGAGTTGACAAAATAACCCCTTAGCAATAGACAATACTTGACTATCTTTGCTCATCAAATTTAAACTCGTGTAGTTCTCGACAAAATGACACGAAAAGAGTGTGGACCTCTTCTGACTATTGAATTAGTCGAAAAAGTGTTAAAATTTTCAACAGTGTAGGGCTTCTTGTTCAAAGCCGGATACCCAAAATAGTCGCCTACGGTTCTGCCAAATTTCGAGTGCCCGGAAGTGATCGGATATAAAAAGGAAAAAAGAAAAGAAATCGAGCATTATACAAAATTGAGCATTAGGTGAAAAAAAAAACATCAGTTATTATCCGAAATTGAGTATTATCCAAATTTCTGGTGACGATAGACATAATCGAATGATGGAAAACCAAAAATGAGCTATTTATGCCACAAGTGTTTTTTTTTGTCCACCATTTGGTGAGAAGATGGGTATCATTCATTTCTGCTGAATTTCATATAATTGATTCTAGGATCGGATACCCAGACTACCCGAAACCGAGTAATGCACTGGACAGGTACCCCAATCCTGAAAAAAAAAACGATTTTCGACATTCCTACAATTAGCAATATGTGGTATTCAATGATTGTTTAATTCCTTATCCGCTCTTTTCTTTTAGTGAGTGTCACACTAACGTAACCTTAAAATAAAAGTAGCAGAGTTAAATAAAGGTATGTAACGCACTAATAGCTTTACTGTTAGTACGTAATTCTTTTTCAGCATCTTCTATCTTTTCTAGGTTTACTTAAATGATTAATAGTAGATATAATTAGTATACTAATAATGTGCTGTACCTGCATTTATTTAACCATAAGTTATTCAAGACATAGTAGGTGATACAGAAACTTCTTTTGTGATTGTGATCTTGCGGTATCTCAAAATGTAGATAACATAATATAAACTTACTACTTATTAGTACAAATAATTATAGTGGGCGTATTGAAGGCTTTTATAGGATTATGTTACAATTCTTATTTTTAATCAAATCTGTGGAAGTTACATCATGCGTGATGGCTAAAGCACGAACAAACGCGTTCGGAGAAGCGGGGAAGCGGAAAACTCAGTGGCGTTGCCTAGATGCCGTCTATGCCTAGAAACTTGCATATGTATCTACATACATAGTTTTGCGAAATCAGAAGAGAATATTATGTAAGGTCTGTATTCACATGTAAGAGAACTTCATATTTACAAAGGAAACTCTAGAAAGTATTATGTAGTTACAAATTTTAAAAACTTATTAAATTACAATGAAAAGTAACAATAATCAACATAATTTAGTGAAAAGAGGTTCCCCTGTTTTTGGCCTAGTTGCATCAATATTTTGAATGGAAGTCTTGCGGTAGGGGCGTTGATTGGATTTATTAAGTTTTAATACATTTTTTTGATAATCGTTTAAATTTAACATGCCGCTAGATATAACAAACTTACCATCATTTTCAAATGTATTGTTGTGGGAAATTACAATGTTTTGATATCATAAGTGAATTATTTCTAATCAATACTAAAAAGACTTACCAAGTTTTTGTTTTAATATTTTAAATAATTAGTGACTCTTTATTTCTGCTTGTTTTATCTTTTTTTTTTCTTAATAAAATACAAGAAATAAAGAAACTGTCACTATTACCTATTTAAATAAGTAATACGCTTATATATTTTATCTTGTTACAGTGCTTAAAACGTATTCAAAATGTAATTTTTTTTAGCAATTCTTACTTTTCAATGAAAGCCTGAACGGAGATATTTGAGTGCTGCACAAATATAAATAAACGGCTACATCTAAGATGCCGCCAATGCATAGAATATTGTGAAAACACAGCTGCGTTGTGGTTCGTGTCGAACAAACAAGTTATGTATATATGCGTCATCGCTGTGCATTGAAATATTCCACGTGATTTACGGGCGCATGTAGTTTTTAACATGGTGGTGTTTTTTTACTCGGTCAAAACAATAGAGGATTTTACGGGCAATCGGGTAACTTTCTCTTGACACCCGTATGTGCGTGTGTTCGCTCCGAACATAGACCTCCTTGCTTTGGTGATGGCATACATTTGGCAAAGCATTAACTAAAGCCATTAGTACTAAAAACTTTAGTGGTCATATTACTAGTCATAACAGGATTTTTTGCACCCACTATTTATTAATTACACTAGTATACATTATAGTAGACATAATTAATGTTTTTTTTTGCATTTTCTTTATTTTATTTTTTATTTTGCAAGATAAGTGCAAATGGACCACAGCACAAACACGTATATATAAGTATACATTTGTAGTCATAATTGGGTTTTATTCTTTTCCCCATTCTTTTTTAATCAAACTTACAGATATAGTAGATAATTAGTAATCCCACTTGGCAAAATAACATGACTATAACGTCGTCTAAATGTTATCTTGTAACGCGAAATGTTACAAAAATATATACAATGTACCACATGCAGTAACATTTCTACGACTGTTTAATGTCCGCCAAAGCGATATTACGAAACAATATTTCCCAGTAATGTTAATACGAGGTCTTCGAGTAACATTACTTTAACATGACGATCAATGTTGAAGTATAGCTCTTCCGTAACATTTCTCATATGTTAAAGAGAAATATTGATACATGTGGCAATTAAATGTTTCTATAAATATCTACATAATGTTTCTATTGGATCTTTTATTTACCCAAAAGTTCTTGCTGCATTATACAAGAAACATGATGTTGAGGTTTATCGAGAGGTTATATTAATTAATATAAAACGGAATCTCAATCAGTCTTATGGAAATTCAGTGTTAATATTATAATTTCATGTTACCTTGATAGATCGGGCCCCTCTGTTATACGAAATTTATCTTCACTTACTAAAATTACAATATTAATATTAACCATTAAATGCCAGAAAAATATAATGGATAAGACATTTTTATAGTATAACATTATAAGTTTTTTTTTGTAGTTATTTTTGCAGATACATTAAAATGGTCAATCATATATCATATATCATCTATGTAAAAATTAAATAGTAATACTATGATATATTATAAATAGCTATTTAAATAAACGAAATACATTAATAATACTTTAAAAATAAAATGTGCTTAAAGAAGGCAATAAAGCATTTATTGATATAAAAAAAGTACATTAAATTCATTTTAATAAACTTGAGTATTGGAAAACAGATTATGGGGCACATAAATTAACATGAATAGAATCTAAACAAAAACTCACAACACATAAGAAAACGCCCGAATGCATTTTATTCCTTTGAACATTGTGCTGTTTTCTATCAAATCTTTGTTTTGCATAACGAAACCATTCCATGACAGTTATTTCGTATTCTGTATCTATGAGTACAATATTTTCTCTAATTCTCTCTGAAATTAAAAAAAAAGGACACCGTCAAAAATAGATCCAGAAAAACTATTTTATTTATATGAAAATTGAAGATAAGCTGCATATTTTATATATAACACTGTTTATAATTATTGTAAAATTTGTATTTGATCAAAATTACTATCAATTCTAAGAATACATTACGTGACATTGCTCATCCTTATAGCACAACAGTAGGTTTTACTATAACATATATAGGTTATGATATACATAATACGTATCTGTCTTAAAGATCTTCGATGAATTTGAAAGGATCAACATACCTACTTTAGCATTATAAAAAACTTACCTGATAATGTTGATTCATTATTAACGGAATTTTTCTCATCAAAACAATTGCGACGCACAATCCCAAGATGGTCCTACCACCCTGTCCAGTCACGATTACCGTATATTGTGAAAGAGGGGGTTCACAGTTTCACGCCAGCTCGTTGTATGCGCGGTACGAAAAAAATTGTGATGGCAAGCATACTAACTTTTACAAGTGCGCAGTGCGCAACCACAACCTCACTAACATGATTATTATAGGCTACAAAAAGGTAAAAAATTCATCACCATTATTTATTTATAGAGAAAATTTGCTCCATTGTTTTGTCTTCTCAAATTCTAAATTGAGAAACATACGTAACTATCTTACACTAATGTAAATATGTTAATGTACAAGCGCAAATGTTGTAACATTCTTGTAATGATCACCTTGTAAATATGGCAAGTTACAACTAAATATTACCTCAACATTTTGACAAAAGTCTTGTTTTGCAACATTGTTTTAAAATATTTTTTCCTGATTACATTGAAATGTCACTGTAATGCCTGCAATATTTCTATCATTATTTAATGTTGCTGCAAAATTCAGTAACATGTTTTTGTTTAACATCGCTGTCTAGTAAATAATGTAATATTACTGGGATATCTGCAACATTACTTGCCAAGTGGGATACTTTGTCATGTTTGGTGGTTGTCACTTTAGGCATCACAAAACGCTTAATTTCAAATATTACAAAATTATTTTCTTTTGGATATTATAAACAAACATTTTTCGTAAAAAATATATAATGTACCATAAGTCGATGTTTAACACATGGTGTAGCCTAATTTTTCTAGATAGAATAGCTTTCGAGAAACAATAATTTAATGAGGTGTATGCATATTCTTCTAATTATTTCAAAAGCAGTGGGTGGTCGTGGCATAAAACACCTTCTTATGACAATACCCATGCCTAATTTTTTCCAAAAATCTTTTTTGGGGCAGTTTCACAATGCTTATCCGGCTAGACCCTTTATGCGTTATTTCATTCCAAGCTGTATACAAGTAATCCAGTAAATTTTATACTTTTTCGCATCCACAAATTTAAAAAAGGTCCCGTTATTTTTGCCAAATGGGTTGATAAGGAACTATGAATTTCATCACTAAATTCTTTATTGTCAGGTAATATTTTTATAGCCGAAAAACTGAACCATTAAATATTTAACAAAGAGGTCGTGTTCCTATTTTTGTTTAGATTATTTTATTTTTAATTAAACAGGAATTTTGCAACAATCGTTAAACGGTAGGAAGAGTAATTGCACGATTCAATTTGTTAAGCATTCACTCAATAAACGTTCATAAAAGATTTACACGCCACCTTTCAGTGTGGCATTTTCTCAGAAATAAATTGGATAACTGGGAGATACCTCGCTAAGATCGCTCTGCGCCCTTTCCGAAATGCGCCGCAGTAAATCTCCGCTGCCCATAAGCTTCCTCGTCGCCTGGATGCGATAAAACGCCCTCGACTTAGGCCCGCGGTTCAACAGCAATTCATGCGCCATCCTCTCCAAATTCTCCAGATCGCAACCGGGATGTTGGTGTCGCAGTTCTTTCAACGTCTGTATGTACTCGTTCTTGATATCTTCGTGTGCGTCCTCCACGTCCACCAGATTGCTATCGCCGAGTTCCAACGCTTCAGCCTGCACGATAACGCCTTGGCGGCTCATGCGGTAGCTCTTGCGCACGTATTTGTACATTCGTCGGTCGGCCGCGTACGCCGTTAGCACGGTCACCGGAAAGAAGCAGAACGTCAAGAGAGCCTCCCACACCTCCACCAAACCCGGACTAAACCACGCGAGTATCAGGTAAAGCCAGATGTACGCGAAGATCGACCAGATTGCTGTGACGAAGAACACACGCAGGTGTTTAATCTTGCGTACTTCTCCTTTGGGTATGACGAGCACGCAGATGGAGATAATAACGAATAGATTGTAGGCGGCCGATCCGACTATAGTACGGGGACCTAAATCGCCGGCTTCGAAGTTCTTCGCGTAGATTTCGATGACGGAGAGTAGGATTTCTGGGGCGGAAGAGCCGAGCGCCATCAGCGTTAAATTGGCGACTGTTTCGTTCCAAACCCGCACTACGATTATTGTCCTTTCACCGTTCGCTTTTCGCAGTTTGACTTCACGCTCTTGCGATGTGATCACCTCGATTGCCGCCATGAAACGGTCGGAAATGATGGAGACGCCGATGAAAAGATACGCCAACACCAAGAAGTATACGAAGCCCCTGGTAGTCTTCTCCCAAACCGACAGATTGGTGAGCGGCTGCCAGCAGGGGAGCACCAAGCCGTCATAGCATCGTATGGTATCATTATAGGGATGATTCACCTTTTCCTCTTCCATAGTGGAAAACGGTTATCAAAATTTAGAAGTTAGAATAATTCGCAGCGAGTACCGCGAATGTAAATACCGCAGAGGCGATCGTAAATTAGACGCGGCGTGCGTTTATCAGCGAGCATCGGCGTGTGTTTATATGTGTTGTACGATGCAAATGTGTCTTGCCCGTCCGCAGACCGAACCGATCAAGCATCGAAGTAATACTGACGGCCGGCGACCAAACCCCCCTGGTCGCGCACGCTCGGATATACGGAGTTCGCGATATAAACGACGGCGGTCGTGGCGACGCCGACGATTGTCTTCGTCGACGGATGGACACACCGACGCCAAAGCAGCAACCGACAGTTCTGACATCGCGAGACGAGACGAGATAGCAGTTCCTGAGAGCCACGCCCACGCGTGCATCGTTGCGAAACTACGGGCAGGTCAGACGAGATTAGGATTGAATGCCTGAAAATAATCATATTTCATAAATCTTCTATATTTGTTTTTGAAAACAAAATCCTGCAGAAAACTTTTGTATATTTATGTATATGCTAACATGTTATTTTAAGCATATTAAAAATGTCTTCGAATACCGTTTGTAATAATTTGTTATTGTTTCTAGTTTAATTTAATATTAACTCTTATGGAAGCTAGTGTGACCTTTATCGGATAATAGTGCATCTTTGATAAAAAAAAAGGGTTGTAAGAGACCATAGGAATAAAGTCCTTAGATTTCAGCTACTACTGTGTCTTAGAACCAACCCCCAAACTCCTTGCAGAAATTTCGAAGTGAATTACACAAACAAAAATAAAATAGTCGCACTAGCAAATTACAATTAGGTGACCGAAGAGTGAATTATTTGCATATTTTAGCTTATTTATACATTCACTTCGGATGTGTTAAAATTTTTGAATTAGATTTAATTATTAAATTTAAGTGCAAAAATCTTAACACGACTAAACTTATATTACACGATAATCTAATTCTCTAATCGCTTATAACGACTAGAAAAGCTCCTTATTTGGTTAGGTATTGCTAGTGATGTAATGAATATCGTGACATCTAGAGCATATGCGAATGCGATAATTATTAAGCTTTTTACTTTACTAGCGTCATCTATTAGTTTTCAGTTTATAACTATACGAACACTTGCATTAAGCACACGCAGAGAATTACATTTCTCCATCACCGCAGCGAAACTAGCCAAGTACAACCGAATCGTTTCGACTTTTTACGTCTTATTCTTGTCAATTCAAGTTTAATTTTGAGGTTATTGATGGTTATTCTAATGTAAACTGCAAATTTGTGCTCAACAGGTTGCTTTAGGATTTCAATGAATTTGAATATTAGTTTTTTTTCTAAATTATCCATTTTAACAGGTAAAAGTTACCTGGTAAAATACATAATTCGATATTCGCGATATTCGCATATTTATTGCGAACGCGAATGCGAATGCGAATATTAAAAAACATGCGAATATTCGCGAATGCGAATGCGAATATTCGTTACATCACTAGTAGGTATAGGCATTTTATCCACAACATATTTAAACAATCTACAAAATAGAAGTATTATCTTCAGGTTTTGTTTCACTGGGAAGGCATTTCTCCAACAAGGGAACGTCGGCAACTGTCAAATTCCGATTTCAAATAAATTCTACAGACTGCAAAAGTACAATGGTAGAAGTACTACGTAATTTTTTTTCGTCCAATCACCCAATTTAGCGATTCAGCCTCCTCTAAACTTTGCACGATTTTTTAATTTTTAGGAATATCTCCAAAATAATAACAGATTTAAGAAAAAACGTTTTAACATAATTTGTAGCAGATTACATGATCCAAAAGATGAAGTAACCTATCATCGCAACAAGCTAATAATGAGAGAAGGAAAACCCCTTACCCCTTATGTGTATATATCAGGTTTAACACATTAGCTATTAGCATTGTACCCAACTAGAATTGTACGCAGCGCGAGATATAATATATCATTTGAAACGATTGTCTTATATTTACTCATATATTCAAATGTTCACATAACTTTTTGAATGTTCATGTTTAATTACAGATCTAATAAATCTTAATGTGGATAAGATTATGTATGTGTTTGTACGAAAAGTTATTGTTTAATAAATGCGCAGTCTGACGTAAGTGATCGTACATGCGAAAAGCCACAAAGTGTCAAGTGTCAATTATATTAATAATTATATTGTATATTATAAAAATGAATGACATTTTACTAAATAACATATAAAATATAAATAAATTCATTTAGTAAACGCATTTGAGTTTTTTTAGTATTTGATGTTGAATGTTTATTATTCTTTTAATTATTATTAGTTCTCTGAATTTGGGCCTTTTTTGAGAGATAAATAAAAATAGAAATTATTAGCTTCTAGCGAAAATAAATTACGTCATCTTTTGGACCATGTAATGTCCTGTAAATTATGTTAAAAAAGCTTTGTAATATTGTTTATAATTTCGGAGATACTCCTAAAAATGGAAAAATCGCGTACACCCCGGGGCTGTACCGCTAAATTGGGCGAGTAGGCAGAAAAAAGAATTTGCATAGAGCTTCTACTTTTGGTACTTTTTTAATCTGCAGAGTAAAAGTAAGTAAAAGAAACTCGTGAACAGTAACAAATACGGGAAAAAAGCTTTTAACAAATTTTTGTAGGATTGATTTCTCTATAATATCATAATAATCACGGTAGAGCCTTCAATTTTTCAGTACAATACCCTCATTAATTATTCTATTTTGAGAAATATCGGTAATTCCTCAACAAACAAGGTATGACATACCTACCCATTTGGTTTTGAGGCGTTAACTAAGCAGAAGATACAGTCAACTAAAACTGCTCAAAATAGTTCATTATTGTTAACATTTACTTAGTAGTATAAATACCTCCATTTGAACAAATATACTAAGAAAAGGTTTCTATGACAAAATTACAATTCACTGTTTATCTAAAACTACAACCTTTTAATTATCAATTAATGTAAACAAAATCATCATATTGGTTTCTCATTTTTTATCACATCCCCGTAATTCTTCTAGAATTTCAAAAACAAGAGGCCAATTCATATAGTGGTCCGTATCAGTCAGACATAACTTTACATATGTGTTGTTCATATAAGTGTAATGAGTGTGACACATATGTGTTTAGCTACGGCTATCTGAGGCAAGGGGAGTAGTGGGGAACGAAAAGTTCTCGTTGTACAGCAGGTGTGTATTCATTCTAAGTAATCGCGGATAATCGTTGATTCAAAGAGTGTTTGTGTGCTCGTTTGTAATATCATTGCGATTACAGTTGTTAATTTTTTTTTTGCTGTGTTTAGGAGTGTGTTTATTATTTATATACTATGTCTATAACACATTTAACATTATGATAAAATATTCAAAGGCATCGATTGGAAAACGGAAAAACCGAGTATTAGACTTTTTGAAAGAAACTTTGCCATTACAGCAAGAGCTCTAAGTGAAATGGTGCGAAACGTCACACGATCTCTATCTATTTCAAAGTTTTCACTTGAAGAAGGAGTTTTATCCTGCAGAAATTTCAATAGGTACAGGAACATGTGAAGCACCTTCGCAAAACCTATTAAATGAAACTTAGCAAAATGTTTATCACCTATACGTGTGTTGAGAATAGTAGATCGTGGTTTTATTATGCAAATGATGGAGGCTCTGGGTTTTCAAGTTACAAGCAAGCTACCTATGAGATTCCGCCATTCTACTTCACAACAACTTGCTGCCGTTCTCTGCACCAGTCCAAACATTAACGACTGTGGTCCGCAGTCAGAGGAAGCACTAATCGTGGACGGTAGGAAAAAAGACCAAAGGCTTGAGTGCGGCGATATAGTACACGCATAGTAACAGGTCCACCTTCTTCTCCACACCATTGATCAGCGATTTGACGTCGGTTAGTAGCAAAACGATCTCGTAGAGCTAGTTGCCTGAAGCGCCTATTTTGATGCCCTGTGGTACGCCTCGGTTGACCAGTTGGTCTTTCTCTACCTTCATCTGTCCAGACACGCCACACACGCATGACCGTCATTGCAGTACAATTAAAACGAGGGCCAATTTTGTGAAAAGACAAACCAACATCTTGATAGGCAACAATCGAAATCCTTGTCAAAGTTAAGATCAAGTTAACACTAAAATTGTAACATTGTAGCTTGTCATGCTATAAGTATACACCTGTTAGTTTAATTGCTTTATTTGATAAATCATTTGTTGCTAAATTTGAAACGTTCGTTTTTCTAATTTTATGTGAAACCCTTGAATAATTTTCTATTCGATGGCTTTATGTCTTTTACTGATGATTTCTAGTATTTGCCACTAGAGACGGTGATTCTTTTTGGCACGCACTAGCGCACACAGCGAAAAAGAATTCTTTACATCAAAGAAATGTTTTTTGAGATTTAAAAGAACCATTTTTTTCAGTCAAAACATATTTCCTTCAATTAAAAATAGTGTTATTTTAGTGAAAGAAATACGTGTTAACTGAATTAAATAGTTATTTAAATAGCGGCAAAAAAATGTTTCTTCTCTCTTCTCTCTGGGCAAAGCGTGTGAATTGATTTATATACATATATATACTTATAATATATACATAATGACGACCGATCATATACAGTCTGCGCCACTGCGTGCCAACAAAAATCACCATCTCTATTTATCACTCATCATCATACATTCATTAATATAAGCTGGATACTAGTTTTTACTTACAATAGTAATTTTAATTTATCTATTCCAGCAACCTCTGAGTCTTTCTGTAAATCCGTAATTTATGTATTATAGATAATAATAGTAATAAACATGCAAAAAATTATGCTATAATTAATTCGACGGTTATGTTTATACTTTCTAAACCCTATACTGGCAGTATTTTTCACGACACTATCAATATATAAAATACCCAATAAAATTAGAAAAGTAATCATTTTCTATACTACTTTTCTAACATAACACGTTTAATGAATAGGCAGTACTCGTTTGACTATTCCTATAGACAGGTTAAAACAACAACAACAAGGCATTGTAAATTGATATCTTGACAATTTTAATTGTTTAACTAATTTTTGGCTAAATGCTTCAGGAACCGCAACTAATCTTTGTTCAGTTTTGCCAGACTATTTTTTATGTGCGAGTATCGGCAAGTCATAAGAAGGTAATTCATCCCCTAGCTCTCCACTGCTCCTAAAATAATTACACATGCAAATAGAACTACGCTCATTCCAATACCAATGGTTCGCAGTAGTATAAAAGTAATCTGCTTACTATGTAATAAGAATACTTAACATACATGAAAATTTTTCCTTTTTAAATTATTTTCTTTAATGATAGAAACCCAAACATTTATCTCCGTGTTGATAGTAAGCAGGAAGAACAATGTGGGTAGATAAGCGGCACAATTCTACAAAATATCTATGCATTCGTTATTATTGATGCTGCATTATTTGAATAATTTTGCAAATTGTCATTTTTTATAAAAAGACATGAAATCGATATCAGTTTTAACAAAACTAATGCAAAAATGCATACTATTGAGACGATACGTTACAAAACCATATAATATACAAGGTTAACAAAAACTGTTGTATTGATAACGTCGCACATTTTAAAACATTTTACGCAGACAAACCTCACTTTCATTTCATCCATAATTTTAACAAAGGGTTGACTTTTTTTTTTTTTTGTGAGCGTAGGGCTAGAATGATTATAAAACCAAAATTTCTTTAGCAGCTCGACTCGAATCAGCCATTTTTTATCGACAATATAAGGTTTGTTCCAAACAAAAGTTGGTGATTACTTGCCGATAAGAGTATGTATTCCTTTAATGCGCATGCTTCTTTTGAAACGAATCCCAAACTTGTACTGTGTTAGAACCAGTTGAAACGCACATTAATATATACAATAACCGATACCAAGGGTATTCAACAATTCTAAATACTTGAATGTCTCAATATTTTTGTGTCAGAGAGAGATTCTATTTTATAAAATGTACAGAATTCTTTGTTGGTTCAGCCCCAGAGTTCGGTATAGGTTTTATGTTTATATAAAGTTAACATGCGCATGCGTTGGTAACAGTACACATCGGTATTGTCAACAAACCATTACAAACCAACACATGATTACTGGTCGACGATTTTAAGTTTGGCTTTCTTGGAACGCATATTTTTCACTGCGCATGTCCCGCACGATCAGTGATGGGTTTCAGGCTTTCTTGGAACAAACCTATAAAAATCACATTCGCGAAACTCGATTGGTTGATTCGTTTCGACTCGTTTTATTTGACCGCAAAGGAGCTTGCGAGCAGTGTTGGCAGAGCTATGGAAATTTCCCTAGACCTAGGGAATTTAGGTTGGTGCTAGGGAAAAAGTGGATTTACGAAATACGGCTATAATCTAGATAATTATTCTATGCCACAATATTTGCAGTGTAAATGTGGGGGATTTTCTTAATTTAGAGACTTTAAATATTATGACTTATTAAAGGCGAATTCTCACTTATGCAATTTCTGGCAATTCTTAAGGCCGTTTTACAGTTTGCAATTTTGTGTATTGCCTGCAATAAAATTGCGGGCGATACAAATAGCGCACGCGCATTCAATGGATTTCGATCAGCTGTGTGCAATCTTATTGGTATTGCACAGAATAGAACATGTTCTAATATTTCATTGCGCACAATTTTACTGCACGCAATATAAAAAATTGCGAACTGCAAAGCGGTCTTTATTTGAATAAAAGTTGCATGCAATTCAGTATTCAGATTATACAAATTGCATGCAACTTTTATTCAAATAAGAATTACTGCGAGAAATTGCATAAGTGTGAATTTGCCTCGATATACAAAGATTCCAAAATTTGGGCGTAATATTAATTACTTACTTGTAAATCAAAATTTCACATTTAAAGACAAACACTATTCAAATTGTATTACATCGTGTCTTTAATGTATTTTGCATCTCGGTTGAGTGTGTTCGTCTTCATCTTCATGTTGTTTTGCCTATTATGCTTGTTATAATCAGGGTAGTAGACAAGATTCGCTTACCATTAATTCACCGAAATGCTACCTGTCTTCACAATATGTGCATAGATGAAGAAATTATAATTGAAGATGAGATTATGGAGCAAAATCATATTCATCTGGCGGACAGTAATGCAAATAATAAAGAAGGCATTGCTGTACGTGAGGACAGAGGACATTATTTTCAGTAAATCTCTATTTTGGTTTTAATGTATATTTTTTTATTATTTTAGTATACATAAGTTTTTAAATAAATGCCATTAAAACATAGCTCATTTATTTTATATTATCAAATATCAAAAAGATTCTCTACATTTATAACTAAACAAAATACTTCCAAAAAACAAAAGTGTTTTGAAATAAATACCCTAGAAAACTATACCTAGATCACAGTTAAAAAATAAAAAAACATTACTTCTTTCCAATGCTTTACATTTGGTTTAAAAGCCATTCTAAAAATGCACACTACAGTATCTCAAAAATCAAGGCAATTTTTATAGATTTGGCTTAATATTGCCTCAGAAAAATGACCTACGCTATATTTGGAGTATGTATGTGATATTAAATTTATAATCTGTAAAACAAAACGAAAATACAATAAAAATACAATAATGCCCGTTCGTAACAAATAAACATGAACTAAACCATGTACAAATGCAACACGATTATGCTAAAGAGGCCTTTGTAAATCAGTTCTTTTGTCGCAAATGTACAAGAATAACCGAATATTGTCAAAATTCATTGGATCGAGTATCGTGAATGTTTCGCTGAATACGAGTCGACTCGATCCTCGAAATAGTCGAGTAAACTCAGCCGGGTATCGTGATCGTGATCCCGGGGCAGTAAGTAAGTAGTCCTCCCCTTAAAGCGCCGTCTTGAAGAATGGATGGGTTGAGGCTGGGCAAAACTACGGGTTATGGATTCAGTGTCTTCACTGGAATTTTACCTAACACGAGTTTGTTTGATTATTACAGCGATGTGGTTATAAATTGTTTTGAGTTTATAAACAACAAGATATCCTAAGATATTACTTAGAGTGCGTTCGTAAAAGCTTGCCCGGTATATCTTTGAACGGCTTTCCCTAACACCTAGTATTTACGAACGGATTAAACCATTCTCAGAGTGTTCCTATATTACACAACTCGCGAGCTAGGGAATCAAGGTAATAAGTAATAAGTAATAACTTGAAAAACAATTTTGTCACTCGTCATTTGTGGTTAGAGGTTATGGTGCATTTATTCAATTTCAAACCTGACAACTTTAACGCTTTCCGAGAAGTGTTCGTAAAGTGACGATGTGCCCAGAGGAAAAATATGTCACGTGATAATCTAACGCTACCTTAAGCACATGCCTGCGCAGATCAAATTTTACACTAAATGCCCGTTAAAAGCAAGAAGAAGTGACCAGTGAAGGACTCGGATCAAGCTGAAGAACTAAGAATACTGGAAGTTACAAACTAGGGTTAAGAAAAGACTTTCTAAGCAGCTGAAGAGATACCGCGGACTGTGAGGCTATTCTGATGACTTTATATTAGGTTAGAACTGGTGTAGTCATAAAGACCTATTCATCCCGACCTATCCAAATCTATTGTGGAAATTCAAATTCGAAACGCGTGTTACAATATTTTCGTAAATATTTGCAAGGTTTGCGTACTGCATTTTTTCCCACAGTTTGCTAAAACCTTATCCATATTGGGGGTAAGAGATTGCCATTATAAATACGCACGTGTATATACCTCCTGTTTTGTTTGTTTCATTTTTGTAAATGCATGGTTTGGTACGACTGTTGGTAAAAAAATACTGCTCTTTATGTCCGTACACATGTATCAAAAACACCATCTCCGCACAAAAGGCCAATAATAGAGAGCCAACTCAGAAATTTTATTAATCAGATTATTTGATTTGTTTCTCTTCATTAACATTTAAAAAAATAAACAGTGAAAAGACTTTTTACATTGCAACATTCACATTTCGGTTTCCTTGCGTCAAATACTCCTGTCATTATATATTTTTACATAAGATCAGATATAAATTCAGTATTACTTCTTACCGTGTACCCACAGTTGTGTACTTCTACGATTGATAAAATTCTCCCATTTAACATGCAATACAACAGCACATTTTCGAAACCAATTGCTAAAACTTTTGCGTAATAATTAATAATTCCCGTAGACCGATTTGATATTTTAGGCGAAATTATTGAGTTTCAGAATACTTCACCAACATTATTGCCCTATAAAATGAACGCCGCCGCGCAGGTCGTTTAGATGGACAGTAATAAGCCATTTACGGAATTAATTATTGTAACGGTAGGGATAAAATATGTAATGCTTTTTAAAATTACTCTTAAAATAGCTTTTACATTAGCATTGCTGAACCATAAAACGTTATACTCTTAGTAATAAAAAAGAAAATTCTGAGTTTATCCAAGGCTCCATTCATAATCGCATTAAACGCCTAAATTGCTGAAAAGACGTTAATCCTTATGTGTAAGCACGTGTTTGCATAAGGAAAACCACACACAGATCCGTGTAATTTAGTAATGCCGGGACGCATAGGACATGACAAAAATTTCAATTTGTTAGTACTTAGACCGGAGATTCACGAATTCAAGCGGTATGAGGGAATTTTTGTCGCACGATTAAACGACCTTTGTACGGTAGAATCGCTCCAAATTGAAATGTCAATAACAAGCCTTCGAGTTTGCGGTGGACCTCATCAAAATTCCTTTAGTGTATATCCACAGCAAATTTAGAGATAAATCAGAAATTAAATGTTAACAACTCATGACACCAAAGTAGACCACTGGAGTGATTTTTCGTCATTCCTAGAACTTAGTTGTTAGGCATACATACAAATTTTATAATTATTGTGCTATTAGAAATATTATACGTATCATTTTCAAATAGAAGGTTGTACTACTTACAAAATAAAACGATGAACTGAAGAGAAAAGAAAAAACAAATTAACTTTCTTAGAGAAAAATTATTTTAATAATCTCCAAGTTTCTTATTACGAAGGTAATAATAAAGTAGATTTTTCTCCAAACGTCAGGCGAAGTAGAATTTAAATATTTGAAAAGAAAACACTGTGATGTAAATGAACTCAAGGAAATCATTCTGATGTTTACGCAAATGATCCTTACGAAAGAATTGGCTGTAGAAAAGCTAATGTACATTGGCTTTTGAAAGCAATTTAAATAAATATTCGTCAGAACTTTTCAATATCATTGTGAAGACAATGTAGTGTAACGATAATTAAAATACTGAAAGAGTTAAGGATATAGGATGGGTAGTTACTAAATAGAATAAGTAGGTTTGGTTGATAAACATTGTAACTAAGTTAACAACAACTAATTAAGTAGAACATTTATACAGTAAGTGCAGTACTTAATGCGTCCAGTTTCGCAAGAGTTGACTCTGGGCTCATTATGGGATTGCTTAAGCGTTCTAAATGACCTAAAGGAAATTAACATTGGTTTGAGTTCCCAGCCACTCGAGACCGAAGAAAAATAAGTTGACGAACGATCTGGCTAGATGAAGTTCCTCAAGGCCGTTCGTTGGATATGGCCCTTTCTTTGGCATTACTGAATCGCCAAAACTCCATCAATTAGTGGATACGTAAGCTGCCCAGAGAGTAGTGGCTAAGTCCCCAGCAATGAAACAAACAAAAATATGCCTGAAAAAATAGAGACCTGGATTTACTAAAGCCCTTCTGGGTAATGACAGCAAGACTATCAAAATGATACTATGTTTGCTGACTAATCTCTGTAGAATAAATATAGACATAGGTATAACATAGGCCTGGCAGATGACGTATTTTACAGATTCTGCCAAAAGAAGTAAGAAACACCAGATCATGTGCCGTGCCAATGCACAATGTCTGGCAAGTACAAGGTTTCTAGTGGTGGGCGTGGAGAATTCTTCAGCTAACAACTGTATAAATCAGTCGCTTGTAAAGATGATAGGTCTAATTAAGAAGGCAATGTTAGAGAACGCTTTCTGGGACAAAGGGAATCACAATTGGTGGTGGGCACAAAGTAGTTATTCGTTACAAAAATATTCCTAACTCCTTAATACTCAGGAGTAAACGAGTAGTGGTTGATTATAACAAATAGAGTAGCAATATTTGAATTAATATTCGAATATAAATATTCTACTCTATTAGTATTAATATACTCAGAGTAACAAGTATAGTGCAAGGGTATTTGTTATGCCGAATATATTAGGTGAATTTTTACAATTAATATATCCTAAATGATATTGCCCTTTACTATTTACTTTCATATGATCGTGTTATAAGCATAACGCAAACGCTATTAATGACTCAGGCAAACTGGTTAAAAAATACATTCTTTTTATCAATACTTTTATAAGCACGGAACCATTAATATATGTATAAGAAAATCAACATGCGTGAATACCATCTATGATACTTCTTTTCTATTAACGGGTGTATTCAAATAAAAAAGTAAATTTTGTTTGGTGTAACTACACCCCATATAAAGCACAAACCCCACGAAACCGGATTTCATCATTAAAGAATTAAAAAAAAAGTAAAATTTAGAGCCCAAAAATTCTTTAGTCCGGCCTGATGCAAGGAAACGTCATGTTAAAGCACCGCTAAACGTGTATTATGTATAACTACATTGCACTCATTTAGTATTATTCTTAAATGGTGGCCGTAAGTTCATTAACTCATCTGAATAAATAAAAGCCCTTGTAAAAATAGCAAAACTGGGCATTTTAAATTTCTTCTTTATATAATAAACATTCCTTTTTTGTTAAGAGCATTCTACGTAAGTCTGCAAAGTATTATTTTTATATACTGATAAGATGTCGAGTTTCACCGGATATGTGACATTCAGTAGTTACAAAAAACGTAAATATTTTCTTTTGCTTTGTCGAATCGAAGTTAATTGTTAATAAACGGTACCACATAATCTGAGTTATTTCTTTGGATTTATTTAATCAAATAACGCAAAATTATTTGAATCGAATTTACACAGAAATAAATGTAGATACAGAAAATTTGAAAACACGCCTTTTTACTATGATATCGCGCGAAAATGAATCTATATATTCCCACGCTTTTGCCGATGCATCAAGCTTCGATTTTCTTATATGAAATCTATGTATGGTCCTGAAAAGGATCGTTTTTCGAACGGAAGAATTTAAATAAAATGTTCGAAGTGGCTTGCACTCCGAGCGGCGAACCACACAAAACTAACAGCGTAATGGCTTGAATGATAGTGGTATGTGAGGTATACTCGGGACAGCATTTAGGTTGGCACAGGTGCTGCTCTAGCCCACGGCATTTATAAAAAAATTTTCCCGTTAATGCTTACAGATAGACCCCCTGTGCATTAAGACTTTTTGATTGTATATGGTTACAGCTGCTACATATTATTATATTTACCTCTATATCTGATACACCCTGTATATTGAAGGCTTTTATACCGCTTTTTTGTTTTTACTGTATTTAATTATCGCCAACGCACCTACAAATTTAACAATTCATTCAGATTTTTTTTTGGATAACGCTTTGAACTCAAATTAGAGGTAAACAAACTTTGTTATTTTTTCTAGATAAAAAGAGTAAAAACATTTCTATTTGCAGCCCTACTTTAAATGAAAGGTATCTTATTCAACAAAATCCAAAAAAAAAACTATTTCTTAAAAACACGTTTACTTGCTCTCCCGTATATACATAAACTAATTTTGATGTTATTATATTGTCTACTTAACATATAATCAATAAAAGATTTTTTTGTTTCTTTGCTTATAAAAGCATAAAGCATAAATTTACATATTATAACAACGTAGAACTTTTTCAGATGTCACACATTTCATTCCCTAAATCAAATTCATAAAATTGATTTATTTGTGGATTTATTAGGCAAAATGACGCAAAGACCCAAATGAAAACCACCGACCGCATGCGTGACTATACCTGTATTAGTAAACGACAATTTCATGCAGGATGAATTCATTGCAAATATTCACCGAATATATTTACCACAATAGATATCGTCGCACTATTCGTTATATCGTTTGTGAAGCAAATACTTCCTGTACTCATTATATACTCTGTATACAAAGTTAAATATTCGCTAACCACTCATGGATATTCGAATATTTCTACTCTATTCGTTAATGAGTATAAAGTATCTGCGAGTATAAAAGTAACGAATATTTGAGAGCAGTAGCGAATATTATGAATACAAGATTTAGCATAATATTCGCTATTTAATATCCGCTACATTTAAGAAAGTAACGAATATCCCCGAGTATAAAAAAATAACCCCAACATTAATCACAATAGATCTTAAAAGATTGCGATGGAACAGATCCGTATGGCCACCCCAGTCCTATATAAGCGCAGCAACCTTCAAGAAAGGGACGACACAATAAAATTATGCTATATTATTGTATTAAGGATTCGATAAGAATAATATTAGAATTACTAGAGATACACTGTTAAAAAGAAAAACTGAAATAGAGAAAAATAGAGTCGATATGGGTGAAACATTTATTTGAACTGCTTCAAGAAACTTCAAGAACTGCGGGCTCGCTACTTCTCGTGATGAACGTTTCTGAGGATATAATAAAACAATTTATTGTTGGGCAATAGAATTATACGTGAGCATGCTGGATAAAGCTGATCAAAAATTATTAATTAATTATGTTTTGAAAACAAGGCTCTCATACGCATTAAATTAATGTAAAAAATAGCAAATGTTAGAAGAGAAAGTTTGATTTGCCATTTAAAAACATAGTGAGCGGGGAGACAAGTCTATTGAAGTATGTAGCAAAGAAATGCATGCATTATTTGTAAATTTTAGTATCTCTCAGACAGCAGGTAGTGATAACGCATTACACGCACAACAAAACATAAATGAAAAAGCAGTCATTTGTCAGTGGACTGGAAAATCAAGATTTTCGAAGTATTGTAAAAGCCAAAAACTACAGCACTCTAAAAGCCGTAACTGTTGAAATTTCAAGGAGGCTTCAGTGTTTTCCATTTTAGGTGTAATACAGACTCACCTAGCATAGAAAATCTCAGACGTAATTTTCATAAAAAGTATATTATATATTAATATACATATCAAAGAATGTATACGAGTGTTTCATTAGAATTTGACATACTCTAAACTAAGAACAAAATATTTTACCTATGAACTTTTGGGATAATCCTAAATAGTAATTGACCTTATAAATCGCCGCACCTTAAAACAATCCGAAAAGAATTTCTTCAGCTCCATAAGTAACATATTCAATAATTATTTAAGCTAACGAGTGACTCACACATCTACCCGAGCAATATTCTAGCATAAATGCAGAGAGCAAACCGTACGAAAGGGCTATTGAGAACCATTGCTAACGATTTGCGTTTATTCCGACACATCTACGTATTTTTGGTTCTATATTTTCATGTTTATTTCAATTAAAGGTAAATATTTTGGACGCCAAATGGATCAGATTGTTGATACTCATAACACACCAATGTGTTTAATATAAACACATATGCTGTTTTGAAAGACTAACGTATTAGCTCGTGTTATGCTTTCAAATATGAATCAAAATGTACAATCGATATTTGCAATCGGATCTGAATTGTTCGAATTTTTCTTTGCTGATATGTTTTTTTCTCCTTTTAAATATACTGACCTGTATAAAGCGATACGTAGTGTAACCCTCGTCACTAAATTTACGAAACCTCAATGTAATAACACACTTAAAATAGTACTCATAAAACGATCCATGCATCATTGACGAACAATTACTCCTAAACCTTAGAGCCACAGTCGTAAAGCACGCACAATAACTTCACATTTACACAACCCAATGGATTTTGTAGGAGGCACAAATCACATTGATATATTATAGGACTAGTCAATGTCAGAGGTGAATTTGATACCTACATTAATGCTCTCGGTCGTAAAAACACATAATGTGTGATAATAACCATTAACATATTTGCAACAAGATAAGACGTTGAAGGAATGAAATGAAATTAACAAGAAGCAAAGGTAGTTTCTTCAGGTGAAAAGAAGTAGCGGTTATACTTTTTAGGCACACACAGGTATGGATGCAATGAATAGGAAATTGTAATTTAAGGCATTTCACGAATACAATAAACAACTGAATATAAACAGTCTTTTTAAGATTCGAATTCAAAATATTCATGTTTAAGTTACTGTTGTACATTTTTAATGTACCTATACTGACGTTGTAGATTCTGATATAGAATATAAATACAAAGTATTATAATCAATATAAATTTTGCAAAATTAAAATTATAATTAATAGTTACGCTTAGGATTACTTCATATTAAAGAAATTTACCTCTAGATTTTAGAATTAATTCAGTTAATAATTGTCACGAAGTTGCAAATTCACGAATACATTCTTTTTTATTAAGTATATAGTATTATTAATGTTTAAATTGGCTTTCACTTCAACATTTTACTTCCAAATACAATTTGATTTGCAAATATAATATATATATATAATACCATATTCATAGAACATATGTTTAATTTTTTCCGATGCACCAAGAAGAAATCAATTAAATTATAAAGAATGAATCAACAATATCATGGAATAATGTAATATATGTACGCACCAGTAGCGTAAATGTACACCAACATTGTTCAGGTACTTTAATGAGCTTATGTATTCGTAAGCTTCGATTATCCAGAGCAAAAGTGCGTCAACAAAATATACACACATACGCCTTATATCACTCATTTCTTAGTGAGAGTAAGAATGTACCTGCATACACTGACGTACATATTAATTATAACATAAAATTTATTTCTTTTCTTTATATTTCTATACCAGGATTAGTTGAATAATTGTTGCTAATACAAAGCAAGTGTGCAATTTACATTCAGGATTAAAGGGGCTAGTAATACCAATTCCAGAGTAGTGCAATACCTATGCTCTTAGATTGATTGGTTCTAAGTATTGTTTGTATTATTTAGGTATTCTAAATTTTAAGAGTGATTGCAATAAATATATACTCGAATGCAATTATCCAGTAATACTCTGTAAGGGGATAATAATAATAGTATTAGCATGAAATTTCTTTATACGCCTACATACATTAATATTATTATATATGTGTAAATTTCTTTTAGATTTTGTTGTATTAATTGTTAAATAAGCAGCGCAAGACATTATCACTGAAGCAAGGATTAATTGTCATCATAGTTAATCTCACCTTTTTATTATACAATTGTGCCTTACTTACAATAACAGATTGAGTACACACTACTAAAATTGATTTCAAATGGTGATGTATGCAGTTAAACAGCTACAAAATTAATTACATCTTTTTAGTTTTTTTTACACATATTAAATTTATTCTTTAAACCACCCAAGTTTTATATAGATTGTATTATTTTATAGTTATAAATATTGTATTTCAATGTGAATTGTGAAACCGGCAACTTTCCTAACACACAATTAGTATTTTTTAGGTTCGTATTCATAAATTCTATCGCTACTATTTCTCGCTTTCTATAATGCTTAAGATCAGAATATAATGACCGTTTGGATATGCGAACAATCTGTCGTTGCTTACCGTTGAGTAAATAGCGCGGGCGCAAAATTTGCGGCTGAGACGGGAGAAGAGATCTGCAATAGTTACGGAAGGTTCGGCTCGATGCGTGTCCTACGATTTCTTTCCACGATTGTACGCGCTAAAGGCACACAATGTACGCTTTACCTACGGAGTACGTATTTTTAGTAGTTTGTGAAAACTTGTACGCGCCTATGTATGCGACGGAAACAACACTAGTATAGACTACCGTGCAGCCATAAATAAACAGTCCAATCAATTGTTTAGAAACAGGTTTAGCTAGTAAATATTATTGAATTAATTATAATTACATAACCTAACAAGAAAAACATAGTGAAGGCAATCATATTGTTTATAATTTTATTAATTTAGCACATTGAGGTAATAACAAAGTGAACATTATTATACAAATACGAGTTCGGCTAACAAAAATTGGTAATTTAACATAATTTTATGTTGATATTACTCTTTTCCCAATCTGAGCTCCAAGTTTTCTAAGCAGCTGCTTTGCTCTAAACATTATTATATCAAAGTTTTCTATTCATATAGTACTAAGTACATTAAATATATGTATTACAGAAATGGTCATAAAGATAGCACTTTTATTTCACTCAAATCGTATACCGAGGACGCAGAAATAAGAACTGGGGCCGAAACCGAGAACCGAGGCCTAAGAACATAAAATCGAATACTTACATCCCCAGAATTAAGACTGACATCAATAATATAGAATCGGGAACATATCGTTACTAATAAAGTGATGATCAATGAGGGATAACATGCACATTTGGTGTATTATATGAAAATACTGCTAAATAAATAAAAAATCATACAATTTACCATTTACTTGAGCTCATATCGATATTAATTATGATAATAAAATATAAGAAGCAAGCTTTGGATTTATCTTCTTTTCCGTTGGGCTTATCCTTATATGCTGTTTGTGTTTTCTTGGTTTGGACATTTCATATTTTTGTTGAAGTGACGCTTTCGCCTTTGTATGCAAGAGCTTTCTCAATTAATGATTAACTAACATATACAAAGCAATTCATCAAAATGTAATAAAGTTGTAATTTTAAACTATATATTGATTGTTTTTGGAGAATAGAGTTATTTCTTTTTATTTTATATCTTACGCTAAAAACATATTTTTTCTCCTTCTACTAATTTTTTAATTTATTTTTAAAATATTCATCAATTTAATTTAAAACTAAACTAACATTTTCCTTGGATTCTTTTTTTTATTAATTAGTAAACTGCATAACGTAAATGATTTTAATATTTCAAATTATATAACTTCATTTTTCTTTAAATTTTCTGTTGCATTTTGTTTATTTTTTTTTTATTTTAGTTAATCATTAATTGAGAAAGCTTTTGTAGGTATACGAAAGCGAAACGTGACTTCAGTAAAAACTATGAAAACGTCATTTCTTATTTGATTGAGTATATAATCTTCGCCAAAACCAAAAAAACACAAACAGTATAAGAAGAAAGTATACCTATTGTAATATATTGTATTTTCCATATTTTGTTATTACTGTTAACAGGAAATTAAATGCTCCTATTATTTATTTGAAAATTCTTGGTTTTAGCGAATTATGTTAAAGCAATGAAACACTACATTTTTTTTTAATTGACGTTTGCTAATGTGCACATGGCTTGTTTAAATCAATAATAAGGTAAAAACTAAAGAAATATTCTGAATATAACAATTTATTAGCAATAACTTAGTGATTTTTTTTTTTTAATCTGAAAATGAAATTCATATTTAATCTCAATTGAATATTTATATATATTTCTTTAAAAAATGATTATAAAATACAGTCGAAAATGACCTATAAAGAATGATTAATTTCATAAAACAATAAATTAATTTTCCAAATAAACATAAATTTAATTGTGAAATTGAAAAGAAAAACTGTAATTACTAAGTTATAGGTAATAAATTGCTATATTCAGAATGTTTATTTAGTTTTCAACTTATTACTAAAGTGAAAAAGTCAAATAAAAAATCACAATCCGCTAAAACCAAGAATTTTAAAATAAATCATTTTGAAATATAGAACAAAAATACTTAACCGCACGCGCTATCCCAAATGCGAACAGTTATACACTAGAGAAGTTTTTTATCTTGAGACAACGGAATATCTCTAAAACACTGCCTCAAATCAAAAAAAGATTTTAATAAGATTTGTTATAATGTAGGGGGCTCACTGAATGGTGCTGAACTCGATCTCGATCTCCCACCTCACCTGATATCTATACAAAATTTATAGCCCAAATTTTCAGCTATTGTGAACTTTCTGGAATTATAGAAACTCAGAACTTTAACAACACCTAAATAAAGCAATAAATGATTAAAAAGGAAGCTCTGACAATAAGAAGTTCTCGAGAATAGCGAGAACACTCAAGACTCGAATCCTTTCGATTCTTAGTTTTCGAGAACTTCTATAAGTAATATTCACCATAAATGGCACCCCAGACTACCAACGAGCCAAGCAACTACTCACATTGCAAAAGCCGTGATGTCAAATAAGCGATATTTTTGAAGTCTATGTAATATAAATATTCCGTCTTAGAAATATTTGTTACACTTCATATTATTAATATAAATTATACATTAGGTGGTAAAAATAAAATACCATAATACCTTACCTTTTGCGAAGGAAAACGAATACCTCCTTCTTTAGTCTACTGTGACAATATAATATTATTGATTGAAAAACAATTCTACGTGTGGCTTACATACATAATAATTTTGCTATTTAACACAATAAAAATAGTTAGATCAAAGTAACAGATAATGCTTTTTCGTTTTAACTTAAAATGTATATTTAATCTAACCACAAAATGGTAACAAAAATGTTTTTGTTCAGGTAACAAAATCTACTTCTATTTTATTTTGAAATTAACAAAATTTGGTTGTTTTAATACTTGTCG
Organism: Protaetia brevitarsis; assembly: GCA_004143645.1. Classification (NCBI taxonomy): domain Eukaryota; kingdom Metazoa; phylum Arthropoda; class Insecta; order Coleoptera; family Scarabaeidae; genus Protaetia; species Protaetia brevitarsis. The sequence goes on from RXPK01000139.1 coordinate 1,785,140, forward strand.
CTTTCTGAGGGTACGAATAACGCACCCGTTTTGGTTTCTCTCATAAACAATAAAATAAATTAGTAAAGTTTGGATTCTCAATTGAATAAACAGTTTATTTTTGATTTTCAATAATCCACTCCTTTGTAATTTTGAAACCCAACACCCTAACGATACCAATAAGTACACTGCGACATCTAAAGTGTAATAGCGTTAAGTTAATATCACAAATACAGGTTTCTGCTACAAGAGAAAGGCATCTATACCTACTAAATACACAATCATTTTTTATTTTATTTTATTATCATTCATTTTAACAAAACCGACAACGTTTTTGTAAAAAAAAAAGTTTAACGGTTATTAAGCTTCATTAATATATACAGCCTGTTCAAGGATGTCGGCACACTGTTGTTAGCTATATTGTAACTAATTTATAAATTCAGTTAAATTCGAAAAAAAATGAGTTTTCGGTGCCGATTAAAATGCAAAAAACATTTGCAAATCAGAAGTTTAATACATTACAGCCCTTTACACTTTTCATATATATCAATAACATATTTCAAATTAATTTCATATAAAAGTCAGAATATACTATACCCTTAAAATTAACAACGAAAAGTTACTGCAGATTTTAGTTTAGGTTAAGTACTAAGGACATAGATTTCCTGTATAAAAATCGCAGTAGATTAGCTTAGATTACCGAAAATCATAATCAAGGATGCGATTGTAAGAAAATCACTCCTACTTTGTCATCTTTTTTTTAATACCATTAGTTAATTTTAGTTGAACAATATTAAACCTCCTCTTATACTTTTAAATAAGGGTTTGTATTTCTTGCGATCAATAGCCTTTTATGTAATGCATTTTTACCTTAAAACTGTACGGTTTCTCGAAAGCTTTTCAGTGGATTTTAAAGATATATCAGGATTTTGTAATTTAATAGACAGAGATATTTGTTTTGATTAACAAATGTAGAAATTAAGTAAACCAGTTGGTAATAGAAACAATAAGTTAAACAAGGATTAATTTCTTGAAATTTATTTATTAGCCAATTAATCTATTTGGCAACCAAATTTTTTTCGTGGAATTATGGCCTAAATTAATGCAATTTTTCATAATTAAACAACGATTCGACAATTTTTTATTGCTTTTTTCAAGTTTTCATAAAGTAAAAATTAATTAAAGGGTGTTATAGATGACTTCCTCCTTTTTTGTTTACATTTTGCTTAATTTTTACTTTATAAAAACTTGAAAAAGGCAATAAAAAATTATCGAAACGTTGTTTAATTAAGGAAAATTGCATTCATTTAAGCCATAATTCCACGAATTTTTTTTGCTAAACAAGGATTAAGAAAATCATAAATAAATTCTCCAACTTACTAACTAAAATATTACTAAGGCAAATAATGATATTTCCAGTTGCATATTTGGAATGATTTACATTAAGGAAAAATAGTATTAATGACAAAACGGATGTAGCAAATCGAAATTTATCATCAATTAATTATTTAAAATTTTCCACAATAAGCTTTCTTTAGTCTACTTCTTAATTAGCTTGTTTTGATTTTCAAACATGTTTCTTGTCTCTGACATATTCTTAAATACTGCATTTTTATATCCCCAAAATAAATCTTTAAAAGGATTTTTATGTTAAACACAAACACTTTCGATATATTTGCTAAGTTCACAAGGTATTCAAATGCCTGTATAAGAACCCTACAGGTTCTTAAAACGTTTGTCTAAATTAAAACATAATATACTTTGTTAATTGCACGGTAAGTTTATCCTAAGTTAATGTTAGGGAAAATCTCACCCAAATAATCCCATGAGTTAGTACGCCAAATTGGTTGGGTACTTGACTATTTTAATTGGCTATAAGTATTTTGTCAATTGTCGCATTGTCTTCATTGGGAGTATAACAACGGCTGGATATTTTTACCAGTTCTCAGCAATACTTTAGCAAGTAGACACCAATTACCTAAGGAAACATCTCTTCATGAAAAGCTGCTGGCTTAGTAAAAAAAATGTGTTTTGCACATTGATTTCTTCATGAAGAATTAGAATCTAATGTTGTACAGCTTTAATATTCGTATTTACCTCCATATATTATTATGGTTTTTTTTTTTGTAAGCAGCAAAAATTTAACTTTGTGCGTAAATGTTGTCTCCAGAGAAATGCTGGGTTAAAACCGTTCATCACAATTTCTTTATGTCATTAGGCATAAAATATACTATAGATATATTCGATGCAACTGATTTATTAAAGAAATATATTTAAATGTCAAGCATATGAAATGTTTAATTCGTATTTTCCGAAAGCATAGATGAACTGCTTGGAGACCTTGAATGTATTTCCATTTGTGATTTTATTAATAGCGTCATTATTTCACCTTCTAATTGCAAAGCTCTCCTTTTGGGCATGTCTCTTAAGGCGGACGCCAGATATCGACCGAAATAGTCGAAACTATCCTCCCTACTGTTGCTAACGCAATTAAGCGGGAATTGTGTTGGTTTTTCAGTTTCGTTGCTAGAAGATATAACATAATCATCTGATGGTGTAGTTCGTGATTTAATATCTTGAGGTTTCACGTTGCCGCTCCAAATTTCTTGAGCTTGTTCCATTGTTTCCGTTTCCAGAGTATATGACGAACACGCATCTGGCTCAATCTTCTGAAAATATGGTATTACTAATTACGCATACGGATAAGTGAGGAAATTAAATGTTTTGTGTGTTAATTGCACGTTTGAGGTCAGTTTATATGGCAAGGAAGTTGTCTCCGGTGTAGAAATGCTAAATTGGTAACTGATGAGAAGTAGCTGAGACTAACTATTAAAAAACGAAAAAGGCACATTCGAAAATGTGATAAAAAAGAAAACATAATCAGGATATATAAGATATGGAATTTAATGATAGCTAACGTGAACGCTAATAAGCTTACATAACGGTTGTTAAAATAGAACTAAGAATTGCAACAATAAAATGCATATAGGAAGATCTGTATGTACTGTTTTTTGAAATGGTTTATCCGAAACATATTTTTCTGAATAACAATAATCATTAACAACAACAAACAAAAATTAGCCACTTTACAAAAGGGGTATTTGAGTTATACCTACTTTTCATTTATTATAAATTTCATTAAAAAAAAAAAAAACTATTTTCCTCTAAACAGTTATAATATTTGCCTTATTAATTTAGATTGAAAAATTATATTAGTAACGGTGTTTATTTATTGGTTTTATAAAAATTATAAATATATCTAATAAACTATTATTTAATTTTCGTATGAATTTATTTCTGTTTTAATTATAACTTTGTAATTATTTACAAATATTGGGGCATTTAAAAGCAATTATACATGTTCACAAAGAAAACTGAAATTCAATAATGTAACGGGGTTAACTCTAAATTTGAATGAAAATAGCATAAAAAGAAAATTATGTTTGTCGGAAGCTACTACAATAAGTACTCCCAAAATTATATTTGTTTTCCCTGCATTAATTGCTATTAATATAACAACGCATATTAAAAAAATACACACTCAAAAAAAATATACATGTGGAAAAAAGACGAAATACTAAAGAAAAAAGCGTTTTAAAAAATGGAGATATTTTCCATTTGATAACACCACGTGTGATGAGCAAGTTAAATATCTACATGCATTATATAATAAGGGAGTTATTCTTGAAAAATACATCATAATAGTGTTTTAAGTAAAAAAAAACAAGCCATTTGCTTAGGTAAACAAACAAAGAAAATAAAAATTGTGTTTCCCTTTCTTTGTAAGAAATACGTGGGGTTATGCATAAAATATCCATTATATTTTACTCGACGATCTTCGCTTAAATAACTCATGTGCTTGTACTGTTATGTTTTCGTCGATATAAAATCACAAAAACACCTGAGCTAAACAAGTGACTCATGTATGTACTTACGTGCAGTTTAAAAACTAAATATATATATATATATATATATATATATATATATATTATACTGTTATGTTTTCGTCGATATAAAATCACAAAAACACCTGAGCTAAACAAGTGACTCATGTATGTACTTACGTGCAGTTTAAAAACTAAATATATATATATATATATATATATATAAAGATATAAGTATATAAGTATTTTCATTTTAAAATGTCTTTTAAATTTGTCTACATTAAATTTATTGTGTGGGTATTATTTTAGATAACAATAAACGAGGTAATGAATTACTGCCCGCTAAACTAAACTGATTTAAAACTTTGTAAAATTAATACAAAAAAAACGGGGTTGGCCCCATCACTCAATATTGTGTCACGGGCTCCCACTGGTCTTCGGTGGCAAAAATCAAATATTATTCAGAAGTGAGATAAAGTAGTTTCAATGTGTGTCGAATGGGTGAGTTTGACAGCTGTCAGTTGTAATTATAATTTGTAATTTTATACTGAAAACTATCTATATATTCAAAATTATTATAAAGGTAACATCTTTACGTTTAGCACATTAAACAATAATTACTTTACTTTTTATGAATGTTATTTTAAATAGCGCAATTCGTATTGTTGAAAGAGATTCCATTATGAGTATTAAATATTTGATTAAATGAAAGTTAATGTATTTTACAGAAGTACCTGCAAGGTAAAACGTTTTATATCACGAAATACTGAAACGCTCGCACGCCAAAATCCTCACTCGTGTATAATGACGCATTTCTGTCACTTATATAATATACTACATAATTAATTTAAAAGATCCAAATTTTAATTAGACAATTGACGAAAAACGAATTCACCGTTTCAAATTCTATCAAATTTCCTACTCAATAAGTGGAAAATTTATTTTATTTCTGGAATTTTTTGTTGAGACGTAAACTAATACGATTTTTAATTTTTAAACTAATATTATTTCCGAACCCACGAGAGCACTTACAGGTTTCACTAAACTTCTTTATTGGCTAGAATATGTTTATAGACAGAAAAAAGGGGTACCAACAGAATAATTACGAAAAAACATAGACAAGTACATAGTTTACAAATAAGAGTAAACTTTCAATTTATGAATGGCTTCAGCACAACACTTACTAAATTTGTCGTTGGTATTCTTTGTTTCACGTGCGGTTTCAGGAATGAATCCATTAATTTGAACCAAACTACTTTCGGTACGTACAATTCCTCATTTGAACCGATAGACTCTGCACTATGTGCAATTTTCTTCAATTCTTGTAGATAGGAACTTCGTAGATTTTTAAATTTCTGTATAACGTGCATGTGGGTAAAATACTTCAAACCCATTGAAGCAGCGATTCTTTTTGCAGCGGCTGTACGCTTAGCACGGCATTTATAATCGGTTACGGTGGGATTCCATAAAATTGGTTCCTTTTTGTACAACTCGATAAATTTTGTTGTCTCGTAGTCGTTCATTTTTAATATATTTGCGTTCGAGAGATTCATATCTGCGCCACTACTTGGTACAGGTTGCAGGAATTCGCTGTTCGAAAAATCTATAACGAGTATACAAGACCACGCTCGTGCAGACACTGACGTAATTCACTTCCGTTGCTAGTAGTAGCGGTGGTAGCGGGGTTCTACATACGTATGAATAGGAGCACACGAAAGCGCAAGTCACATTCGTTAAACACGACTCAATTGAAACTTATTTTTTGCGTTTTTACTTCTTAAAAGTTCTAAATTAAGCAATAATGAAAATTCTGAGGGAAGTGAAATAGTTAATTATTTAATTACTAAATATTTCCTTCTATTACGACCTAAAATTGTTTTAGCAATTTTGCTTAAATGTGCACTGTTGAAAGCACATATAGTAATTCAAGTGATGACCAACAGAATGTCTTTTACAAACTGCCTCTCCCTTCAAAAATACATATAATATCTTCGAAGTCGTCTCCCCATCTTCGTTATGCTGGAGTTAATCTCCCTTCTCTCCGTTTTGTGAATTAACCCTAGGACTCTAGCAAGTATAAATATAAGCTGTTTAATAACTTTCGTATTCGTCTATTAGATAACGCGCGCTATCCGGTAGCTTACCATGGTAAGGGGACCTTTCGCGTACGCAGTAGACATCGCATTCGGTCTGCGAGTAAGGCAAGTGTACTGAACAAACATCTTAAAGTCTGTGAGTCTCCGCGACGCAGTTAGTGTAATATCTGCCATTTAGCAACTATGTCCGAGAATCAAAAAAGGATTAGGCCTACAGATCCTAACTTTGAGGAAACTGTTTTCGGACCAAGATAGTGATAATGAGAGCAATATACTGTTGAGAATGCTATCATAAGTGATCACGAAACAGCGAGTGATCTCTCTGATAAGGAAAGTGATGACCAAGACGAGATGCAGGCTATTGAAAGTGAAAAGGGAAGTGGCACAAGTGGTTCAAGAAAAAAAAAATCTACGAAAGAACAGATACAAATGGGCTGTCACTGAACCAAGCCGAAATGTTAGAGCACCGGCCCACAATATACTGAAACTGCCGGGAAGTAAAAATGCTTTGCCAGAAATTGAACCACTTGAAGCATGACAGCAAATTTTTTCGCCAGTATACTAGATATCGTTGTGTATTATATCAATTTGAAAATTCAGGAATTTCGCAATAAGTCAGGCAATACAGCTGCCTTCAAATCTAATAATGAGGCTATTCAATCGATTTTTTCTACAGATAGGACTGGCCGGGAAATTTTTCGACTGGTAGTGTCAGCGAAAAGAGTTGCTATTTTGAGGTTCGATACTCACGAAGAGAGAATTACGAGAATAAAAACAGATCCGGCTGCAGCAATTTCACATATCCTTAGGAAATTTAATCAAAATTCACAATCAACGTACTGTCTAGGAGCCAATGCAACTGTTGACGAAATGCTGGTCGGGTTTAGAGGCAGATATAAATTTAAAATGTAGGTATTTACCGAGTAAGCTTGTAAAATATGGTTTAAAAGTTCAATGCCTTGTTGACACTCGAACCGATTACATTATTTATTTTATATTTCCTTTACATACATTTAGCCCGGCTGATGGTCGAGTGGCTTGCACGCTCGGCTGTCCATTGCGATTATTATTATTATTATTATTATTATTATTACATATATTTATTATGGTAAAGGCACAGACTCATTAGATAATATCACAGATGAAGAAAAACGATTTTCTATTCCAACGCAAGCTATCATTCGCCTTTGCTAGCAATATTTGGAAGTAACAGAAATATCATCGGTGATAATTGCTACTCTTCAATAGAGCTTACAGACTATCTCTTCAAAAATAAACTTACTTACGTTGGAACTATGAAAAGTAATAAACGGGAAATACCCAAGAATTTCTACTCTCCAAAACCAGAGCAGTGGGGTCCACTTTAAGTGGCTTTACAAGTAATAAAATATTGATTTCTAGTGTGACGAAGAAAAACAAAGCAGGCGTCATTATTTCTTCGATGCATCACTCCAAACACGATGATGAAAGCTTGTCTGAAATTAATGCATTTTATAATAACACAAAATCTGGAGTAGATGTCGTAGACGAAAAGAGCAGTAAATATTGCTGTAGTAGAAGAACACAACGTTGGCCCAGGGCTCTGTTTTATAGAATTGTGGATATGTCGTCAATAAACGCATATGTCATTTATCAGTCATGTGCCAACGCAGATCGTCTAGATAGAATTGATTTTTTTAAACAATTGGCGTAACAACTATACCAACCACTTCTTTGTGAAAGATTTCAGAAAATAAATAAAGGCTAAGAACCGGTGTTTTCATAATTTTGAAAATAACACCTTCTGAGGCACCAGCTGATGGTCAAGACGTTTGCCTAGAAATCAGAGGAAATATTGTTCCGTTTATAACCCTAAATTAAAAAGAAAAACTGCTTATTTGTGTGTTCAATGCAAAAAAAAAACAATTTGTTTACAATGTTCTAAAAAAGTGTGCCTTCATTGTATTGAAAATCTGGAGGAACCCTAAATATTTTATGGCGCTTTTAAACCATTGTTAGTTTTTTAAAGTTTCATTTTAGGAGTTATTATGTTTTGTAGTCCAGACTTTAGAGATGAGAAGATGTTTTCAGTATGAAAGTTATTTATTTCCTAATTTCTTTATTCCAAAATAAACAAAGGAGACACTGTTTATTTTTGTTATAAAATTTAGTGTTTATGTTTCATATCTTTTTTTACTTTAGTTGATTACATAGTTGCGTATAAATACAAAATTTTATTTCTTTATGTGTATTTAATTAATTATGTCAGGTAAATGATGTAAGTTTTCTAATAAAATTAAAAACACAGCCTTTTTATTGTGGAGTTCCAAGGACTCTACGACGCATTGAGTGTTAAAATTTCTCGCCACGCCGGTTAAGGGTTAAAGAAAAAATAATAATTACGCACTATTACGTCCGTCGCTATAAATCACCCCCTTGCTTTTTAATCCCTTCCAATGTTAAAAAACATTTTTAATGCGTCCTATCTCTCTATGTTCAAAAAGTATGTTTTCAAAAATTCAAATCAAATTCAACTGGTATTGCATATGGCGTCAAAACGTCTTAGCGTCGAAACGGTTCGCGTCGAAGCGTCTTCGCGTCGAAACGGTCACGTAGAAATGGCCGCGTCGAAACGTCCCATTTTGGGGTTAATTTCGGCAAGCGTAATTAAAAACAGTGTTAAAAAAATTTGAAGTTGAAATAGGAAACCTATCCCAGAAAATCTTACAGCGTAAATGTTACAAAGTCGAGACAGAAGAAACTGACCATTGCCTTTAAACAGGGGATATACACAGAAAAAGTACCTGCATTGAGCTAACCAAAATTTAGTTAATAATACTGTTTGGTTGTATATGGCAAACCAATTTTTTATGTTGCAGGAACAAAATAAAATTGTTAAGTAGGTATTGTTGTTAGTACAACAAAATATTGTTTTTATTTTAAATTTCTTTAAATTTTACTTATTCAAGAAACATACTTGTTTACATAGGACAAGCAAATATTTATTTCAAAACACAAAATAATTTTGATTAATATGATTTAGTTCCTATCAATTAATTCAAATATATGTATATGCTTTCAAACTTTCGAATATATCATTTAAATGAATATTGAATCGAACGAATTACTGTAATCTTTATTCTTGTTTTAATAATGCACTTATTTGAGTGATTAATATGGAGGGACATGAGGTTGACATTGTAGTAAACACGCCAAGTGTTTGTGCCGTGTATTGGGGGTTGACCCCGAGGATCACTCCGCTGCCGCAGTATGGTTAGTACGGTTAAGGGAGTCACCCTTTCAGCGAACACGACTCCTATTAAATATTTATCTGGTAAATATACCAGATTAATAATTTATAATCGTATTTGCCTTGCTATTTGTTTCGTTACTGGAATGAAGTAGGAGAAGCGCCATCTATGGGACAATTTCTGTAATACATGTACATATTTAACGTATTTGCTGTACTAGGAAGAAAACTGCTACAAAATAAATGTGCTACTTTCGTACTGATATTCTTCATTTTCCACAACCCAAAACGTAATTTGATTTAATGCTTCAGATTTGTCTATCTAACCGCATTTTTAGTTGAATGGAAAAAAAACGTGTTAATTTTCTAGTAATATTAAAGAAACTATTTTTATTCATAACTTTTATTATTGTAAGTAATTATTACAATAAAAGTCAAAATAATTAAGGAGAACGAACATTGTATATAAATGTCTGACATACAAATAATATAACACATAGGTACATTGTAAATTACACAGGTAACTAATAAACACAAATAGAATTATCATTGAAAAATTCGTCTAAAGTATAATAGACGGCGTCCAACAGATGCTGTTTTAACCATCGTGCAAAGTTAGTTGTTGAAAGATTTTTTATTTCATCCGAGAGTTTATTGTAAATTTTTATGCACCAGTAATCAGCATTATCCTGTGTTATGCGCAATCTATGGTATGGCAACTTCATGTCTTTTTCTTGCGTGTATTGTAGTTGTGCGAATCTCCACTTTTTGTTATTAATTCTTTGTTTCTGTGTATATTTTTAGCGATAGTGAGTATGTACATACACGCCAAGGTAAGTGTTTTTTGATCTTTGAATGCCTCTTTACATGACTGATGTCTTTGTAGATTGCATGGTATGCGGACTGCTCACTTTTGCAGAAAAATACACGCTCTGCATCAGAAGACATACCCCAGAATCGAATGCCATAGGAGGCTACATTCGGAAGTTGGCCTAATAGGTTAACCTCGCAGCCTGGTGAGTTGATATTTTCTTTATTCTTGAAACACTGCAAACCCCGGCGCTTAATTTCTTTGCCAGTTCATCTATGTGAGTGGACCAGTTTAATTTACTGTCTATATGTAGAGCTAAGACCTTAATGGTATTAGTTGGTTCTCTTCTGTTTAATGTAATGTCCATATGTTGAGTTTTGTTTTCATTAAGGTTTAGTTTATTGGCCGTAAACCACTCGTCAGCATATGCTCAGCATCCCTCATTATTACATTAGTTCTCTCTAGTAGTTTATTTTGTGAACGATCGTTCAAAATCAATGTGGTGTCATCGGCATACATACAAATTCTATCAGCTTCTATCAGCTATCATACATTTTCGACAAGATCGTTTATGTTATTACAAATAGCAGAGGACCAAGAATTGATCCCTGCGGTACACCACGCCTTATGACATCTTTGCGAATTTCTTAAAATGAATTTCCATATACCTATCAGTGAGATAGGACTCCATCAAAGCAAGTGCATTACCACGAACCCCATAATAGCGCAGCTGATGAAGCAATAGTCCGTGGTCTACTGTGTCGAAAGCCCAGCTCAAGTCGTAGCATGTTAATCGAACATGCTTTTCATTATTCAGGGCTGCCAAAATTGAACTTAATATTTCGGCTAAACCTGTATACGTAGACTTCCCATGACGCTAGCCATGTTGAAATTCAATAATGATTTGTTTTTGTCAAGAAAGCCAATTAGTCTATTTACTATGATCAACTCAAACACTTTTGAGAAGGCAGGTAGAATCGATATAGGCCTATAGTTCTCTTTATTATTTATATCTCCTTTTTTATATATTGGCACAACTTTCGCTATTTTTAATTCGTTTGGAAAGACTCCTTTCATTAAACATTCTTTAATTATTTTATTTAGGGTTCAGCAATATCTAGCGCTACCGCCTTCAAAATTTTAGTTGAAAGTCCATAATGATCTTGAGTTGTCTTACTCTTACTTTTTGATATAATCGTCTCTAATTCATGACGAGTCACAGGATACAGGAAACATGATTCTGTAGTCATTACCCTCGCATTTCGTACGAATCAGCTAATGGCAGGTCGTTCCGCGTTGGGCTTGCCAAAGTATCAATGAAATGCAGGTTCATTTCATCCGGTGTTATTTGTATGTGCCTCTGTATTTGCTTTGATTTTTTTCCTGTTTCTTGATTGATAATTTTTCCAAATTGTTCTTTGTTTGTTACTAGATGATTTAATTTCGTTGTTTAGACTATTTTTAATTTCAGTTTCTAACAGTACTCTTTATATAGAGCTATATATATAGCTCTCCGTGTATAATACTCCTTATATATTGCTGGGTCCTTGCATGCTCTAGCTATAGTTGCTAAGGCATCCAAGCTATCTTTCATGTTTTTAATATTTTCTGATGTATTATATTTTCTGTATTTGTTTATAGTTATTTTTCTTGTCGGAAAATGTTCAGTTAAAATGGTGAAGCATAACTCCATAAAAAAGCAGCAAACATCTCTGCAGCGTATCTGCTATAAAACATATCATTCCGCCGATAAGTGGATCTCAAAAATCTTGAATTTTGTTATCACTGAACGTTCTCGTATATCTAATTTCTTTGTTCTGTTGTGTTTCATATGTATTGCACAACTGAAGCAATATCGCTAAGTGATCGGCTATGTGGGGATTCACAATACTTACAACATATTCGTCTTTATATATGTTGGTAAATATATTATCGATGCAAGTTTCGCTAACCGCTGTTACTCTAGTGGGTTGTATAGTTGTTAAATGTAAATTAAAGGACAAAAACAGATCGACCAGCTTGTCCGCAGCACCGTCCTATTACAAAAGTTAACATCGAAGTCCCCAGCAAGGAGAACTCTTGTGTTGAAGTGAGTAATATACAATAGCTAGTCAAACAAGGTGTTCATAAAGATATCCGTACGTCCATCTGGGGATCTATACAAAAATCCTACGATCATATTTGACTTTACAATCCTCACAGCAGCAATCTCAATGTCCACCTCCTTTGACATTTTATTAAGCTCATAGAGGACTTCATACTCAATGTTATTTCGCACTAATATTAATGTTCCACCATGAATATGATTAGATTTACAAGACGCATCAGTAATTACCAGTTATGTATCAAATGCGTAGTAGTTATATTATTTCTCATCCAATGTTCAGCAATACACACAATCTCAACACTATAATTATTCAACTCTATTTCCAACTCGTCAATTTTATTTAAGATAGACTGTACATTAAGATTCATCACAGAATTTTTAAATTCGGATATGGCTTCTTCGTCGAAAAAAACTAAAATCTTTTAATGATCACATTTTTCGGCCAATTTTAATTTTTTTATACGTTCCCTAATAAATCAAAAATAAATCCTACTTTAAATGATTTATTTCTGCTTTCGTTATTTTCATCTTTAGTTATTTCCTCTACTGTAAAGCTTGTGTTTGGAAATTTTTCGTTCAAAAAGTTTTTAATGTCGTTAGTTTTTGCTTCTATATTAACGTTACCGATGTACAGCTACGTCATTTTTTCGGCTCCAGTGAAGTTTTCGGTGTCGGCATCCTCACCTTGTCCTCTTTCATCTCACTTCCTCCCGCTTCCTTAAATCCTCGATTAGCTGACGAACCTGGTTTGTCTTCGCATTTTCGACATGAATGATTTAATTATTGTCTTCGTTTTCAGAATTTCTAAGTCGTACTGTTTTCTCAAGCAGCTCGATACGGTTACTTTGTTGTTCGATCATACTATTTTGCTTTTTTTATTGTACCGGATTGAATTTTTATTAGTTTGCACATTTCTTCGAGTTTATTCATTATAAGTACCATTTTATCATGTTCGCCATCCACGCTACCACTCACATTCAGTGTTTTTGTAGCTCTAGTAGTAACAGTTTTGGGACATATTAGTGATTTAATTATTTCTATTAAATCTATTCGTTGAAACACTTAACAAATTAATTAATTTCCATATATACACTAAATTAAATTCATTAATGATGGATTAATTGATCAATATATGATTTTTTTTCTAACTAATATCTACCAAATTGCTGGACTAATAAACATAGCCACTGTACATTTTTCAAAAGTTCGTCACAAACAATAAATTGTTGTATACTTACAACGAAATGTTACTCAATAATTTCTGTTAATCATTAATACAAACTATTTTTTTAATGAAATTCAATTGCTTTGGCTGCTACTAGTGTTCTCTTGTTAGTACAATATTCTTTTCATTATGAACATAGTACAGGTTCATATAGCACAATTAAATAATGTGAACAGTCATATACTACACATCAAACCTCAAAGCCGGGTTCGCTTTCTCAGTAGAGTCGGTGGAAATTAATTTCCTAATTACATTGTATATTTGTTGACAATGTTCCAGAAATATTTTAGTACAAAGGAACGGTAAAACAACATGTTCCGTTTGGTAGTTACACGGTTTGTGACGTTCATACACTGCAACGAATTTGTCTCCAGTGCGAAACTGTATTCCTTCGGACATGGCTTCACCAATTTTATTTACCGTATGTGTATCTCCTTAATTCGAAATATTGTTTAATGGCGTTTTTTCAATACAGGTGCTACTTCAAATTTATTTCTATGTATGTTTTGCTGAATGGATAGAAATAACAAAAATTCCTGCGCAAGGAGGTAATTATTGCTACAATATATTTCAGGATTGATTTACAATATAAATATCATTTTAGCAGGTAATAAATCTGAAGTTAAACCTAAAACTGCTACTTCAAAATATAACAATCTAACTTCTAGTGCACGTACCACGGATATACATCCAGAAAGTTTTTATAAACGAACGTTTATTAATAAGGTATTTACGGATGAACAGAGAATGGAGGAAAAGATGCACAAGAGTACTACAGACGATGAAAATAGTTTTGGATTTATTCCGTATATACAAAACATACAAAGCACGTTAATCAAAAATACTCACCAGACTGTTAAAAGCAAAATCAGTTTGTTACAACAATTAAAATATAATTTACTTTTTAATATTAGTAAGTATAATGTCAGAAGGTACTATAGGGATGACATATTTTCAATTTTATACGTTCCGTTAATTTTAGAAGAGAAAATAAATAATTTATGGGCTCCACCACCAAAAAGACAGGCTAGGGAATATTATCAAAAGGAAGAGGAGCAACATGTTGATTTTCCATCAAACGAAGGAGCTTTAATGACCATAGGTTTCCTAACATTCGCAGTCTTTTTAATTAAGTTGGTCCTCGTAAGCCTTGAAACATAACCAATACCTAATCTAAATAACTAACTTGTGTTTTGCAGAAACTCATATATGCTTTAAAAAATAAAAACGCCAATGGAATAAACCCAAATGCGACGCCGATAATTATTGGAAGGGCAAAAAGAGATATTTTCAATGAAGAGGCGATGAAAATTTTACGTTTGATAGAGGAATACAAATTTGCTTAATGATTAAGCTTCAATCTTATTATTACGTGAAACATAATAGAAATGAAAATATTGGTACTTAACGGTTTTATTATTAAAGCTTACAATAAATATAAATAATCTTAGAAACTAGAGGCGTGCAGTTTGACTAATACTTCTTCATTATGTACAAATTTAAAGTTAATCACAAAATCACATTTTCGCAATATCGTATGGAAAGACCACGCCTACTCCTCAGTGTTACGTACAAATTGAAGAACCTTATGATCACGTGGAATGGGTAGCGGCTTCTCCTTTGTTTTCTTTCTCGTTGGGTAATTCAATATATATGGGCCTGTTCAAAGACAAAACCTTTGGTTGTCTTCAACAATCTTATTAGCGATGTTATTCATACTTCCCACCTGAAAACAAAAAAAAATAGTATAAAAGCGACAGGCGCAAGTTACATTAATACAGTCGCTAGCAAATGTTATAGGCACCCTACATTTTTGGCGAATATGACAGTAAGAAATGAGAAAATAAAAACTTGTAGGCAATACATTATAGATATGTAGTATTTTAAGGGATCTTATTAATTTGTTGCATATTAGAGTGTTTTTAGTACAGCTATAATACTTTTTAGATGGGAGGGGGAAAGTGACATCTCGAAGACTTGAAAATATATAAAAAACAATAATACATTTACAAAAGTTATCTACAAAGACTATTGTAACCATAAAGGCGACTATATAAACGTTGAAATAACTGTCACAAAAATAATGCAAGAAACATGAAACCCATTAGTTTTGTTAAAGGTGCCTATAACATTTGCTCGCGACTGTATCTTCACCTACTTTTCGTCTGTACAAATAACTAATAATGTCAAAACAGAAATTACAAATGCAGAAGCAGCGGCAACAACTATCAGTGCAAGTATGGTAGTGAGCTACGAATGACACAGGTGATTGAGAGACTATTTCACGGTGTTCGAGAGCTACTATTCTTTCCGCCATAAATGGTTCCATGGTGCCCATCTTGTGGATAAATCTAGATCGGGTGATATCAGCAGTTAAACCGGGTAACCGTTGTTGAGTAACCTTTAAATTAAAAATAAAATTGAGATAATGCCAAAATTAAACCAGAATTTACCATTTGTTCCAATCTGTATGCCACATCGATTTTGTTACTGCCAATTAATGAAAATTTCACGTAGAGTACATCGCTTGTAATCTCCGTGACTAAGCCGTCATCAGTCACAGTCCCTCGTAAGTTTTTAATAACTTTTGTTATTTGGTTAACAACAGGTACTGCGCTCACATCGTCATACTCCCCTCTGAATCCGAGAATTACGTCCACACTAGCAATAGGTGTGGGTACTAGTAACAAAAAGAATATTGTAGTATAAAGATTATATTAATTGTACTTATAAAAAAAAAAGTAGTGAATTTGAAGAAAAAAGATTAGTCCTCATGTCTTAAACGTGTTCTTAAATTTCGTCGGATACTTTTCAAAATAAGAAAAAAAATTATCTATAACTTACAATTAGTGAAAATCACTGCTCCCTTTCAAGTATCAAATCGGGAAACGCATTTCTTCATCATATTCACGTATAATAAAATAAAAGTGAGAAATTTAATGTAAAAGAAGCCAATTTAAATCGCATGAGAGACTGGTGATTTAACATATTGGGAATAATCGCCTATTAGATGTTAACAAAAAACAGGTGAGTTAGTAAGGCAACAAGCAAGAGAAGAAGCAAATGTCAGTCAGATTTTGGGCAAAATTTAGTCAGATTTATTTTATTTTAAGTGTAAAAGTCAAAACTTTATCGGGGCAGAAATTGCTTCATGTCAAGCATCCCACGTAGCACCAAATATTTATGAAATATCTTAAGGTAAATATTTAAAAATAATATGTTTTATAGATAGGGACAATATTTGTACTACATATAACAATCAATAGAATGACTTTCAACACATATTTAATATTTTGAGTTTAATAATGATTGTGAAACGTTTTGAAAATATTCAATCCACATTTACAAGTTTTCAAATTTGCTGTATTGGTGTAGAAGTAAATCTGTTATACATATTATTAATAGTTGAAAAGCAAATATTGGTTATTGAATGTTTATTAAACATTCAATATCATGGGGTCTGGTATATAATATGTATATTATTCTATTTAATTATAGAGTGTTTAAATATGGCTGGATATACAATGTTGTTTAGATGAATGATACTGCATATATCCTGATTTATGGAAATCGGTGTACTTTCATATTACCCGTATTAATCGTATGGGCACGTAATGGTCGAATGCAATATGTGTTGCGAGTGCATATGTCTCATTATCGTTAAAATAGGTGTGCTATTTTCTAATTTTATATAGTGTAGAATAGAATGCATTAACGTTCACTTCACATATTGATGCTTTTAACATTCTATTTATCATTTAAACGACATACATAACCTTTTATTGCTTAGGTAATGTAATATTTAGTGCATATTCACTTAGTTCGATATTAATATCGAGGTGGAGGTCCACTGAAAAAAATATTTTCGACATTGATTCGCATCTCTGATCTGTGAAGTGCAGAGTTGAACGGATAATTCAGAATAAGGGAGCACTCAAAATGCGAATACTTGATGTTTAATATAAATACTTGCTGGGTTTCAATGCATGTATAATACTAATTTTGAAATTATTCACAATCCATAAACTTATAAAAATTAAATATACTGAATAGAGAATAATAGATAAACATTTTATTCAAATTAGTTGACCAAAAAAATATCTAACAATACATAAAACTGGTTCAAGTGTATTAAAAGAGATTCAGTGCAAAATATCTGAGGAAAACGATATACGACAAAAGAAAATTCAAGAAAATGCTAAACAGCTCATCTCTTTCTGCAAATTAAAATATTTAATAAGGAATCTTTCTGGTTTCTTAAATAATATAAGAAAAAAAGATGTCCGAATTTTCTTCAAATTCTATACAGATTAATGCGAAAATTCTCATAAATCCCTATACTTACGGCACAATCGTTCGCCCTTTTTGAAAGCATTAGTGTTGGGTAACTGATTACCAGCCTCGTCAACACACCAGCACATATCTTGCTCGCATTGACTGGGCAAAAATTGTCCGCTACTATCGCAAGCCCCACCTACGGCTTCACATCTGGACTTCAACGGCAATCCCCAGTCGGAAATAGTATCCTCTTCCATTTCTTGGTCTTCTTCCATACCGAAATCACCAAGCTGCATCATTATTTCTTCTAAAACTAAATATGATCTATGCAGGTCATGAATGTTAAGGTAACGTGATAATGTTACCAAGATCTGCATCATCAGCGACATCTGCACGGTTCCTAGCACGATTTCTAGCTTGTCTGAAGTTACATTCGGGTTCTTTGCCTCTAATTAAAGTACCTTTTAATGGTTCTCCTTGTGGATTGACGCACCAGCATACGTCAACGTGGTCCAAACACTGAACTGATTCCCATTTACCAGAAACAGATTCACACCTTGGCATAAATGTGGGTTTCTTGTATCTTTCCGATTGCTTTTGGTTTTTTTCTCGTAGTCGTTCGCATTGGCTGAGTACTAGAAACAAGGGAATTAATTAGAAAGTTAAAATTCATCGAATGTGGACATATATCGTTACCAGGACAGACAACATTACAAAATTGTTCTGTATCGAAGTTGTTATGATTTCCAGCACAGCCTGTGTAAGTAAACGCTTCGCATTTATTTGATTTCGGATTGAAATAATAGCGTGTTTCGTTAGTAACAGAATCTTCTGTTTCGCAACGACCGACATCTAAACCTTCAAAGCAAACATCCCCTGCGAATAAGATAGATTAGATATTTTATACCGCTATAGAATTCATTATTCATACTTGGTTTTGGGCAACAAACTGCGTATTCACCCAAAGGACTTAACTGACATTTGTGGGAAGAAGGACAACTTTCGAAATCTGGTCCACAGCTTACAATCTCTTCTGTATTACCTAATCTCAACGGCTCACCGATATGACACGGATTTTCCTTCTTTGGCAAGCACATCGCAACAGGAGGACACGGAAAATCTACGCATTCAACGTTGACTAATCTACAAGTTTCACCATCTTCCCTACATGTAATCTTCGAGCATGGATCGACACAGTTACAAGAACGACAACCTCTAGAATCTAATTCGAAGCCATGTTCACAATCATTTGCGCACTTATATAAAGGACAAAGCGATCTTTGCTGTTGATCACAATTGAAGGGTTTATTCGAAGATCTTCTGCTTTGTGAGATTTCAAAACCTCGTTCGTCTACGCACCAACACTCCTTAGTTCCTGGATTGCATTGCTTGCTTTCAAAAGCACCGTTTGATTTGCATTTGGGCATGTAAATGCGATTGGCTGGTACGCCAGATTCATGTGCTTGATGTTGTGCTAATAGTCTTTGATGTTGGCAGGCTGTAATCGTCAATTAATAGAACGACATGTTCAAAATGACAAATGATGAAATAAAATTACCTGTTAATAGTAATGGTTCGGTACAATAAGTACCGCAGCCATTAGAACAGCATCGCATGGTTCCATTGCAGGCTAGGTCAGAGTTGCATTCAAAATCACAAGCCATTGATGACGTGGGAACAATATAAGGACATTGTCCAATTTTCTTGGGTAAACCTAAACGTCTTCTAATTAATATTAACTAATCACCATTATACCAAAACTTACAAGCTGGAACTGGAGGGCAGTAGTGATCCTTACAGCTAACCTCCACCAGTTGGCACTGCTCGTCTTTACCACACGTTATACCAGAACATGGATCTCTGCATTGGCAACTTGGACAACCGGTGTCCTCTTCTAAAACGAATCCATAATCACACCCCATTCTGCAGGTTAAATCTAAACAATCCATAGTTTCACGCAGTTCTTTGCAGTCTTTGGTAGCATTATTTTGGCCTCTCGTCTTAGGAATTTCAGTACCAAAACCGTCTACGCACCAGCAAACTCCTTTGTGGCATTGAGTTGGTAAGAAATTTCCTTCTCCATCGCACGATGGTTGCGGCAGAGCAATTGTCATATCTTCACGTGTACCTTCCATGCTGTCAGAAAAGCTATGTAGATACTCACACACTGAAATAAATTACCAAGTTTATTAGTTAGTTGAATACTGTAGTATGTAATACTTACTAGTTTGTGGTCTTGCTAATTCTTCGTTCGAAATGTCAGCAATAATATCATCATTATTGTTGGTTTGTATCATAGGACAACATACAGCTTCAGTAAATCCACGTACAGATGTGCAACTATAATTACTGGGGCAACTAGAACTGTTATCTACTTCCACTACGCAAGCCATAGGTATGCCTTTAGCATCGTCAGTTAAAGGTGTTCCTTCTTGACATGGATTAGTATAAAGAGCTTTAGGACGACCTATATAAATTACAATACTAGAGAAAATGAGGAAATATAAAAATGAAATTTTCTTACAGACTGGCGATGTTGGGCAAAAAATATTTTCGCAATTAGACTCCTTGACTGTCACACATTCTTCATCCTCTGGACAAGTGTATCCCTCGCAGGGTTCATCACACTTACAGCTTGGGCAACCATCTTCATCCAGTTTAAACCCATATTCACATATTGCTGCACATTCTCGCTTTTCGCAATGTAAACCATTGTTACTGATGCTCCTCCCTAAGACTTGAGTACGCGCTAAAATTGAAAAGATTGGAATATATTTGTTGATTGAAATGTACATTAATTTGTTACCGTCAGTTAAAGAACAATTAACTAATTCAGCTGGACCCATAGACCCCTTCAATTTTCTTCCCATTCTATCGACACACCAACAAACTAAGTTATTTCGACTGCATTGTTTCGGCTCGAATTGACCATCATCAGTACACTGAGGAATGTATCCCCTTCCCTCCCTTTCGTTAACCGCCAGAAGTTCCGACAAAGTTTTCTGATGTAGACACTCTGTAGAATATTGTGTCAGAATAAATTAGTTTGGCGATATGCATGAGTAATAAGTTTCTGCACCTGTGACATTTTTTGGATGAATACATGATAACCCGCACTGCTCAGTTTCGCAACATTTTTGTATCGAAGGACATTCCAAATCGTGACTGCACATTACGCCACAATCCAGCACCTCTTCGTCGCGCATTGGGCAAGTGCCCGTCTTCTGTATCTTAAGAGAAGCGGGGCAGCAAACACCATAATCGTTTCCTGAACAAAGCATTGTTAAGAAATAAATAGTAAGCGTGCGTATGAATACTTTATGAATGATTTATCAGTGTTAAAATACAACGTTGAATATAAATAAGATATGGGGCGTCACTTTTACATATAAGTTTACCTTTTTGAACTAGGCATTGGTACATGGGTGGACAATTAGGTTTACTTGGCTCATTTCCACACAAAAACGGTCTAATCGTGTCACTGATTCGTAAGGGATTTCCAACAGGACAAATGTTGTCCAAACTACGACCTCGTTTACCTATTAATAAATAGATCGACGTATAAATAAGAGATTAAGGCGTAGAACACAAGATTACAAATTGTTTTACATAACCGTGCATACTAATATTACTATTTAAATAATCAGAAACTCAATTCTTGAAAATATAGGTAACGCGTTTCATCATGCGAGTCATCACGCTCACAGCAACTGTATCAGTGACGAAAGTAAAACACGATAACGTATTGTCTTTTTTATTGTAACACGGCAAAAATATTTAGAAAATTTAATGACAATGATTTATATGGCAAAATACAACTTCGTAAAAAATGCATGAATGTTATTAAGTACATTATACAGTTCTTGTGCATCAAAATTTGACCAATACACATAAGGTTTTGAGCAAATATAGGTTTTAAATATTGTAACAAATACCAAAGGAATAAGGTATTACTTTTTGTTTCAATAGCATCGATAAAGCCCTTCTATGTTTGTCATACAATCCATCGTTTTCTGTCCTTTGTCTCCTCTCTCCTGTTCCTAATATTGTTCCCAATATTCTTTGTATATCTTTTTCCATATTTTTCTTATATCTTTGTTTCGGCCTACCAAGTCTTTGTCATCCCCCTAAATTCCGCATCATTACCATCTGTGGGATTCTATGGTCACCTATACTTATTATGTGTTCTATTCCCCTCAAGGGCTGTGCTTTCACTACTCCCACAATCTCTGGTTCCTTAAAAATCTCACGTAATTCTTTATTTGTTCTTCTTTTCCATACACTGTCCTCAACTTTTCCTCCAAAAATTCTTCTCAGGACATTTCTTGCCATATCTCCATTCTTTACGCCTCTTCACTTCCTTCACGCTTCTTGTGATGATGGCAACGTCGTCAGTGTATGCAATGTACTGATGTCTCTTATGATATGTATATTAGCACTTCTCTATTGATATTCACCTGCCTTATTGCTTTCTCCAGAGCCACATTAAACAAGAGCGATGATAAACGGTCCCCATGTCTAAGCTCCATACTGACACTAATTTCTCTGATAAATTTCCTTTGATTTTTACTCTCATTTCTGACTGTTCTAGTGTTTAAAGTCTACGAACAGCACAAGTTTCTTGCTTGAATTTCTCTCAGGGCAAACACATTATCCATTATTTCTCTATCATTCCAAAAACTTGCTTTATATTCGCCTATAATTCTATTCGTTTCTGTCATTAGTTTCTCTTTTATACTTGGGTTAACACTTTGCATGCCACTTCAGAAGTATTTACTATCCGTCGGTAATCACACTTGGTCTTATCCCCTTTTTTATATATTGGGTACATTCATTCCATTCTTTCGGTAGCTTTTCTTGGTGTCAAATCTTATTTAAAAGTACTTTGACCTTTTCCACTAGCTTTTCTCCTGTGTGTTTAAACATATCCTCTGTTATCTTATCCCCTCCAGCGCTTTTGCTATTTTTTGTTCTTTCATGATTTCTTGTATCTCTTCTGCAGTTGACAGTTCATTTTGTTTGCTTTCTGAGGCCATAGTTTTAACTTTTCTTCATCATTTTGCGAATATTCATTTACTACTTCGTTATTTAAAAGTTTTTCAAAATATTCCTTCCACCTCTTTCAGTTATTTTTATTCTTCGTCCGTTATTAGTTTCCCTATTTCTCCTCTATAAAACATAGATTTTGATTTATGTCCCTCTCTCCTTTTGCCCATACAAAATGTTCTCCGCTCCCTATTTTCAAAATTTTCTTCTAATTCCGCTAAAAATTGTTCCTGGGGTGCTATCTTTCTGTTTGTTGGTATCTTTTTACATTCTTTCCTTTCCGCGTGATATTTTTGCCAAGTAACTATCGTCACTGAACTAATCTCCCTGTTAATCATTACCCTAGATTATATCACGATTGCTTAAAGCAAGATTTGAGACCATAACGCTCGATGACCCTCAAGACCTTCGGCAAGATCTCAAGGAGCTCGGTTATCATAAGTTCAATAGTTAATTTGCAGTGTCTAGTGGTGACTAAACACCACGAAATCAATGGTGAACTCGAAAGTCTTGGAGAAAAGCCACCGAAGCAGCTGTGAGAGTAAACTACTACTTTCTTTACTAAAATCATCTTTTTTAACTATTGTAAACAGAAAAGAAGAGGAACCAATTCTACAAAGATATAGGAAGGCCTATAGTGTAGTAATAAACACGCGAGATATCTGATTGCTTTGTGCCATAATAAGGAATTAATTCAGACAATTGTTTCGGAAATTGTTTTGATTTAAACTGAAGTAAATCGATTTTCAACAGAAGAAGGAATGAATTAAGAAAAGATGTATGTACTTAATACCTAAACATGTATCGTCGTCCCAATACCTATTTACAACTGTTTCTTTTCTAACCCCCACTTTGGCATGCAAAAATACCAAAAATAGGGATGTTTTAAAGATTAACTCTATGCGTTGTGCAACACTCGATAATTCAACCCTCCCATAGCAATATGCTCCTTAAATCTAGTTCCGATTGTACGTTTCATGTATTTATTATAAACCTTTTCGCAATCCCTGTATCCGATGTTGTAAATGCCCAATATTTCGTTATAATTCGGTTTATCTTTTGAGTTACCTAAAAGGCTTCCTAATGCGTTCTATTTAGATGTAGTCTGAAATCTAAAGAAAGTTTGATACGGTTGTACAAGTATGTTAAGGTTGTCCTGTATTGATTGGAACAAAAGATACAGATGTTTGGTGTTTGTTAGGTACACTGCAGTTGCTCGTTGAGCAACGAACAAGACAAAGTAACTTGCCCTAAAAGCTTTTCTTGTTCTTAGTCGCTTTAATCCCGGGCTGTTCTGTGATCTCAAGCTTGCTCTGTTCAGAGTATATAGTAAAATACCTAACACACACACCTATTATGTGAAAAGCCCACAGACCAGGTGAGTATAAGTGGTTTTGCACTATTTCTTCTGAAATACTCTGAACAGAATCAGTTTATCGTCAGAGAACAGCGCGAGATTAAAACGAGCGCTTGTTCAGGACAGCTATCAACGAACACGTTTTTTGACATAAATTTCCCCAATTGTCGAGCATAATACCGGCTGATATCGTATTTTTGTCCCCTACTCCCAGTAGGAGCAAGAAAAGCAGTTAAGGACAAGTTACTTTGTCCTGTTCGATACTTAACAAACCCAACAAACACCGAATATGTGCACTTTCTGTTTCAATCAGCCTAAAACAAGCTTAACATAAAAAAATATTAATTAATGTAATCCATTTCTGTCTATGTGGGAGTAAATTTATAAGGAAATAAGATATTGAAATAAGGGCCCACTTTTGCTGCAATTCTTTTTAATTAAAGCGACCGGTTTGGTCTGGTCCGAATGAGGACATCCTGAAAAGCTACAAAAGCAATCGAATCATGAGAATTGCACATTAAAAGAAAATGTTGGATGTTTTCTACTTGAATGGATAAATATTCAAATACAAATAAATGTTGTTCATTCCATTCTTAATTATTAAAATCTATAAAAGGTCGTGTTGTTGTTTCGGCCGAAACTGGTTATCCTCAGGCTCTGATAACATCACCAAAAAAATATTATTTTCTGGAACGTGGTTATTTTGTCTTTTGAATTCCAGAATCATTTTATTTGCTGCGTCTAAACTAATATATAATAAAGTTACATCGTTTATGTTAATAGATTTTAATGTGTAGTTTGTTGTGTTTCTATGTCTTACAAGTTCTATAAAAAATATTTATTGTACAATTCAATTTTATATTTTAAATTTATCTCTTCTTAATCTGCTTTTAATTGTAACTATTGTTTTTAAAAAAATCTTTAATCGTTGTATTTTGTTTTAAATTAAGAAATAGTATTTAAATAGTTAACTTATCTTCTAATTCATTTTAATAATTTAATTTGTTGATTTTAATTTTGAATTATATTTTTTTAATGTACAATTCTCATAATTGGATTGTTTCTGTAGGTTGCCCAATACTGATTTCACTTTACCATACAAGGTAAATAGTAAACGGTCTTTCTTGCCCTCTTTTCAAAAACATTTCTAAAATTACTGCAATGGTTTTAAACATAGTCGAAAATTATTTGAAACCGAACACTAAGCCGACATAGTTAAGACGACATTAAGGAGATAGTGATAAAAAATTGGCCCATTAAGCTTGAGCCTCCATTAAGATAACATTTCCTGATTATAAAATTCAATTCAAATTAAACTTTTCTTTAGAATTATTTTTTCGTTCACTAATTTTCTTTGAGAATGCGTCTATTTTCATATATATAAAAGCATGCTTAACGTTTCAGATTTCTTTTTTTTTCTGCTTTTCTTATTTCACGTTTATAACAAAAAATGTTTTTTTATTTTAATTATGGGAAATGGAAATAGGCTAGCATACTCAAAGAAAATTAATAAATTAAAAGGAAACAAAATAAAACCCGACAATAAATATGCAAAACATAAACTTTGCAATTATAGTACAGTGCTACGAGCTTTGCTGCCCTTTTATCATTTCTAAACGTTTTCCCAATACATTTTATGCTATTTGACATTTTGCAAAGATTGCCTAGAATACAGAGTATACATTTAACAATAAGAAAGTAATTGACACGTTTATATCTGAACGGAATGTAAATGTTAGGAAATCTCAGAAAAAAACTTTCTCTTACATCATATCAAAAACCATCACGTCTAAAAGGAACAAAATAGATACGTTTGCATTTTTTTCTACGAATTCACGCTAGTTTACGCTTCGCTGTAAAGTGAAAGTGTATATTTTAGTTATGTTTGTACTTACAGGTGGGTACCGGTGGACATGGAGGATCTGAACAAGCAAGCTCTTCCAAATGGCATGCTAACGAGTCCGGACATCTAATATCCTCGCAAGGATCTCTACATTTACACAACGGGCAACCATCTTGCGTCAGAGCAAAGCCGTGCGGACAAAACATTCTGCAGGTGTAGGCAGCGCATGGTTTTGGTTCTAAATAATGAGATAATTTTACATTTTTTACAGGATCAGCGGTAACGTCGCACAGTGTCAACTATTCCCAATCTTAGCAAAATTGTGTTATAATATTCTTGCGCATTAAATCGAGTTTTAAGCTGTGATTGCAACTGTTACATCATGCAAATTAAAGATACACGCTTGCAAATGTCGTAAAGTTCGCATCTTTTAAACAATGCGATTTTAATATTATAACTTCTTTTATTCTCCTTCTAGGACATTATAATAAAAGGTCTATCTTTGTAATATCATTTAGTGCGATTAAAAGTACTACAAATCTATCTTTTGTTTGCTCAGTACAATTATATGTATTTTTGTGTTGGTTTCTTCTTATGAATGAACAACTAGGACGGAATGTGATCAAAATATAATTGTTTCTTAACTTTGTCTTATGAAGTGGTAGTTAATTAGTTTGTGAGACTTTATATTGGTATTTTCCGATTGTAAACTTTGTTAGTTTCTTGTGTTTTTGAGTTTTTCTTTTTGAATTGCCTTATTATGGCCTTGGCGAATCGGACAATCACACGTATGATCCTGTATGAAAAGATTATGGAATTCCATGAAGAATCTAAGAAATTGCAAAAAAAAAATCCAGTTTTAATATCCTTCTCGAACAATTACTTCTTGGCAAAATTTGGCGCCTGGTTGCAAGAAGAAATAAAGTTTCTTGAAGTGGTAGTTAAACGTAGAAAAACTCAATAGTTAACAAAAGATACACCAACTCCGAATTAGCTTTTGCCAGAGGAATAAAGCTAAGAAAAGGTGATGATCTAGCGGAGCACGGCTTCTCGACGAAATGATCACCGCAAATCTTTCACAATCGAAACCAATTTTAAGTCATTTGAGATCTCCAAAAAAACAATAGTCAAGTTATTCACGAGAAGAAGGCGCGCACTTCACTACAATGCATTAAGAAGTAGAGCTAACCAGCAATAATAATATCCGCCATATTATAAAGTTCTAGAAAGGAAAAAACTTTTTATCCACCGCAAAATTAAATCTCCAAAAAAAAAAAATGTCAAGTACCACTGCAAAATTTATTGAATAACATTGTGAAAGCTTCAAAAGTGTATTTTGCTTAAAACACGAGATAGTTCATTACTTTTATTGTGTAAGTTAGGCTTTGACGGTAGTTCGGGATACGCCTCCTATGAACAGTCAAGGTCCATCTCGTGCAGATGAAAGCATTTTTACTACATCCTTGGTTCTGCTCCAATTGAACAATAAAAAAAACAGAAATCATATAAAAAAGGAAACCCACGACCTAGCTCCAAGAGATACTGTCGCCCAATAAGACTTCAATGATGACATTAAACTTTGGAATACTGAAAGACGTTTCTTTTCAAATTCATCTCTATTAGCGGAAATTACTGGGATTGACGAAGAATTGTTTATACGTTTTGGTGTAACTTTACGTACAATCAACAGTAACAATTATTAAATCAATATCCATAATTTCGACTTGTATTGTTTAAAAACTGTCGAGAAACACGTTTCATTATACAACTGGTATTACATGCCACCCTCCGTCCACAAATTATTTATTCATGGTCCAATTATGCATGGAAAAAGGATGCTGTAATTAACTGGTTTGCTTCAAACGGAATTGTATGTGATAAGTGGTAACACACAGTTTAAAGTTGAACTCTTAGAATTTGGTAAAAGCTGTCTGAATAATAATTTGATATCCTATGTAATCGATAAAATGGTAGCACAAACTGGCCGTACAATTTTAAGGTTTCCACCATATCATTGCAATTGCAAAGTGCAATGGAACTAGTATAGGTTCAAGTGAAGGAATATGTAACTTCGAATAGCAAAACTTTTAAATTGTCTCGTAACCGTTGAAGAATGGATAAATAGCAACAAACACCATTGCCGAAGAAAATCAGATGTATGAGCTGGATAACATCGTAGAAGGTATTATGGAAGAACTCATTTTTGCTTTTTGCAGAGTAGATAAAGCCAAAACAATTTATTACTGGCCAAGCATCCCAGCAAAGCCAAATCTCCCTTCTATTATCATTATGGCCACGGAAAAAAACCGTTAATTGCAATATTTGACAACAATTGTTGATAAGAATATGTAATTCTTAAAAACCTTTCTTCTCCAAATGTTGAACGTTGAATGAAACAATTTCTATAACCAAAATTATTTAAAACGACCTTCCCTTGTATAATTCTAGAATGTCTGTATTATAGGAAATATTATTTTTAAATTATTCTTTGTATTTATTCTAGGACTAACTGTAAGTGTATATAAATATTCGTAGAAAATTCTGATAATAATTGGGCAATATAAATACCTAAAAACATGTTTAAGGAATATTTTAGGAATATCCTCTGTTATCTAGGCCTACACTGCATTTGCAAAAAAAAAATTAAATGTCTCTTAAAAGTGTGAAAATTAGGCATAGGAAACAAATAAAACTGATTTAGTGTTCAGTAGTAAATTCAGTAATTCAAGAAAGCGATAAAATACAGGGTGTTCTATTAGAAAAAAACAACTTTGATGCGCTATCAAATTTTGTAACATTATATATGTTGTACATTATTTTTAAATTGTAGATACTACCACTGTTATACCCTATATCGAATGTAAAAATGAATAGGTAAATGAAATATATTATAAGTAAAAATTTCAAATATTATTAGAAATTCGTATAAACGAATCTATGTGATACTTTTTTTTTTGTTTCATGGAAGTGGCACGTTTCCTTCTTTTTGTCTCAATGTGTTATGCATCGCATCTAACAATATTAGAAGCTTTTATAATGCTAGACTGAAGCAATCTCTAAATAGTTTTTTTGCCATAAATAGTAATGTAAACAAGGTCAAGGTTTCAATTACGAGAACGTTCTCATTAAAATTTCAATAGCATTGTTTATACTATTTTGCGAGAGAAATTTCTTTGTTAAATACCCTACCTGTACAATTAACTAAAGCCGCCGCAGGTGCTCTGGTTCCCGGCAATTCAAATCCTGTCTCGTCGACACACCAGCACGAGCTAACGATTTCATTACTGCATTGAATCGGTTCAAAACCACCCGCTTTCGAGCAACGAGGCATTCGGATGGTCTTCTTATCCACGCCTAGAGCTTTAGCCCTCCTAGAAGCTGCTTGCCTTAGTGTTTCACAACCTATGATCAAAAGAGAACTTAACGATGTAGTTAAATATTTTGTACCAATTTTACGCCTTCGTTTTGCAAGCATAACAGCTAAATTTGTAGCTGTTATTATTTGTAGGTATTTCTATTTACTTCTTACTTCCTTACATCTATTATTTGTGTTATAATAGTGCACGCTTAAATGTAGTAGTATTGTTAATTGAGCAGTTTGATAATCAACGGGGTTAATTTATTTGAAGAAAATATTTCTAGCCATTCGCTTTGAACAAAATGCCTTGTTAAAAAAAATAAAGTTAAAAATAAAGATTATAGTTCGTTCAATTAGATATTTATTTAAGTGGAATATTCGAAATTTACTAACATGAACTGATGGGATTTAGTTAATTTGATAAAATTTGGGTTATCATAATTAAATTATTTCGAGAAAATTATTTTATATTCTGAAATAAAAATTTGTTTGCCACCATATAAACGAGAAATTTTGGTGAATAAAGTGTACAGTGAGAAATTGTGTTAACAAAAAAAATGTATTTTATGTAATACGTTCCAACAGGTTTGATTCACTCCTTACTAATAAAAATATCTTTTTCGTTCCTGCATTAGAAAATTTTGGTTCGCCATATACTACCAAACAAATTAATTAAGTTTTGATTAACTCAATGGAGGTAATTTTATAAGTGCAGCAGAACAGTTAAAGTAAAATAATAAAAGCTGAAAAAATAAGTAAATACCACCAATATTTTGTGCATTTTCTAATATCATATTCAGGCAGTTTCCCTACCTAATTTGCATGCAGCTTTAAAACAAATCTAGTTTCAGAGACAAAATTTTCAAACTGACGAAACAACAGACGTTAAATTAACAAAATATTGTTGAGTTAACCAAAATTGTAGTTAATAACAAGAAAAACATAGTGAAAGGCATTCATATTATTTTGATATTCCTACTTTATTAATAAATGTTTTCTTTCATTTAACCAGGCCAGCATTATTAAACAAATAAGAATTATATTCTAAGTACCCAATGAACGATTTAAATTGAAAGGTTAGATAAGAGTAAATAAACTCGTTCTTTCGTTCATACAGCAATTTAATATATGATGACTAGTTTCGGCTTTTAACAGCCATCTTCGAATTAACGTTAATAGGTAAAATTGTCAATCATTAAGTTAAAAAAAAACACCAAGCATGACAATAAATTACGTAGACACAAACATTTATATAATAATAACTGATATAGTTATTCTTATATTCTAATGTGTATTTATATTCAATAACATGCAACATAATCCAAAGTAATTTCATTAACAATAAATCCATCTTGTATCCACAAACAGCTTTGGCCCGGCGTCTCTTTTAACTCCAAAAAATACGAATAAGAATAGTTAAAGTGGCGAAGGATAATTGCGTCAAATAGTCTTCAAAATTATTTTGAAATCAACGGAAACAAGTAAAGAAATTTCTAGGAAAATATATAAGAAAAGATGCAATTTTGAAGAGACTTTGGACTGTACATTTCCGTTATTTACACCGAAAATAAACAATTTCTACAATAAAATATATATGAAACTCCTGTAAAAACATATTTTTAAATATAAACATAACAAAATCTATGCAATGACTATAGAGAGTAGTATGAGTGTTGTACCAGAAAAGATAAAATGGAAGATAAAGGCATCAGTGGAAATACAATAGGATTATGAATAAAGTGAGGATATATGAATTAAGAATACCACTGGATTTCATTCATGAGCCCATTCTCTTTATTTTATTTTTGATTGATATTGTGAAGTCTGTAAACAAACAAAAACATTACGTGAACTTTTAAGAAATTAAGTAACTGATTCGACAAAGACATATTATGTTGGACAAAACCAAAAGCAAACAGTTGATATTAACTGGATAGTGCTCCAGCATATTCCACTATAGCTGTACATCAGCAGTTGAGTTTGATGGTCGATGATTGATGGATTGACCTACAGGGACCCTAGAACTGGCCACCCAGATCACCCGATTTGACGCTTTTATATTTTTACCTGTGGGACCGTATAAAAGAGCTAGTGTACTCTAGGCCTGTACATACTAGAGAGGAATTATTGAATCGTGTTCACAATGCCTTTACAAATCGAAGTCTAGACGAACTTTGCAAGTCTGTTGCTCAAGGAGTATGTGATAGAGTTGTTCTGTGTTTGAAGCAAAATGGCGGTCATATAGAACAGTTATTGTTTACGCTTTCAATTTAATTTAATTTCAAGTTATTGTGATTTCGTTAACATTAATTTATTAATTCTTGTGTTTATGTTCCAAGTTTTTTATGTTTTTCATTTGCTATTACGCCATAAATTTCGTTAAGTTTCTCTTTTGTTTTAACGTTCTAATTAAAGTAAATTTCCGCCGTTGTAACCATATTGTTTTTGTGTCGAAAAATAAGCGATGTTCCGGTTTCTGCCAAAAACCACATGAAAATAGAAACTATGGAATAACAAAATGCAGAATTAAATTCTGCACCCGATCATGTAGTAATATACAGGGTGTCACATTTGAAAAAACCAACTTTGAAAATGATGTAATTGGACATCAAATTTTTGATACCCTGTATGCGATAAATAAATTGTCAATGTGGATTTCAAAAGGGGCAGTATTGAAAATAAGGTTACATATTTCAAAATTTTCAAAAACATCAAGATATCAGAAACAAATGAAAATAGGTATAGGGAATGTAATGTAATGTATGTAAATAGAAGGGTGATGTTACACTGCGACCTAAAAGATCTGTTGTGTCGCTAGGTATAAGGAAACCAGATGGAACATATCATGAAATTTTTTCAGGAATCCAAAAATGACATAATATACTGGGTGTTTCATTTAAAATAAGGGAGTTAATGCCGACTTCCGGTATAACCGGACTTTGAAAATATCTTAACATGAAAGAGCATTTTGACTAGCCCTGAAGTCTTTTTCTAACCACGGAAACTTCTAACGAACGACTACCGTGAGAAACCCTGTATATATTATGCATATGTACAAAAATATTTTGGTAATAAAAAATTATTATAAAATAAAGTCGCATTCTAAAATAAGTTGCTTCAGTAATCAGTCTTTCTAAAAATTATATATATTGCTTTATTGTGTTTCTTACAATAACTAACCAGAAACAAGTAAAAAAGCAATGTCTCTAGTTTACAGTGTATGATTTAAATATAGCGGAAAACAGTATTTAAACTAGGAATGTAGAATTTATGCAAGAATGAAATATTGTAATCTGAAATGCGCAGTATTTTTTATAACATATAATTAATTCTATGCCAGTACCACGATGACACCAAATGAGTCACATTTTGACGGCAACTACGTGTTACAATATTAGAAGTATCTATTATTCGTACAATTGGTGTTGCAAAACTTATTTATTTGCCACTGAGTTATGTCAAGGTTTTCGGTACATATTCGTCATGTATTCGTAACATGCGGGTGTATTAGTCATTAAAGTTACCTGATCTTTTATTGCTATTGTTTAATCAAAACAACAAACCAATTAAAAGCAAACTATTTTTAACTGCACCTTAATAAAATCATATATTATTATATATTATAGGAATATCTATTAACCTGAACTTACTTAATTTAATACGGAAATATAGGAAGTGAAGCAACGGAAGAAATAGCCTGCGAGTAGAACCCACGAAGCGAAAATTCCTAATACGATTTCAATTTGCTTACCGGTGTATAGCTGCTTTGTGCAAACTTTGCCGCATGGACTGTTACAACACGTGCTACCGGGATTACAATCATCCTCATCAAAACATGGCTCGGCGTTGAACGGGCATTCGGTGATTTCTGGGCATTTATTATCTTCACTGACTTTGGTATCTGAAAGGAAGCAATCGTGATCGAATTAATTTGGAATTGTGAAAATTCTACATCAAATTTTTACGTAATTATACTTCAGTTTTGGTTGATGTATCCCAGTAATGGATGTTACTTTTGAAATGCGCATTTATTAAATCGTTACACTTTCTAATATTTCATAAGTGGCGTATATTACTATTCCAATTACTTAAATCCAACAAATCTTCCGCTAAATATGCGTAACTTAGTGTGCATATACAAACTCTGTTGAATAATAATAAGGAAAGAAAAAAACGCGATAGACATAATAAAAAATAAAACTATACATACCCTGATTTCTCTTTGCGGTAACTCCACCAGCAAAAGCGAGGAAGAAAAATAACTTCCATTTTAGTCGCATTATTGGAATCTGCAATGCAAAAGAAGAGAAAGAATAAGGTTTGATAGTTTGTATACTGTTATTAAATTTCTGCAACTATTACTTTCCAATTTTTTTTTTTTGAAAGAAGATTAGATAGTTTTCATTTTTTAGTGGCATTATAATTTTTCTATTACAAGAGATGTTAGAGTTTGGTACTATGTTCTTTCATGCTAAATTGTGGCTAATTGGGAGGCGACCAAAAATATTTTGTTTATTTTTTTTTAAGAACAGCCATTGTTAATTTTTACTTCGGAATAAAAAATAAGTATGGAGAAAAGCTAAATCACTGAAAAATAACTTCAAAATTACGATACTGCGAAAGTAATTAAAATCATTATTAGAGGAAAAAATGTTTTATTCATTAACTGTATAGTAAAATCTAATTTATCAATGCTGTATGACAGAATAGTAGCTTCTGAATACACTCTTGTGTCATACACAATATTGAATAATCAGATTATTATTATATTTATTTATGTATTATACACGTCTTATGAACAAATAAAGAAAAAACATTTTAATAAAAATGGTGAATCGCTATTTTCTCTTATTTCTTGAAATAAAAATTTTTCAAAAATCTTTACAGTATTAAACGAAGTAAATGTTAAATTATACTAATGCAACATTTCCAGCGAAGTAGTTCCTGTGTTTTTAAAGCTAAAACAATATAAAATAAATATTATATACCTAATACAATATCATACCCTATTTCTCCAAAGAGGCGTAATTTATTTATTTATTTATTTATTTAATTTATTTAGATGATGATGATGATTATTTAGATGATGTGTGTCAAGTTAGAATACGTATTTATTGTGTATGAACAATATCTATAATATGTACATACCTACTTCAAAAATACAGACATTATTCGCGATTATCTCCGAAAACAGCATAATCTGCATTAAATAATTGACGACTTTACAGTTACACCTCTTAAAATTGCTTAACATAAAAAATAAAAAAAAAACATTGTGTGTAGATCATGTGAAACACATACCAGGTTGGCAAAAACTAACGGATCATCTTAATAACTTAGTACCTACAGAAGTGTCAATGCAAATGATATTGCTGGCAATCTTGACCTCTACTTTCAAGGTTATTAGGTTATTGTTAAGTACCTCGAATTCGGGAAGAGCGCAAAATTTTACGATCTTACGATCCAATCACAGAAGCACCTTCCAATTTGCCCTTATTGGCTGAACGATTCAGATTTTGCCTTTTTTATCATTACAATGAAACAGATAAAAAACAAGGTAAAGTAACTCACTTAAATCCATACAACTATTACCCATAGCCTTTTGTATTACTAACTGTCAGTACTGGAAGGTTGTTAGGCTGGTCCGTTACCTTTGGGACATCCCTATATGTGCAAAAATACTGTTAAGCCATACTTTCACTTTCGTTCACTTCTGTTACACAAAAAAGTCGCCATTCTCGCTATATCAGTCACGACAGAACAGTTAGGTAGATTCATTCAGAGTAGTTTTCAGTAAAGTGCAATATTTTCTTTTGACAAAGAAATGTTTGAAAAAAATGCCGATGAAAAGGTATTTCGGAGATTTTTAGGATCACCTGACCCATTTATTTCGAGTCCACAATGGAATCTAAAAAGGAAATATTTTTCAATATATGATGAAATCTTAAATTTCCAAAAATATTCTTCTAACTTTATTCTCCTAGCGATTCTCAACTTTTTAGATCCCCCAAATAGTAAATATAAACAAAATTTATATTTCGCCAACTTTAAAAAAGCCGACGAGTACACCAAAAAGAAATACAAGACATTAAAAGAACTATTTAGGGTTTATTACTTAGGATCCAGAATTACTTATTCAGCACCGCAAGATACCCAGCAATAAGCCCAGCGAGAACTGGTAGTTTGAGAAGACTTTGATGTATGTCGAAAATGGGCAATTAATTCATTTAAACCATATAAATTTCCAGGATCGGATAACATTTATCCAATTATGCTAGAGAAGTGCCCAGCGCTTTTGTTACAAAAGCATGGCCTAGACTTTGATCAGAGTCACTTTCATTCCAAAATCTGGTGAAAGGGGACAAGCTGGAGCAAAGTCTCTGACAGCAAAGAACGATATCATTTATGCTGAAAATGTATTACCATATCTGCCACTACATAAAGACCAGTACGCGTATCTAGCAGCAAAATCCACAGAAACGGCCTTGCGTCAGTTCGTACAGAAGGCTGAGCATGCTCTGCAAACGACAAAAGTGCTTGTGTACACATTCCTGGATATAGAGGAAGCAACTAGTAATACTTCCGCAGCCTCAAAAGCATCGATCAATAAAGGCATTGATGAAACAAACTGCAAATGGACAGACTGCATGCTTGAAAAAAGATCGATTTTATCAACCGATCAAAAACCGAAAGCGAGAGTGGAGCTCGAATCTCCAGTGAGATAAGAATTACAATCCTCACTCTTTCACCAGAAAAAATAGGCCACGGTCTCTCAAACAAAGACATGCATGCAACAGAAATCAATGACAAGGCTTATAAAAATAAGCAGATCTATTTCAACAGACAGCGAGGGAATTCTAAGAGCACTAGAAACCCTAAGATAGAGTCAAACAAGTTTGGAGATATATTCTAGCCCGACAGACCCGAATAAGTTTACTTCACTGTGGGTATCCGGATATTCGGCGATCGAAAGAAATTAAAAAGCCGATTAGTTAAAGGTAGAAATCATCGACTTCATATATAAGCCCAGAACTCGTTCTACGCATGTTTAAAAGCACGAGAGCAGGCAAGAAGTTGGGTCAAAAAAAACCCACAAAGAACACTATCAAAGAAGAACAGTGAAGAACAACTGCAGCTCAGTACGAATCTTCTTCGCATCGTAACAGGTGTGTACTAAGGAGACTTTCACAGAAAATTAGAATCAACACTGAAAGAACCAACTACAGACTGTAGTAGGATAGCAGAGACCCCTTACCGCATTCTGTGTTAAGTCGAGAATTTAAATGCAAAAAGATGGGCATTTTTTGGCGAACCAAAAATGTACCCAGAGGATTACTTC
Source organism: Protaetia brevitarsis (assembly GCA_004143645.1). NCBI lineage: Eukaryota > Metazoa > Arthropoda > Insecta > Coleoptera > Scarabaeidae > Protaetia > Protaetia brevitarsis. The sequence continues at coordinate 1,821,692 of RXPK01000139.1, forward strand.
CATCATGCAGTCAGAGGGTACCAGAATACTGGAATGGCTGGTATAATACGAGTTAATGGGTAAATTAATGGGATACATACAAAAAGTCAAGAGACTGCGGTATATTACACTGAGAAAAATCGTACAAATAACTTGTATATGTGGCATTTATATATTTAGAACAAGTATATTTAATAAGTGAAAGAATAATTGAATGAGAATTTAAGAGGAAAATCTCATTATTAACGTAAAGATGTGCTAAATTGTCGATCGATGTGACCTAAGTATATTTAAGTTGCCAGAAACAAACAAAAAATCTGTTACAAATACCATATAATTTGGAATAACCAAAAACTCGTGTTTTAAAGAAAGTATAGTGTTCACTTATCCTAAACATACTTGCATTCAGTGCTATGCTGCAATTCTCTTGATGCAAGTGAATTTTACTATCTGTGTGTTTCTACTGGCAATAAGTAAATTTTAATTATATCAAGTTAGTTCTAGTGCTTCTGACAATTAATTTTGTTAATGGGATCAAAAATATTGTTATTTGAATAACTTGGGGGGTTTAATACATTTGCTCGGTTAAAGTGGTTAGATTCTGCCTGGTGCGCGCCCTTACCTTGCACGCATTTGTGTACATTTAGTACGTTATCCACTTCGCAACTTCGGAGGTATTGGCAGTTTTGTCTTTTATTGTTTAACCCTTGAACTGTGTTAATGTTTGCTGTAAACCTATACAATGGAATTTATAGACAATTTAAAGAATTGGAGACTTGAAGAATACGCTGAAGAAGTATAACAGAATCAATAAGGATTACTTATGACTACTCATTATATATCTTAGGTAGTAAAAGTATTGTTCGCCATAAGTATTCGACTTTATTGGTACTACTACAAGTATATTAAAGGCAAATAATAATTTGGCTAATACAAACTGATTGCATATGTGTCATAGCAAAACTGTATATTAAAACCAAATATTTTATTGGGACAAGTAAAGTGTTAATTTACAATAACTAGTTCATTTAAAATAAATAGTTTACCAATTTCGTTGTATATATTAATATTTTAACTCATATATCTTCTGTTATTTACCCTAAATACTTAGAATACCTATGCCGTATTTAAGTATAATTTTTATCTGGGGAACTGAATATTAACTTGTCAGCACTATTCTTTTTTCTCAGTGTATAATAAGATATAACCTATATTGTTAACTCTCTGGCGATGGTATCCAGCTTCGTTATTTTCATTTACATTCAATAAAATTAAGATTTTTCGGCCCGAAAAATAGTGTATAACACATGGTTTGAAATTCTTTCGCGAATATTTGCACAAACCGGACTCATACCCCAAAACTATAATTCATGGCGTAATGATACAAATAGCCATTTATTTTATTGAGGAAATATTCAGTAGATACGTACATATTTGTACCCACATAACACGTCTACAATGCATTTATATTTGCAACTCTGTCAATGAGCTTTCGTTCTGCGTTATTGCAATGAAAGTGGTTTTATTATCTCAATTGCGGGCGTTGCATATATCAAATAGGAAGGCAGTACCGGCAGTCACTCATTCTATTGCAAAGAACGGTGAAAGGACGTTGAATATCTTACAACAAGAATACGCCGATTGGGTGGCAATAAAGAAATTCCTGCTATATTAAATGGAAGGAAGTCTCGTCAACAGGCAATCCTTGAAAAAATCGATGAACACGGGTAGCTCCAGGTATTTTAATGGGAAATTCTTTCCAACGTTAATACATCCTGACCTAAATGGGATATAAGTAGATAACTTATTTCGTTTTTGCATAAAGTAGAACTATGGAAGACCGTTACGTTGCAGGATGCGTGAACTTAGGAGATATTTCTTATTAGAATGACTGCCGTTCTGTTATGTTCCATTTAAACAGTAGTTAAGATCATTTTGTTAATGATAAGTGGTTGATGATATCGTATAAATTTGAAAGATGAATGCTTTTGATAATCGTAATTAGATATATGGTAATAAAAAATAGTCCTTACATAATTAAAGAAATAAAATATGCATGATAACTAAAACGAATTTATATGTAAAAATGTAATTAAATTCCAATTTGTCATTATTCTGATCAATAGTCCAATAATAAAGGTTAGCAATATTTTTTTTCGGGGTAGATACTCCCTAAGCACTTTTTTTCTTCTCAGGCACCCTCGCAGAGCCAATTGTTACAGCAATTATCCGGAACGAGATTCGAACTCGCAACCACTCGCACTGATCGTAACCTTTAAGGCATTCCGCTACTACAGGAGCAATTTTTATAATCTGCTTCGAATGATCCTTCTGTATGTGAATTAACATGCTGCCAGCTTTCTTCTGTGTAAGTAGGTACCTATCTATCACCTTTTCTGTTTCCATATTCCTTCACCTGGTTAGTTTCTCCGCATGAATCCTCCGTGTTTTATATACGTTCTATGGTTATTTCGTTTTGTCCTGCAGTCTTTGTATTTTTTTAGTGCGTTTATATTTTTTTAGGTTTATAAAGTACTGGAACATCTTAATTTAAAAAAAGCCATTAATATACAAATTAGAAAAGAGAAAAACCATAAAGAACTCGTTTCATGAGGCCTCTCTAGACTTGCCCTTTGAAGAACTGGTCTCATAAAAGACTGGCCCCTTATAAAACTAGTTCTTTAATATACTATTTCTGGTTCTTCATCTAACTTTGAAGTGTTTTCTTCTGTTGTGTTTTGGTTCAGAATTTCGTCGAAATATTCCTTCCTTTCCTATTTGTATTTATTCAATTTCATATCCTAACAACTTCTATTTTTAACTTCGTAAAGTAGTAACATTTCCTCGTGGGTGATTTCTTCTAGTTGGCGCCTTTGTGGAATTTTCTTATCCCTTTGCATGCAAAAATAAAGTATTTTACAGAAAACCAATTCTGGATATTTGGCTAATGCCACTAATCCATTGTAATATTGGATATTGCCAACATAAAGCGACACATTCTAAAGCTCTAATGAATTGTTAAAGATATTTACTTCAAATAAGAACTAATTTGAAAATGCCCAAATAACAGTATTCTGTCCACACACACAATAATGCCGCAAAATAATGCAGTGTGAATTCACAAGCTTTTTATTCGCTTACAGAGAAGTTTTTTTGTTAGTCAGAAATCAAAATCAAACCACGAAAGAAGAACATTTTGTCAATAATAGTCTCTGTATCGGTAACTATTGAACAATAAGATCGAGAATAGAACTGGCAAAAATATATCGATATATCGAAAATGTCAATATTTTGTTTCCGATTTATGGATATTTTGGTTCCGATAATTTCCATATTTTATTTTGCGTACAGACTGTAATTCATTGCTTTATCCTTGTTCGGAAGTTCTGAAGTATGTAAAAATATCCGTTAAATCGCTACCTCCGTTTTTATTTTCTATTTAAAATTTATTTACCTACCGATGTCAACCTATGCAGTTATTACAGGGCTTTCGTCCTTTGACTATTAGGTGTGTGAATAATTTAGCGTTTAGTAGAACGAAAATAAATGAACTCAATAGTTACGACGCGTCCTATAGATTTCAGGAAATGAATAGTTGATTATATGGGATACGCAATACACTTCTACGCAGTAGGTGAGATGAGAAAGTGCCAAGAACCACTTAAACTCTCTTTAATAGATTTATATAATTTTCTTGGAAAGGGATAAAGTTTCCTTAGAGGCGCGTAGGATAAGTATATCATTTAGAAATGTGATCCCGATAAGGAAACGTATTGTCCATTACCAAGTCCAGGTTTCTAGCGCTGTCAATAGTAGGTAAGATAAAATCATTCATTGCAATTTTAATTAATCTTTTAGCATGCATGTGTATTGGAGATTTGTTGAAAATTCTGATGCTTTAAAAGAGTAATGTATTTGACAATCGCCAAATAAACAAGTAACAGAATTGGACTCAAAATGCTGCCCTGTGGAACGTTCTATACGTCTACTAAACCCTCGCATCTTCGAAACACTATCGAATAAACATTCGATAGGGATAATCTAGCAAAACAAGAATTGTCGTTATACTTTAATAAGAAGCCAGTATATCATCCATTACGTATAATAACTCGGTAAACCTACCTTAGAAAGAATTAATAGTACGCTGATGAATCGCAAATGTGGTCGAGACATAGAAAGATTAGCGTTGCTGTGTTCTCTTACAGTCAGTTCACACTTAAAACGATTAATTCCGTAAGTGTGGACTCTAAGTTGATTTTAGACTGCGTAAGCGCCCTAAATGAGGTGGGTATCCAAAAGCAATTAACATTTGCTTCGATTTCTAGCCATTGGGCATGAAAGGAAATGAGGCGACGGATGAACTGACCAGGCGAAGTACGAACCTGTCCTGGCGCTTCTTTCGGTACCACCAATTCGCAAATTTAAAAAAAAATCATCAGTGCGTGGATACATAATCAGTCCAGAAAGTGGTAGCAACAATCACCGGGATAAGAGTTCCTATAGAAATAGACGCCTGAATTTACTATGGATCTACTGAATAAAGATAAAATACTGTCAAAATGATAGTAGAGCTGCTGACTGGTCGCTGTAGACTAAATAGGAATATGTACAACATAGGCCTGCTAGATGACGCTGCCTGCAGAGTCTGCCAAGAGGAGGAAGAAACACCAGTTCATGTGCTGTGCCAATATGAAAGCCTGGCAAGGACAATGTTTCTAGTATTGGGCGTGGAGAACCCCACAGCTGGTAGCTACACAAAGAAGCCGCTCTCAAAGATGATAAACCTAATTAAGACGGCAAAATTAGAGAGCGTCCTCTAGGAAAAAGGGGATAACAATAGATCTGAAAAGGTCGCGGTGAAACAGGTCCATAGACCACCGCGATCTTAATCTAATCTAATGGGTCGCAAATCTATATAAATCTTGTACATCAACTTTTTTTGGAAGTGAAATTACTATAGCTTACTTCCAGATGATAGAAAATGTATTTTCAAAAATACATGAATTTACAATACAAGTAATAAATGGAACAGCAAATTGACAGCACAATCGGATCATGGGAATGGCCATCTCATCACAACATACAACCATTGATTCAAGGGAATTTATAATATCCTAGATTTCACAATAGCGAGCCAAACGGAAAGTAAAGGTATGTTGATTGTCGTAAAATACGTAAAATAATATTGGAGATAATCCAAAGATATTACGTATGTGGGTATATTATTATATATAATATGTAAAAAAAAACTTTGACATCCCATAAATCCCCCTAATTTTTGAAAATGTTGATCCAACGTTGTGCTGTCCATATGGGTCAAGTTTTTTGTGATACTAAATACATTAGAATTCATCACCTGTAGAATTCGATTGCAAGCAGTTGTAGACTGCTTTAAATTTGAAATGGACGTTTTTTCAAATTGTTCAAAAGATTTATATCATGCACTTATACCGTGTTTCTTCTTCGTTTTTTTTTGTTTTTACATGACAATGTCGATATTCTTTTTAGTCTAAGATAATAAATGATATTATTATTATTACTATTATTTACTTATTCGTTTATGTAATATTATTAATTAATATAAAGTAGTGCTATTTAGTTTTTAGATGCATCTAAACATTACAATGAAGTAACTTCTCCTTACACGGAAATGAATATAAATATTCATTCTTTTATGAGAAAAAAATAAATGACTAGAACTAAGAATACAAAGTCACGCATGTTTGTGTTTTACATAACATAAATACATAATTAACTATAAGAATCTACAAGTATACATTTGCTTGTCGGAGCCGCTTTTTAAAATTAAATTAAAACTGTTAAATTACAAACGTTCTCTAATATAAAATATTGTTATATACCGCAAAAAATAACGGCACCTAGAATGTTCGTTCCAGTGTAGCAGAAAACACAGCATGAAAGGCAAAATTTGCATAAGTTTCGTCTAGAACAAAGCAAAACATGTTAATTGAATGCTGATGGTAAATGGAATCTATGTAATCTGTACATCATAAATATCACCTGTCAACGACTAACTACTGGCAAATTAAAACCATTTAATTGGGAATGTTGTCGACTTTAATTGCTGTAACGGTACTACATTCATTTTACTAAGAAATAAAATTTATGTTTATTTAGACGAAAATGTGGATGACAAGAATAATATATACGTCTTTCTACAACAATACTGTTAGACAATTAGGATAAAAAAAAATTTAAATATAAAATTTAGTAACTAGTATAAACTCTATAAAAGTTACAACTATATTGAATTAAATTTCTTACGAAGCTATTTGCAGATTTTCCAACGAAGTTACACTTTATGTTAGTATGTTTATATGTCAAAAAAGTACAATAATTCAACCAGCTATACGTCATTTCTTATTATGCTTACAAAATGCATTTCCGCTAAATCCGTCGTATACTACCATAATTCTTCTATAGAAAGAGAGAGAATGGCACTATCAATACTTTGCTATTTGTAGTTTTCCATGCAAGAGACTGCATAGAAGTTTATCAGTGCATGCACATATTAACGTTCAATGTTGTATTAGTGAATACACATATGTATAGAATGAGTTTCTATAAAACCTTTGTATTTGTATGAATTGTCATTACTGATGTTATTGTAACATGTAATGTTCTATATAAAACATATATATAAAACAATAAACCAGCTCTTTTATTACTGAAATTGTTATTAAACTTTAAACAGATAATTTGATTTAATTTTCGAAGTAAAAACAGTAAAAAGCCTTAAAAAGCAATTCCAGGATTTTAATAAGAAATTGTAAAGGTAATTAACAATGTCATATTTCAGTATTACCTAAAAATATAACAAACACTCTTTGTCATCTACAATATTTTACATAAATGACTTTCTTGGAATACTTTTTTTAGTGCAAAAGATAGTATAAATTTTCGTGGAATGAATGGCGTTGGTAAAATTATTTGCAGCTGATAAAAAAATATACGCAGAGTAAGAGGATTTCTTTTATTATATAACTTGTTTACACACATTGCCAATATAAAACAAACGCTACTTGCTTGATAAAATCATTTTATTTTATAAAATATTTTTATTTTACAAATATTATATAGCCACAATTATTAACAAATGAGCCATATATTAAAACAGATGGATACTGGGCACTATAGTTGTATTTCTTTTACAAACTTTGCCTAGTTCACTTTAGTTAAAGTGAACAAAATGGAACCAAGAAACTGAAATAATCAAACCAGCAACGTTAAGAAAGTGAACACCTGACCAATTCACACGTTTTAGGTCAGTTTCCTACATGATTTATTGAAAAGTTGAAGTATCGACCCATCATCAAGTACCCGTATTTGAAGGGGTTAAGAGGTAAGCTAATTTACGAAGATGCTTAATACCCTTGGCAATCAATGTCCTTCGTATGCCACCGTAAAAAAATGAATTGCGACCTTCAATTCATTCAACATTTTCCATTGAAGATGAACATCGATCGAGAAGATCAGTTTCTGTGTCATCATGATTTTGTCAGACCGTCGAATTGGGCTAAAACGAATGTCTCAGGCACTGAATACTTCATATGAACGCGTCCGTCATCTAGTTTACGTCGATTTTAACATGAGAAAAATTTCTGCAAAATGGATCCCCAAAAGTCTGAAGGTTGACCAGAATCATACAAGGGTGGAAGTATCGCGTTGTGCTGAAAGAGTTTTTGCTTGCTTTTCTGGAATTGCCATGGAGTCAACATGATTGATTTCCTGGATAAGAGTAGGACAATAGCTTACGAAGAGAAGACGCGGAAAGTTGTCAAAAGGTGTTTTGTTTTTGCAGGACAATGCCCCTGCACACAAATCGCACTTTTCCATCCAAACAATTCGTGATTTAGAGTTCGAATTACTCGAACACCCCCCTTATTCACCAGATATGTTTTAAAAAGTTTAAAAGATCATCAATTTTCTTCCAACGAAGAGGTGATGGAATCTGTGAAAGCCTGGTTTGCAGAGCAAGATAGAAAATTATTTTTGAGAGGTCTAGAAGCGTTGCAGGTTCGTTGTAATACATGTATCCCATTAAGAGGAAAGTATGTTGAATAATAAAATATTTTGAAAAGTTTGCAAGCTTGCAAACTTTGCATATCCGCCATCCTGCCGACCTTTCAAGATCTAATATCAACATAGGTCCCTTTATCGCTCGAACCTACACGCCGACACATTCGTCCGGTGAACGAGAGAGTGTAGGTTCGGATCCTGTGTGAGAAGATTTTTTTTCCTGGGAAAAATTCCTCTCAATTATTACAGTTATTAGCAGAAATACATTAATTTGTTAAAATATTTTGACTTTCAAGTTTTGTATGCTTCTACATACAGTGGACTAATAATTTTTCAAAATCCTCGTAAAGAAAGGCAAGCTTGGTTAGTTTAGTTTGGTAACCTTATTGAAAAAAAAAAAGACGCAGCCGATCAGTCTTTACTAGAAACCGACCAAACCTAATTGACCAGACATGTAAAATAAATACAGCTTATGTTAGCACTTAATGAAATCTTATATGTTAAGGTTAAGTTTCATTGTAATTACAGTCAACCTCATTTTTGCAGCGTAGAAATTCATATTTGTTTTCTGAACCGCTACTTGCTCTTGTGAAACTATCATTTACCATTTCTTCCATTAAAATAGATATCACTTTACTGCGCATTTAACAACGCGATTTTCGACAAGCTTTCTGATGTAAAGATGACGTACATCTAAATGCTTTGATCCAGCTGGATGTCCATCTGAATTGACTTGATTAATCGCATATTTGATTGTCACATGCGATAGCCGTTGGATCAAATTTGAATGAATGAAACTTGTATCCAATTCTTGGCTTAATTGTTTCAATCACATTGCCTCCTAAATTGTTGAAGAAAGAGGTCAATAAAGCTTTAGTTGGTTATTATCTACTGGACCAAGATATTGCAACGCCACACATAGCAAATACATATTATGTACTTGTTATGCATTATTGACCAACATCAGATGGGCATCTGATTATCCAAATAACCGATTAAATCTTCTTTGCTACCATGTCACTTTACTGCTCCTATCAAATATAGAAACATTCGCTTTAGCGTTTCCCCATGAGCTTTTCCATGATTAGAAATGAAACGGCTTGCTTCATCTACTGCATACGCTACATCCGATCTTTCTTTCTGCCAAGTATAGAAGGCTACCAACACCTTCCTGATATGGAACATTCTCTATTCTCCTTTGTGACATATGCTGATAAACAACTCTCGACTTGCATCACTGACAATAAGTGTTACTGCCGATTTACATTCCCAACTTAAGTAGTAGTTGCAAAAATTACAAGCTTCTTACAGTATGAGGTATCCGGTAAATGAGAGTGTCTTGAAATTATTACAGTGATTAGGAGAAATACATTAATTCGAATCCTTTTGTGAAAAGCTTTACTCAAAGATCTTTTGAAATCATTACATACATTGATATCTTAAAAAAAAAGGAAACTAGTAAATCATCAACATATATGATCACAATCAGTTGTGAATCCTTTGAATAAAATATGTACTCAAGGTTCGATAAGTCCCAAATGACTTCAGCATCTTTTCTAACTTCGAATTCCATTGATGTCCATTTTGTTTAAGACCATAAATTACCTTGTTCAATATACATCCTTTACCATTTCCAGCATTATGCCCATTTCCCAAGTGAAAGCCTAATCGAGTATTTAACGGAAGTGTTTGTAGTATTGGCGTGATTACTAAGCGGTCGTAGTGTGAAAATCAAAGATTGAGACTTGGCTTCATTTAAAAGTTTATTTGCAAGGAACCCGTTTATAATGTTAACATTCAGAATGTCTACCTTACCCAGAAGCTCAGATAGCGATAAATCACTGTTTACAGTTGTAATGTCATCAGCAAAAAGAATAAAATCTGAGGTGAAATCACAATTTACGGGCCCAAAACAGACCCCTGCGAAACTCAGTCCATAATATGCGCCAACGTAGAAAAAATATTTCTATATTTGACCAACTGTTGTTTGTTCATAAGAAAAGATGAAATTAAACCGTTCAGAAAAGTTACAAAGTTGGTTTAATAAATTGAATGGCGTGATTGACACTGGAATGCTTTGATTAAATTAAAAAAACGTGGCGTTTACATACTTCCGGAAAGCCCTTAATATTAAACTTGTAAAATTGAAATGAATGTTTGCTTCTAAATCCATATTGACACGAAGAAAAGAGACAAAATTGTTCACAATAGTCAGTTATTTGAGCTTTTAATATTAAAAAAAATAGAAAATATAGGAGTAATTGATATAAATCGATAGTTGCTGCATGCCCGATATCACCTTTCTTGATAACAGGAATTACTGTTGATGCTTGAAAGCTGTTGGATAATGCGCACTATTTTTTTTTCTTTTTCTTTATTGAGATAGCGGCTTTTCTAGATATATGTTAATTTAATATTTTTTTTTTACGTTTCGACAAACTTTTTATTGTCTTCCTCAAAAATTTTGGTTACAAAGTTATTTAATTTAAATTGACAACACAAACATATTAAAATTTACTTTTTAAAATTACATTTTTAAAAAAGTTACAAATAATGTGTGGGGAATACAAATGTGCTGAAGGTTAGATTCCAAACAAAGGTTGTTTGGAATATTGTTAAATAGCAATATATATTGTTAAAAGCAAACGTTTGACTAAGTGATTTTTGATGAGAATTCTTCTTTTGTAAAATAAGTATTGAAATGGTATTTGGGTACTTTTATTCAAATCAAAGTACTTATTATAGATACTTTGATTTCGGCATAATTCTTGCGTAACATTTTAATATCACCATTATAAAAGCAAAGGTCAGGATACATATAAAACCTAACTCCACACTTTCGGATTTTACCAAAGGTCGTGAAACGAGCTTTCTGGTGTTTACGAGCTGGTGCGGCAGTGTCTCCGTTGGTGAAACAATGCGTTCGGTGAGCATTCGTGTTGTAGAGCATGAGCAAACAGCGACAGAAGTAGCAACCCTGAAGATATATGATAGAAGTGAGGACGAAACGTCATCAAAGGCAGTTTCAGGACATGGTTTCAACCCAGAAATTAAGCAGAATAAAATAATGAAATTGCATTTCAGTATTTTACTCTGCTCCCATGAAATTTCTGTCTTTTTTTAATAGTATTTTCCTGGACCACTCACATTTAATGAAAGTGAATCTCTCTAAAAGAAATTATGAAGTAATGTGCTTTCTGCAATAATGAACTAGTATAATCAGCACACATTCATTAAAGTACATTAACCATAATTGAATATATAATTTTAATAGTATTATGTGGAAACTATTTCATAATTTTATCTACAGTAATGATGAGATATTTAAATAAAACCGTAAGTAATCGTATCGTTACAAGCTACAAAGAATTAATGAATAAATAAGATTTAAGAATTTTCAAAACCAGAAACCTAAGAATATTTAATTTTATTACTGCAAATTCGAAACTGAAGGATAAATATTTCATCAATTATTTAAATGAGATGAGCATACACTCCTTGAAATATTGTATGACACAGATTGCATAACCAATACATTTACTTCACAGGTTGAAGGTAAACTACATGAAAATGATAATAACTTAGCCTGATCGTAATGCTTTGAGTAAGGTCGGTTATCGACCTCAAATCGATATTAACTTACAATTATATACGGTATACTCATATATAAATTGATAAAAATTTCCTCTGGAGATATTTGTTCTAAATGTAATCTTAAAAGATATTCAATATACAGTTATAGAAACTAAAAGCAAACAACTTTACGTATATATTCATTAGTCACTTCTACACATTAGGCTAGTACTAAATTAACTTTTTATACGATATTCTAGAGTTTTTCTTATTCATTAGAAACCCCAAAGAGATGCCTACATAAGTATTTTTAATATCTTACAACACATTTGTGGCACGACCGTGTCCTAGCATACTCTTTCGTCGAGAGAAAGTCGCATTTGTGCGTTTCCAAACTTTCTTTATAGGATGACTAGGAGATACCACGACATGACTAACATGTTTGTATTCTTTTTTACGTTTTTATTAATATAAACCGCACACATATAGTGCTAATTGATTGGCTAGCCTTGTCGAGAAATCCAACAAGCGCTTATATAATAATGCTACTATTTCCAAAATTTACAAGGCATACTCGTATACTAGAATGTTATTGTTAAAGGTAGGTTAATTGGTTTAGATAATCGGTGATAAAAAGGCCCATACGAACTAACACACGATTTTTTCAAGAGAAGTAGCAGGATATGAAAAAATAGCTTAACGCTTAAGTACGAATGCGACACAATGTACTTTGAAAGAAGCAGAATAACCTGACGGTACACGAACTGCAGAACAAGTTAATACGTATGACAAATTTCTTTAATTTTTTGGGTTAGATAATTAAGACATCTACTTCAAGTACATATACATATATACCTTATACCATAATTATATTAATAAACCAGCCATGAACAAAGACCTATATTTATATCTTTCTTTTGTAAGAGAATATATAATATCATAAGCAAGATAGAAAACAAGAAATCCACTAGCCCGGATGAACTACCCGCATTTATCGATAAAGAGTACAGGCATTATTTAATTGATATTTAACATTGTTATAAACAACATTGTATCCATTTAAATAATACACATTATTATTATTATTATTATTACATCTTCTTTGATTTCTTGTTAAATTTACCATTTAGATTGATTTGATTAGGATTGGGGTGCNAGATATTTTTAATAACTTCACTACTTTCTCAGAACGATAGAAAAAGAAAAATTATGGGATACTGCACTTAATCTAGTTTATTCTCTAGTTATATGACAGTCCTGTCAAATTAGGTTTTCATCAGGTACATGTTTAAAATGTTAAATTGGAACAGAGATTGTATTAGTAGCAGTGGCTATGGACCGGAGAAAATAGCTAAGGTATGTCTATTGATCAATTACACATCAAAAGTATCTCATATGTTCCTGATCTCGTATCGGGTGTGCACAAGCTCATAGAAAATTTCTGACCGAACGTGGTTCTGTACAAAACATTTTAAAGCAGCAGTGCCATTTGATGAATGAAAAGATCTGCGGCTATATTAATTAACAATCTGTGGACAACAATACATGGCCATTAAGAAGACGAATTTTTTGCAGCTAGGAATGAGCAATATCGCGCCCATTATATTCTTAAACGGCTTAAAATAAAACCTTAGAAGCAGTTTTTAATCAATATTTGGAAAAGTCGAGTGAAGGACACCGCTATTCTTTTGTTTCTGGATGGTGAGAAAATCGTTACAATGAAAGAAAGTTTTATAAAAGACTTATGTTTTCTACTAATGGGATAGTTTTTTGTCCAAACACTGTAGCATACTGAACAAATTTAAAACCGCATTTTCGAATTTTAAATCGCGGCAATATTTTCAAAAGGTTAACGTCTGGTGTGGCTATTCATGGAAGGGATAAAGGAACCTTACCCTGTTTTGATGGACACAAATCAAGGTAGCCTATCTCCAATGTTTAGAAATTTTTTTAGTGATGTAATGGACACCTTTAGTTTAACTATCGCAGTACAATGTATTTTGAACAAAATGGCTGCGCGCCTCACATGGCTGTGCTTAGAAATTGGTTCGCATAATAAAAATTTGGAGATAGATGGATTGGAAGAAGTGGACCAAATTAAGATGGCTCGCCAAGAACCGCCCCCGATCTCAACAATTACAAATTTTTACCTCTGGGGCGTTTGAAGGCAGTTAGTTATATGTCAGCACTTACCCAAATGATCAGGCATGCTTTGAAAGATTCGCACACGACAAGCTGTAGCTTCCTCGTGAATTCCGTGAAATAAGAAAAATTTTGATGAATGTTCGATACAAAGAATTGAACTGTGTCGGAAAAGGAGGATGTTTATGTGAATATAAACTTACATTACTATAATTTTACAATGAAAGCAACTATTAATGTTGTTTTTTTTTTTGCTGAAAATTGAAATTAACTCTCAAGTCTTAGCTTGTTATGCTGTCCACAACTCAACAAATTTCTAAATGGATTAGATAATAAATTAATATGTCTTCAATAGGTTTTCTATGAATATGAATGCATATCGCATAAATTCCTTTTTTATCGTTTCTGGCAAAAGTAGTTAAGTTATTAAAAATATCTCACTTGAATTCGTTGTTTTAAAACAAGCAGATTTTTTTTATAAAGAATACAGTTTTGGTAAACCCAATCCGTAGACATCTGTAAGATTGTGCTTCAATTTATCAAATTTCGAATATTCCATTTATATGAATATTTAATTGTTTAACCTTGTTTTAACAACGTATTTATTTGAGGAAGACATGCGGTCGATTATTGTAAACACGCTAAGTGTTTGTTTGGCATTTAGGTGGTTTGAAAATCGCGAGAAATCACTCCGCGCGCCGTATGCTGTTAAGGAGTCGTCCTTTCAACGATCCAGCTCGTTTAGACGTTTATCTGTAATTTATCAAATTAATATGTTATAAACGACACCCTAGTTATTCAAAATTTCTGTTACTGGATGAATAGAGAAACGCCATCTATGTGACAATTTCTGTGATACATGTATGTATTACCGTACATATAGGAGAAAAGTGCTACGAAAAATAATGTGTACTATCGTGTTTATAACTTCAATTTTACAACCCAAAAGTATTTGATTTAATGCTTCAAATTTTCTATCTAACCGCATTTTTGTGAATGGAAAGAAAAAAACAGGTTAACTTTCTAGATATAAAGGACCATTTTCATTGTTATTGGCAAGTTCAAACTGTTATTTAATTAACCGGATTCAAGCTAATTATTTCTTAATAACTGAGAAATTGCTTTGGTTAACTCAATTTTGGTTATTGTCACCAAAAATTCAACAAAGAGAACTTTCTTAATTCAACACAGTAACTTTTAAGTGTAGTTAAGCTTAGTCAATAATAATGGAAAAGTATGGATTGGTTTAAATTTCATGGATTACAATTATTATTGGCAATTAAAATAAATATGCCAAATGTTGGTGCATATTTGACATCTAGACTAGACACCTGAACTGTCTTAAAGTCAATTTGCTTAGCAGGTCAAGAAATATGAAATCGTTTAAGGGAAAGTATCCTCATTTTGAAGAATACATCAAATGATTAAAAATAGTTTTAGAAGCTAAAAATGAACCCAAATATTACCAAGAAAATTTGTAAATTTGTATCAAACTTCTTATAATATTTGTTTTTTTAAATATTTAATAATATTACTTATTAATGTCCACATTAAATTCATGAACGCAGATTGCAAGCTATTGCAAGAATATTTCTGTATGTATCTTATGGAATCTCTTACCTTTAACATTGTGAAAGACGGTCTTTGTCCTCGTAAGAGAAACTAGCGGTAAGTCTGGGAACGAGAGGCCATCGTGGATCTGTGCTTCTTATCCATTTATTTCAATGTCCACTTAGCCATTGGGTGAAACTCTGTTTGGGCATCTATTTTTGTACTATAAACTTTGTCTTTCATCTAATCCATGTTGTCCAAAATATTTCTAATGATTTTCCAAAAGTTTTAATATCATTTCCAGTTAAATGTATGATTTATAGTTTCTTCGACAAATTAAACAGTCATTTTTTCAAAAGTAAATGAAAAAGGAACGAAAGGAATTCTCACAATCGGAAATTAAAAAACATATGAAGTTAACCCAATTGACATTAGAGACGCGTAGATAATTTTGTTCTATTGTCTTCTTATTTTAAGGAATCTTATCGTGAATTTGAATAAAAATTTGTACTTTGAAAGAGAATTTTTGATTTCATATTATTCATTGTAAATATTACCTTATCTAAATTAATATTATCAAAATCTTAACGTTCAGTTACATATCGTTGCAACAGCATCTAACAAATTTGATGGAATATTAAGGAAATTATTGAAAAGCGATCCCCTTGTACTTAATTTAAATAAGTAATAATATTAAATATTTAAAGAAACAAATATTATACAGGAGTTAATACAAAATTCTTTTAAGTAGCGCGTGAGTTTTTATATTATACATTTTTTTTATATCTAAACAACTAATTTTAATAACATTTTGCTGTATTCTTCGAAATAAGGATAGTTTATCCTTAAACGATTTTTATATTTCTTGTCTGCCCTGTATGTAAGTTAATTGACTTTAAGTATCCACCAACGTTTGGTAGTATTTATTTTACAATAGTGCAACTAATAAAGGAAACTCCCATTTGTTGCACACTTTAGGCCTTCATCATCTGACTTCATTTACAATTAGCTTCCAAAGAGTTCTATTTGTCGCCTTCTCTCCACTACATCATCCCTAGTCCGACCAAATCCTCGTTAATCTGCAGCACTATCTTTAGTAGATTAAGAACTAAAATACCACAAGAACGCCAACAGTCAATGATGCCGCTATTATGTTAAGCAAACCTCTCAGAAATGGCGTGAGCGGGCCACGCAACGTAAAAGTGATACGAGGGTGAATCCCAAGAAGTGTGCTTTAAGTAGCACCTTTAAACAAATGCTTTACTGTCCCATCGTCATAGAGCCCAGTTCTGAATAAGTTGCTTTCTAAGTTTATAGCAACCTGTCAAAACAGAGACAATCTCTTTGACATTTTCACGTCAAGTTTAAGTTCTAGCAGTTCGTGGTTCTGGCATGACTAGTGGAATCCTAGTGGCACCAAACCACAACCCTTCTATTTTGGAGCACTTTCTGATTTGCTAGTTAGCTGCCGTAGGTGCAGTGCCAATGGCAGGTTCTGGTTCCTGCAATTCCTCCGCAGCACCCTTTTTGGCAAGTATGTTTGCTTCTTCATTTCCGAGAATGAGTGAGTGCCCAGGTGCCCAGATTAGGGATAGATTATATTAGCCATCCCCAATTAGAGTATGTTTACTGCTCCAGATCAGTTTCGAGTTGCATTTATGCGCCTCTAGTGTTCGACCCGCTGACTGTCGTTGAAATTTTACTGATTTCTGCTTATAGTTTCATCAAAAATCCCTTCACACACCTCAATGGCATGATTCAGCCTGAAAGATGTTTGTGTGTCGCCAAGTTGTAATATCTTCTACTCTTAGACTGTGGAAAATTTCCAACATCCCATTCCTCTCTTTTGGGAAGGGGTATTGAAGTTGCTCGCTCACTATCGAGTACACATCATATTAAAGTATTCTAGCTGCCGTCGGAAGTAACCGATTCCAGCAGCTTGTTCTGATCAAGAGATATGACTATATGGCGACAATTCTCTATTTGCCATAGGCGAAACAGTTAATCTGGCCCCTTTACATTAGATTAGATTAGGATGGGGTGGTCTTGAGTGTTTTTCCGCGCGACCTTTTCAGATCTATTTTATCCCCTTTTTCTTAGAGGACGCTCTCTAATTTTCCCTCTAAGTTAGGCCTAGCATCTTGAGAACGCCTTTTGTGTAGCTACTGGCTGTGGATTCCCTCCCCATTACTAGAACTCGTCCTCGCCGCCTTCACATTGGCACAGCACATAACTGGTGTTTCTTCTCCTCTTAGCAGCATCCGCAGGTTGCATTATCTGCCGGCCATGATGTACAATGCTATCAGTCTACAATGACCTGTCAACAGACCTACAATCATTTTGAAGTCTTCTGCTTTATCAGTAGACCTCTGTGAATTCAGGTTCTGCTCCTTTAGAAACTCTTTGCCGCTTCACCCGGTGATTTTTTGCCGCCATCTCTGGACTGATAGTATTATTCATTAATTGATTTTATTTGCGATTTGGTAGTGCGAAGAGGGGTCGGCTTAACCATGGCTTGACGAACTCGCCTGCAGCTCGTCGCGGCTCATTTCTTTATGCCCAGTGGCTAGACCCAGGCCAGGGTTACTTTCATTTGGGTACCCACCTCATTTAGAGCGTTACACAGTCCCAATCGCTTAAAGTCCAGCTTGTAGAGCTAATCACTTTAAGTGTGGACTGATTGTCAGAGAAGATAGCGACGGTTTTACCTGGCTCGGTACACCTTTCTATCTCTTGGTGGCCTCCCTTTCTACAACAATGTTTAAGGGTGGTAGCTTCAGAAAAACTTCTACTGCCAATGGCGGGTAAAGTGACATTGCTCTCTTGATGCCAATGTATTATGACTTATTTAAGTCATTCTTAGGTGACTTACACCTGTCAGTATAATGGCGCCGGCAAACACATTACCAGAAGCAGCCTGTGCTGGTGGATAATGGGTTTGTGTAAACTTTATCGAAAGCTCAACATAAAAGTACTACATATTTTAATCTTGCATTTATAACTTATTTAAGTTGTAATTTCACAACAGACAATCAAGAAGCTAACAGTAAAGACATCACTAATCAAACGCTCTATCCAAACTACCGTGATTCCATCTAATTCCACAACGAATCGTAGAATTTCCCACGCATTTCTCGGTAAATAAGACCCGACAGCGTGACGTTGTTTTGTATTTACTCCGTCAATATAAATTCCGATATCGACAATATATCCTAGACATTCTAAAAGGCGACCAAACGCCACTGGTAGCGCTGGTATGCTGCACAATACGTAAAAAAAAAAATTAAAAGCCAAGCGTGCGACAGAGACAAAATCCCACATCGCGCGCTATAGCCAGCACGCGTTAGAAACGACGCGATGGTCAACGACAGTCAATCAAAACTGGAACAGATCTACACACTTAACTAATACAATCTAAGTATGTAATTGTACTAATCTACCAGTACAATTACTGGTCCGCCGGCTCAATGCCATACGGTGTTATTGCTTGCAGCCGAACGCCCAAGTTGTAAAGGTAAATCAAGGTAGAGTTTGCTCGGGGAATCGTACAGAGTGCGTATGGGATACTGGAACACCTGTGTTTGTCAATTGTGCCGTCCATTGTTTGGTAAATAAGTCTGATGTTAGCATCTAAGTATAGCATAAATTTGTGTTTACTATGGTGATAAAAGAGGTGTTAATCTTAGTTACTTAACAATAAACAGTTAGAATGAAATCAGTTGGCTAGACGTAGTTTAGATTAACTTAATTTTTGGGATTTTACTAAAAATAAAAATAGATATTGCTATGCTAATATTTTTTTTTGCATCCTTGATCGGACAAGTGGCCGCTTAAACCATTCCTTCTCACGCCCTCGGAACTGTCTTCTTAGACAACATCAAGGGTGGTGGGAGTGTCATAAATTCACATCTTTTCCCTACGTATCCCTTCCCTAGTTAAGGATTAGGAGTTCGGGTTATGGCTACTGGTGTCCTGTTGCCTTTGGATGTTTCTTTCCTCCGACTCTCTTTTCGCCAACACTCGGGAAATAAAGACCCCAACCAGGTTCCACTTACCAGAGTCCTTCAACATAATCTTCACGATGCATCTGGATATTCAGGACTTGTCAGAAATTATTAAAAGCGATATAGGGCACGATATATATCGACTGTGTAGATAAACACAGTATTAAATTACGGAACGCTGGAGAGATTGTTGTAGGAAAAAGGAACGATTTATATCAAAAAATAGTGATCGAAAGCAACAGGAAGACCCGAAATTGCTTTTGACGAAAGCAGCGAGGGAACAAAACGCAGAAAAACTGCAGAACTTCCTGAAAAATCTGATACTACCGAACTTGTTTATGCAACACAAATGAGTTTGCGTCTGGCGAAAAGGATGCTGCAAATCTTTTAATAGAAGTTACCAATACAACACCTACACGTGCTTCCAGAGTAAGAAAGGCATGGTCAAACGTAACATCTATAATACTTTATTCTTCAGATAAAGCACTGTCTTCATTTGTAACAACAGGCCTAACAAAGAACCAATATATAGCAATTGAATTCGTGCTAAAGTTAGACATGCCAATATATATCTCAGCTACCATTATACTAGAAGTGCCAAAGAGCGATGTTATCCTGGTAAAGAATCGATTATTGTTACTGATACTCTGGTAGAAGTAAAATTACAAGCTTAGATCATACTTGTTTAAGAATATTGGAAGCACAAAAGCCTGTGATAGAAACTTTATCAGAAAATTCTTTGGAGATGACATTGATTTCAAAGTGGGGATACGACGGAAGTACTGGACGTAGCCAATATAAACAAAAAAGTTCAGAAGACATGCAAGACAGTGATATGTTTATTACTTCATCTGTTCCCCTGCAATTGTTTACCACTACAGGAAACTTAAAGACAATTATCTGGTAAAATCCACAGCCATCTTCAACCAGATATTTAATATCGACTAATACTCTATGAGTATTCTGTAATTGTTACTGTTGAATAAAATAACGTTTTAAGTGCTCGCGTAGGGTTCAGCTGAAAGAAGGCGAACTTCTTCGCTTCTTGCATACGGCAGTTGAAGTACCGCGCGAGTCCTGATAAGTTAAAGTTATATTTTTTTTTAGTTTTGTCTTGAATCTACCTATTTACGACAATTGTTTCTTAACTGCACACTTGTAGTTGGATAGTTTTTATGTCTGTCATTTTTGACATGCTACTTTTTGTAATAGTTTTGACTTGGAACTTATAATTAGTAACCTCGAAACCCTCCAGATGCCAGTTTTCATATAAGTCTAACATATTTGGATATAACGTATCCGCTATATTGGATTCGCAATTTTTTTTTTATATTTGACAGCTGCTTCGTAATTAATCACTTCGTAAACTCTAATATACCAAGTTTTGTTAGAATCCTAATCCATTTTAGGTTTTGGTCAGCTTTTCGGTATTTTGTACCACTGTGCGATGGTGTGCACGGTCAACTCACAGCTCACTCCAACGAACAATTCTTGTCTCACCGCTGCCCACTGTTCGCACTCTAGCACCGCTTGCTCGGGGGTGTCCTCCATCCCACAGTGCCGACATGTGCCCTCCTCAGATAGGTGGAACCTCTTTAAATAAGATCGGAAATGTCCGTGCCCCGGAGAGAAACTGGGTCAGATAATAGTCAGTTCTTCTGAAATTGCATTTTACCCAAGGAATTATGTCGGAGATTAGCTTCTTCGTCCAGTTCGATGTTACTTCGCACCTGGTCCATACTCGTTGCCACCTTCTTAGAGTCTGCTCTGTGGTCTGTTTAGAGAGCAGTGATCAACGCCAAGAGTAAATATTTTGATGAAAACCTTTAAGAAATAGTTTTTTTTAAATTTCTTGTTAGATTGTAATAGCTTTTATTTAGAGTAATACATCTTTAGTAGTAGTTACCTTCAATTTTTTGATTGCTAAAACATTTGTTACTTGGTCAAACTTTCTTGGATAGTGTACATATCAAATGTAGATTCTTATTTATAACTAGGTATTACAATAAATCATACTAAAGAAAAACATTATCTATAAAATTACAACAATTTTTACCTGTTTTTGTATTACAAGCATGAAGTTTGTTTCATACTTTCTGTATGTTTACATATTTTTTCGGGCCAGATGTTCGATTTCATATCATACACCTATTTTCAGTCCGTGATCAAACACCTGTTGATTAATTGTAATATAATGTATGTCCAACACATTATATTAGGTCTTAACTCCCATGTTTTTCTATGGGATTTTCTAGCTAACATAAGCTAACTTCTCTCCGCTCTGGTTTTAATCCTTGTGTGTATATTAGAAGGGTGATATTACACTGCAACCTAAAAGATCTGTTGTGTCTCCTGTTCTTGCTGTTTTACAGCTGGCCTTCCAATCCTATTCCTTTCAGAAAGTGTAGGATGTCAGAAGGCCCTAGGTTAGGTAAGTCTCCCTCTTCGATTTCACGTGCTCCCAGGTGCAACGCCCTTGATTTGCACAGTGCTACGCAATTTGAGAGGGGATGAATGCCATCCTGTTCCCCAATCTGCTCCAGTCGTTTTGCTCCTCCTTTGTTCCTTCCTTGGGAGGTACTCTCACTTTGGGAAGTGGAAGGCTTCTTATGGAGGTCCTGCTCCAATTCCTGTTTATTAGCGGTGTCGTCCCGCTAATAAACGTCCTTCCTCCATGGTTGATCCCACGAGTAGCTAGGGAAGAAAAGGTCCACCTGCACAAGGCCCCGCATGTAGGCTAAATAAAATGGGTTGCGCTAGGTGCCGCAAAGTTGGACTAGTAGACTTGTCTTCTTTCCAGCCACGCGTCCCATTAGCCTAGTCCGCCACCTTAGGATTTAGGTTTTTATTGAGGTTATCTCCTCTCGGTCCGTGCAGTTAAGCCAAGACCCCCCCTCCCCCATCCCTTTCAGGACCTGGTTTAACAGTTGGGCTTTCGGTAGCCGAAAGCAACAACTGGCATCGTTGACGAACCCTGTGCAAGCCCTTAGCCACGACACGACAGCTCGGGCGAGGGGAGAATGGTTCACGGCAACGGTCTTCATTCATCCTGCTCCGGTTTTAAGCAAAGAGGACGAACTTATAGCCGCCACTAACCATCTCGTCTTGAGCGAACCCTGACAAGATGGCCTTTCCCCTATCCACCACCTCGGGGACGCGCCTGGTAGGTACTCCCGACCCCCAGGGGCTTTAATCCTTTGAAGCTATCCATTTCAAGTGAGCTTGGAGTTTAGGATCACACCAAGATATTTTACTTCCTCTGACACCCTTATTTCTTCATTACGGAGTTTTAAGAATCCAAGATGATGTAAGTTCCTCCTTCTGATGAATCCCATTGTGGTCATTTTGGAGGAACTGATATTTAGACAGTCTTCCTCGCTCCAGGCTTGTACAACTTGTTCTGAGAGCGTTCTGAATGACAAGATCATTTGCATATCCCAACGTTTTATGCCTTTCATTTTCCAGTCCTACTACGAAGAGACAAAACCTGGGGTCATTCCTTTTCGACCCGTACCACTAGTGTAGCTCTTATGATGGTTATGTAAATTGATCTCCCTTTAAGCATGCAGTCTATCTACCTACAGCTTTTTTCATCCATCCCTTTATTCCTCAATACTTTGGAGATTGATGCTGGGAAATATTGCCAAATGCTTCCTTCCTCTACGTCCAGGAAAGTGCATAAAAGCACTTCCTTCGTATGCAAAGCATACTCAGCTTTCTGTACAAGATCACGCAAGTCTGTTTCTGTAGGTTTTTCTGCTTGATACGCATACTGGTCTTGGCATAGTGGCCGATACGGTCACCTCTCCAGCAATTTTGCAAACGTATTCAGCAGAAATGATATAAAACTTATTGGTTGACTTTGCTCCATCCTATCTAGGTTTGCCAGGTTTTAGCATAAATGTTAGCCTCCAGGCCATTGGTGTGCATCCCAATGTGAAACTTCCCCTGAATAATATACTGAGATTTTGTAACAAAAGTTCCGAATCCCTTTGTAGCAAAACTGAATAATTGGTTTGAATGAGTTCATTGCCCTTTTACACATTCATCACTTTCTTTGCTACCTATCAGTGCTCCCTGAAAGCTAGTTTCCAGATCTATTAGATTGCAGTCTTGTGGTGATGAATGAATAATTTTAGAGCCTGAGAAATGCACAAAATTTCTTATTTAGGTGATTCCTCTTCTCTTGTCTACGTACTCTCTTACTTGCCCGTGGTTTTATTCATTGATCTATACATGGGTATTAAACTTACTCGATTTTGTTCTTTTATTGCTTTTCTTGACGCTGATTTCGGTGCAGTATATATAAAGAACAGCAAAATCACTGAATTTCAGATCCTATCTTAGAAAAAGGATTAACTTTAACCTTTCCCTACGATTTCTAAAACACGAAAAAATCACCTAGTTTTAACGCCACAAAAAAAAAATCGTAAAACCACTGCCTATCTCTCGAATTAATTAATAATCCGACCGAATTATTCCGAAAACACTTTTTTTTATTAGGAAAATTTATAACGAATCAACCACATTTACGTCACATAAACTATAAAAAAATATATACAAGATACAGGTATTAAAGGATTCAGGTTCCGAAAATTTGGAAATCGGACATCTTTATGGCCGTCGTTTCTATGCAAATGTGGCGTATCTCAAGTGTCGTAAGTGTAGAAAATCTAGTTTGGTAGGCGATCCCATAACGGTAAAATCTCAAATTCGTTGTATGATGTTGAAGATCTAATTTATGAATATTAATATATAAATAAAACTAAGTATGTAGTAAGTTTCGTTTTATATAAATCGAGCCGTTTATAATGCACATGTGGATACAGGAAGAAAGTGTGCGAGGTGTGGCCGCAATAAAAAAAACCATTTGTATCGTGCTGCTTTAGTATTTGAATATTATGACATTAAATTTCTAAATAGCAGTCGTCGATTTTTATTCTCTATTCAAGGATATGCAAATGGTCAGCCTTGCAGGGCCAAGTAAGTGTAAAAAATACATGGGGTAATTGTAACCAAGCCTATACGAGTGTTGTTTCATTGAGCGTGCTTTAACAAAATAGGTATTGTCAGTCATGTAAAAGTTGGAATATCAATTAAAAGGGTAATAATAATATTGTGATTGGATACGTCATTTTTTTTCTAAAAGTCGAAAAAAAAATAACTTGGATTTCTTCTAAAAATAAAATCAATAAACGAGTTCATTTGGATTTTTATCTAAGAATCGAGCAAACCCATTCGGATTTCCATTGAAAAGGGAGTGAATTCTGCTTACATTTTTCTTAAAAATGAATATAATCTCACTTGGATTTTTATCTAAAAATCGACCAAACTCATTCAGATTTCTTCTGAAAAAAAAACGAGTAAACCGCACTTACACTCTTAAAAAACTAGCAAACCTCGCTTGAATAAAAATCGAGAAAACCAACTTTAGATTTCTTCTAAAAAACCAGTGAATATTTTCCTTAAGAAACGAGTAAGCATCACTTGGATTTTTATCTAAACACCGAGCAAAGTCACTCAGATTTCTTCTAAAGCACGGGCGAATCCTACTTATATTTTCTTTAAAAAAACGAGTAAACCACACTTGAATTTTATCTAAAATTTGAGCAAACTCATTCAGATTTCTTTTGTATCTATTGTATTATCTAAAGGTGCCTTAGATTTCTGCCAAAAAATTATTAGAAAATAACAGTTAATAAGGGAGCTATTTATTTATTAAGAACATCGTGTGAATAATATATTTTTAAAAAAAGTGCGAATATCTCAAAAAGTATTAAGTTTTGTCGTAGAGTATGTTAGATAATTGTGACTTTTTTTAAGTCGGGGAATTCAAAAATGCAATAATATACAGTACGTTCAATTTGACAAAATGGAATTGCATAACGTACCGACAATACCGAACAGCCTGTATATGTTAAAATAATTTTAAGCTATAGAGCACTTCACCTCAAGTAACTTTTACTCGAAACATTTTTCGATTAAGTGATTGAGTAAGGCACGATCCACCGATGCCAGATAAATGGCACACCCGGTATACACATTTCAACTCGAATATTCACGTCGATGTAACTGTAATAACATGAATATTATATCCTATTACAACAAAAATCAAAGTTCTTTTTAGCGTTGCCGACTTATTCAAGTAAATTCCAGAAAATTAATGCGGTGTAACCCAGTTCACTTAGTTGGGCAGCCATTTTGGTCGGCCTAATAGATAAGGACAAGGAGTACAGCTGTTTTAAGGACTGCCAACTTACACTATGTAAACGTTTAAAAAATAAAAATACTAACTTTCCGATGGTAGTGCTCCTCTTGTTTGGAGGTAGAACTGAGGGTTTGCAACTCGACTAAAATGCTTTATTTTTCAATACAAAATCGAGGTAGTTTACATGGCATGGTCTACCCATTAAAAAAACCACAAATGGAATTCACTAGCGTTTTGCAGCAACTTTTTTTATGTTGATCATTATTTTCTTCGATTCCTTTTCTTATGAAAATCTGAGTGCGCTTTGCTCATTTTCTAAAAAAAATATCTGGGATTTTTTTTTTAGAAAAAACGCCGCTTTTTCTGAAAGAACCAGCATAGATATTTTTCTTTTAGAAAATGAGCAAAGCGCACTCAGATTTTCACAAGACAAAGAATCGAAGAAAATAATGATCAACATCAAAAAAGTTACTTTACCAGAAGTTACCATTTGTGTTTTTTCATAAAGATGAGTAGAGTTGGGCAAATTTTCCGGCGCGGCAGGTACGTATTCATAATGTGCGCTCCAACTGATGCACTGCAATAAAGCAGATGAACCCTAGAGT
This sequence comes from Protaetia brevitarsis, assembly GCA_004143645.1. Taxonomy (NCBI): domain Eukaryota; kingdom Metazoa; phylum Arthropoda; class Insecta; order Coleoptera; family Scarabaeidae; genus Protaetia; species Protaetia brevitarsis. The sequence goes on from RXPK01000139.1 coordinate 1,847,794, forward strand.
TGCAAGTCAGTAACAACACTGCCTGTTTTTCTTATAAAATGTAAAATTTTTTATTTTATCTAAATATGTAGTGATATAAAATGCGAATGCATCGAAAGGTTGCCCGTTTGTTCGCCCGCTTTGTCTATTAATATGACTTATGTTTGATAAATACATACTAAATTACGATAATACGATTAATCTGCCTTATTTATATTATATTATTTGAGGCCCGCGTCGCAATACGTATCTGCTCTGCCGGACAAATTGCCCAACTCTAAAGATGAGGCATTGAATTTAATCTGCACAAGGTTTGTGAAAACACTGGAACACGTGAAGGCAGATAAACAAATCGACGTTTTTATACGGACATTATCATTTTCGTATTGTAAACTTAATTAATGAAAACTAACTAATAAATTTACTATATTATCATTGAATATATTCCTAACAGTCAGAAATATTACATAGATATTTTTAAAAATATATTTTATAAATATTTTTCGTGAGAGGTTTTTGAATATATTTTTCATATTTTTTTCTAAATATAGATAAAATATTCAATTAAAATGTTTATTCCATATTTTGAAATTAATGTAAGCGCAATATTTTTTCTAAAATATTTGTAAAATATTATTTATATGAAAATTGAGGTTTTTTATGCAATCTATTTAATTTGTCAAAATGAACTAAAATTGTTCTTGGTTATTTAGAATGTATAACGTCGATAACGAAAACTTGAAACATACTTAGAGTTGTCTAAAAGGCAAGAACTTGTTTTTTCACACTCACCATAAAAGTTAATAATCAATAATTCTGGCATCTTTTAAGGCATACTGAAGGTTTATCAAATTAATCACTATTTTTTAATCGAAGTGTTCTAAATAAAAAACAAACGTATTTATTATCATTTTATTTGAATAAGCCAATAAAAAATGAAAATACTCATTTTTAAGTCTAGCCTTGGCTGGTGCCAGGTACAACCCTATGGCTTTTTTCATATCTTCGGTAGTGGCGCTCTCATGGCGTTTCCTTGTGGCCTATAAAACAATGCCAATTGTATTAGATCATACCATGAATAAAACATCGTACAACATTATCAACACCTACTAATACATTTGTAGCATTTACAATAATTGGAGTGGTAGCTACATTCTAATACTTACGACACTTATTTTTACTTTATTTCATAATATTTGAAAACAGTCTACGTACAAACAATAAAACAACACAACGTATTCTAACCTCTATTTGAGGTTACGACGCTTATCTACCGAGATGAATCTCTTAAGCAAATCAACTAGTAATTTATCTGGTAGATATAGTACATATATGATGCATAAAATTCCTACAATTATATTATTAAACGATTTCTGTACATAGCGATATTGAGCATTCCAATTATCTTATAAATGACATGACATGTTCAAAGTTTTGCTTACCTCGTAGTCACCACAAAAACTAAAACACACCCCGCTACAATTAATTACACAGTTAACCCTAATCTGTCCTAATCGTATACTATTATAAACTATAACATGTAACGGACAAACGAATGAAAACGTTGATTATATGCACGTGCGCGTATGCATTCCATGTACCTAATCCATAGACGCATAAACAATACTAAATCATATAACACCGGCACCGTAATGAATAGAGGTGTTGTGTTGACGTTCGCAACTTACAAATATTACAAATAATATAATACAAAACGCTGATATATTAATAGAAAAGTTACAGTGCTCAACTTAGATACTAACTAAATCATATTAGATATATATTATCTAATTCAATCTTTAAACTATCATTTTAAATAGGTACATACCTACTTAATATGTATGCATATTTTACCTATTTTATATTATTCGTCCTACACACCAAATGTACAAAAGCAAAAATTCAATCTTTTTTTTTATATGAAATAAATATTTACAGATATACAAGGCAAAATATTCTTGCAGAGTTATGAAAAATATATTGAGAACACATTTGCAATAAAATATTATTAATACTACATAACATATATATTTTTTTAAATGTTTTCCTAATATGTTTTATGCATATTATATTAATATAACTAATATTCAAGACAGATTTAATATTTTTTAAATATTTATAAAATATGAAATAAATATAGTTGGTCACTGGGGATCCGTAATTTTATATTATATTTATCATTTTTTGTAATATTTTGGAAATAAATAAACTGCTTTAATGATTATATATCTTCGCATTGATTTTTATGAAGACACCCTTGCAAACCTCGTATCGCTTTGGTCTGAGCAATAATATACCCACAGTTATCGGCTTACTAATTCCCACGCCTTCTTAACATTTCTAACACGATCCATAACCGCATAAATACATCAATTACAACATAACACACATACATAGTCAGACAATTCGACACTCTTCTTTTGGGAGTGTTAATCTTTCACCTTTCTCTCCGAACTCAGTTCGTTCCGACCCAAAATCACACGCGAATACGCCATCATCTAGGCCCATCCTATTACCTAACCGCTGCTGTGCCGCGCCGCAACAACAGCCTTGACGACGACTCGGTTGTTATTTTCTGCGATCTCAGAAGATGTTACGATCGACGATGACGCAAGATCGACAAGAACCATCGCCCAGTGGGATCGACATTTAACGTCCTCCCGGGGAATAGATTTCTAGTCGTCGGCGTGCGCTGATGGCCACACCTCTGTGTCATCCTTGTTATTTCTCTAGAGGTGATGGTCGCCTTTTCTTTCTCTTATTTGTGTTTTTTTTTTTCTTTTCTTTTGAATTTTATTTCTGTGCACAATCGCGCGCTTCCTTCCAGAGGTGGGTAGACGAATGTCCTTTTCGTCCGTGAAAGGTAAGCTGGGGCGTTGCTGTCTCTGAGTCCATCTCTATAGCGCATCAGTCGCTTTAAATGGCATGGCCCTATAAAGTAGTTTTGGATTTTCGATTATACACGGTGTGTCAGAACTCCACCAACAGTGTTTGCCTGGCTTGACTAAATCTGTATGTGCACAACAAGCTTTAGAATACTGAGGTCAGTCAGAAGCTGGTCTGTCTATGCTCGCATACCAGTGGCGGCTCGTGGTCGAAAACGTAGGGTGTTCACAAAATCAAGAACATGCAATTTTTTGCACTAAAATCCAATCATTTTTTTCGTACATGTCCTTCTTAAATTTTCTTATAACGTCTCTAAATTTGCCCTTTGTAGTTTGCGTCAAATTAAGTTCTGGTTTTGGTCTGCCCATACTTTTAACTTGAATTTTTTGTTCATAACTAAACGAATTAAAATTGTCTTTCAAATATTGCACAGTAAAACTGTTCGCATCCATAGTTCTTATTTATATATTGTTTAGTGTTTACTTACAATACTACTTTGTTTGTTTTGTGTACATTTCATTATCTTTTTTACGTACTATATATTTCATTTCATTACTGTTTTTACGTACTATATATATATTCTTTTTTGTTTGTCGGCTGCACTAAAGCGCATTAATGGCGGGTTTGCTTTGTCGGCTTTTTGCAGAGGGATTTAACGATGCGGCGTAGTTTTTAACTGCGGCTGCGCTGTTGCCAATTTATTTTTGATTTCTAAAAAAATCATATTATTTTTATCTTTGAGGGAAATGTACGTTTTTTGGGAACAGTTAAAGATTTACGAGTTTAAGTTTGTGATTCTATGTGTGCGGGTTTAATAAACGTATTGCTGTAGATGAAGTATCTCAAACGAAAATTTAAATCAGTGTTTTAAATAAAATAGATAGTTTATTTTAACAAATATATTGTCTAATTTCCTTTTTTTTACAAAGTTAATTTTAAGATATTTATAAATTAACACTAAGTATTTAAACTGCTACAACCATGATTATTGTGTTAATTATATCAACTTTTATCATCTACAATTCTTTGAAAATCTTCTTATACCTAAAACTAAAATATAAAATTAAATTTACTACAGACCTGTATTAATTCCTCATCTAAACTGCACGAGCGTGATTAAACATTGAGCACTGGCTTAATATTAGTAAGAAATTAATAGATTAATATATTAAAATTTTTAAATTCCAAGCAAAAGAAAGCAACACCCCGACATCTATGTCACACTGGCTCTCTCGCTCGCACGTACGAAGCAGAGAGCCAGAAAACAAACAAAAAATCTAGAACAAATCGGTCCAATCACGAAAATATAGCAATAGTGAAATAATAATATAATGTTATATATAGTCATGAAAATTCTGTTAAAACTTAAAGTATAAGAAATACGCCGTTATCTAAAAATATCAAAACAACTTTCAAATGAAAATAACATTAAATTAAGATATTATTCAGATAATTGTTTTTTTTTTAATAAAAAACTACAGCAATGTTATTTAATAAATTAAAATAATTACGCACCCTTGGTTTCATTATAAAACTGTCACCAACAAACAGTATTAGTTCTTATGGTAGTTACGACCTGTGAACGGTGAGTCATTCATAAATAAAACATATGTAATATAGTTTATCCGTAAAACACGATATCTGAACGTTGATGTCGATCGATTTGTTAACGTGGCCCGAGAACGCAACGAAAGCGAGCACAGGAGCACACTCAATTTGTGCACCGTTCATATGGAATCTGCCGCATCCCTCCCCACCTCCGCTCGTGCTTTATGCGGCTAGGCATTGGATAAAATCAACGTAGTCCCGCCTACTCGGCGCACGTGCTCCGTCGCACAGTGGACCGCTCTTATGGGCCGACCCGGACATCGGACGGCGTAACTCATATTCTCTAATTACTAGTAGTACTAGATTATAAAACAGTTCAGTATGTTGTATATATTCTCTAGAGCTGGCACAATATAATTTCAAAAGAATCCGTTAACAGAATAACCACCTTTTGATAATAAAAAGTTAAGAATAAATAGTAGTAGTTTTGCAACATAATTAGTAGGTATAAGTTATATCTCACACTTTTAAATATTTTTGCCAAAAGGTGAAGCAGTATCTACTACACATGCAGTAATTGGTCTAAAGTGAATAATTGGCAACAAATAAAGACATATGTACTTCAAAGTAATCACAAGTTAAAAGTCTTGGACGAGAACTGATAGCGAACACATATTAATATTAACAACACCAAGAGAGGTTCAGTTTTACATCAATCCGTACCAGGTATGGATCCAATGTGTACCATGTTGAAAGCAACTTTAGAAAAGATCGAAAATATATTATGCTATGAAAAACAAGAAAATTTTTACTTAATGTAAAGATTGCAAAATGAAATAATTAAAACCACCAGATTTTATTTTCTGAAAAAGACCACTTAGTTGTCGAAACGTAAATGAACGTAAGTTATAAATATGAAATAATAAAAAAATCGCTGCATCATGATGTGTTGATTAATTGTTATGATAACACTACGGCTACGATTTAGCTACCCAAATAATAATGAACCTGAATGGTAACAACACAACAAGTGTTATAATTAGTTTTACGTAAACATGCTTTTGCACTCAGTAATTTGTCTTTTTCGTAAAGAAGAAAATATCTCAAAGTCTTCATCGTCAATTTGAAGTATATTCTTATTATCTGTTGATATTTCTGGAGTGTTTAACTCCCAATATGAATTACTCAACATCGAAATTAGTGGATCGGATGCTAAACTTAATGTTCCGCTGCTTCAGAGAGGGGACAAATTCAATTCCTCTTGAAATGTTTCACACACGTCACTATACCTTAGGTTTTTGCGCTTAATGAAAGCATAAACGTCATTATTCATATTAAAGTTTTCCACTTTCAAACACTATTAGTTGACTTTTGGAAAATTGGAAAAGAATGTTGAAAACTGAAGAACTTAACACTTATTGGCACTGATTTAGACCTTTTGAAACTCTTTTGAATACTAAATAATAACCATGAACATGCCTAAATCGCAAACACACAAAAATGATATATATATCACATAATAAATGATGAAAATTGTCATTATGAGGTTACCATAGTATTTTAAATGACCGTGCACTTTAGCTACAATGTAAAATCACTTTCAAAGTAGCAAAAGGTAGCAGATTTTTTTTACATGAAAGCAACCTCAAATTGTTTTAGTTTCTAACTGTATCATAAAAACTGCGGGCATATGCGAGCATTTTACTATTTTAATCATTAAACTTGTAACTTATGAAAATAAAGAACCTCGACTTTGAAATATCATAAAAGACTAAAACTTTTTTTAAATACTGCTAAATAGCATACCAACAAGTTTAGAAAACAGGTAAATATATTATACTTTACGACAATGACGTGATTTTTGTTTTAAAAGTGAAAAAAATGGTTTCAAACCGGCCCCAATTCTGTACAGTTTATTTTGACAGCCGAACATGATCAACTTGGAAGGGCTTTACAAAGAAACACAGCAGTGATAGAGATCTAAGATTTTGCTATAACATAGAAAATATAATCAAGATCATGAAATCGCCACTAAATGTGAAAAACTCAAGAATTTATATTTTGCTCGGATGTCCGCTTGATTACATTGGCCCGGTCCACTGTGCGTCGTCGGTCGCTTGCTCGCGATGTACATACATATGTATAGAAAGGAACGTCGCGTCGTTTATTCGTTTCGCTGCGTTATATTTCACGAATATATTAAGATCGAGTAATAGATTTTATTAGTTTGTAATCGACGATTTGTTTAGGGGGTTCACGTGCTCATATGCTCCTATACAGAAACCGTCACTGTCGCATACCCCAAATGGCAGATGAGCAAGCGTTAAACATTAATAAAATACATGAATTAAATTGGGAGTGTGAAGAAAATATTAAATAGCCACATGATAAGATCCAACTTATTTACAATTTGGATTTGAATTTGGTTCCTGCTGCTGACATTGATGAATTTGTATAAAACAAAATGTCTTTTGTTTTAATGACTAGTTTTTTAAGCATACTTTTAACACGGCAAAGAGCAAATCCCTTATCACTCTTTCTGGCCGATCTATTTTTAACCATTTTGATGGTGATTATTAAAATTTCGACATCCAATTTTCCTAAATTGTCGTTAATACTCTATGTGAATGATATTTTCGCTGTGATTGATTCTAATTTTCACGTAAAATCATATATTAAAAATCTTAATGAGAAATATGATTCAATCAAATTTACCTTTGAGTTTTCTGACACAAATAACCTTTTATCATTTCTGGATATTGTCATTGCTAATAATAACGGCAATTTTGATTTTCAAATATACAGGGTGATTCACGAAATCCGTCCGTTAAATCAAATTTGCAATGATATCTCGATTATGAAACTTCGAGATTAAGCGTAGTTAAATAAGGATTAGATTAGGATTGGGGTGTCCCTATGGACCTGTTTCACCGCGACCTTTTCAGATCTATTGTGATCCCCTTTTTTCCTAGAGGACGTTCTCTAATTTTGCTCTCTTAATTAGGTCTATCATCTTTGAGAGCGGCTTCTCTGTGTAGCTACTAGCTGTGGGGTTCTCCACGCCCATTACTAGAAACCTTGTGCTCGCCAGGGCTTCACATTGACACAGCAAATGAACTGGTGCTTCTTCCTCCTCTTGGCAGAATCTGCAGATTGCGCCATCTGTCAGGCCTATGTTGTACATATGCCAATTTAGTCTGCAGTGACCAGTCAGCAGACCTACTATCATTTTGTCTTCAAATTCAGGCCTCTGTTCCTTTAGGAACTCTTTTGCCTGTCTCTATCCCGGTGATTTTTGCCACCACTTTCTGGACTGATTATTTGCGATTTGACAGTGCCGAAAGAAGGGCAAGCTCCAACAAATAACCTTGACGAACCTCGCCTGGCCAGCTCGTTCGCCACCTCATTTCCTCTGACGCCCGGGTGGCTAGGGACCCAGGCCAAGATTAATTTCTTTGGGTACCCACCTCATTTAGGACGCTTACACAGTCTCAAATCGGCTTAGAGTCCACGTTTATGGAACTAATCGCTTTAAGTGTGGACTGATTGTCAGAGAAAATAGCGACGCTTTTACCTGGCTCGGTACATCTTTCTATTTCTCGGACACAGTGGTGTATTGCAGCAATCTCAGCTTGAAACACTGTCGTGTCTTTGCTGAAGCTTACTGAAGGAGCCTTTTTAGGCTTCTTAGCGTATATTCCCGCTCCAACGCCGTAGTCTGTTTTAGAGCCGTCTGTATACCAGTTTGAGTCCGCTCTTACTGGAGTACATGTCTCCCAGTCCTTCTTATCTGGTATTATAATCTGTTATTTTCTATCTAGGTTAAATATTTGAACCATGGCATCACATGGTATTCCTAAAAGGTGTACCTTCTTCAGTTCATCTAACAGTTCCTTATAATCAACCCCGTGCGATTTACTTATCGGTACTTGACTATGCAAAAGTCTATGTACTGTAGACCTTGCAGCTCCTTGTATATAAATATGTATTGGTGGCAGGTTTAAAATCACTTTCATTGCGGTGGTAGGGATATATCTCATTGCCCCCGTGGCGCACAGACACGCCAGCCTCTGCAAACCACCCCGCATTTTGACCGCCTTCAAAAGACTTATATCTTTTGTACATTTTTAGAATCTACTAAAAATTTTAAAGTCAATTTTATAAAATCTCTTCTTAGCTATCGGTTACGCTTTAGAGTTATTTTAGTTTTCGTGAAAAAAGCACAAAGAATGTGATGCATTAAAAGCGTATAACAGCTATACAGTAAAAAGTAGAAAGCTTTTATGTTGACATTATACAGGGTATCCCATAATCTAGGGTTAATCTGGTAACTTCTTAGTATTAAAAGTGTGTTTTTTTTCAAGTGTGATGTAGAATTGCTTCTCTATCGAAAAGCTGTAGGTGTTCTTGTACCTATCTCTAACGCTTCTTTTAGGATTAGTGATTTTCAGAAAATATAGTTTTGAATTAGTACTTCTTGGAAAAAATCGCACGCAGTAGGCTGTGGCGACTATGGAGCATTACTAAACAATATCAATCTATTCATTGTGTTCTTAATTCATGTTATGATTGGAAAATTTGATGAAAACTCAATCATTTTTATTATGTGTACAACTTGTTTCGGCCTAGGCCATCATCAGGCGTAAATGTCAAGTTTGAATAACTGAATTATTTGTTTCATTCAGAATTGACAGTTCCACCTGATGATAGCCCAGGCCGAAACATATCGTACACATAATAAAAAGGATCAATTAGAACAGCTGATTAGAGCCTTTAATCAATTGTCCAATTAAAATGTACACTCAAGTGATCCTTCAACTTATCTTAGTCTGTGTTGCCGGGCTTATTGCATTAAGAAAAAATAGACTAATTTATAGATTTGTTTTATCTTAAATTTATTTTTTATTCAAGCAGAATGTAATAAAATTATAAGCAGAACTCGTAAAATGTTGAATGAGCTATATTTTTACTTAACAGAACACATTTCCGAAAAATTCAAGGAAACTTTTTACTTACTGGGCAATAAAAGCAGAATAAACAGATGCCAAACTCTAAAACAGAATAATTAGTAAAAAAAAAAAAAGAAAATAGTTCTTTCCAATCCTTTAATTAATAAATATAATTGTCGACCGGTTTCGGCTCTATGCCATCTTCTGGACACACTGTTTGAAATAGCAAAATTATAGTATGTAAACTAATTAGAGATTTTTTTTATACTTACATACGTCAGTAAGAATTTAAAATCTACGTATAATACTCATAAAATTCATGCAACTAACCATACGTTCTTGGACTTCTTAAGGGATTTAGTTAGATTTAAAAATCCGAGGTGCAGAACAGAAGTCATTACGCAGGAATGCTTAATTAGAAGCAAGCGGTAGCCGGTAATAATCCACAACGATTAGCGCTGTGATATATCAAGGATATCTTTGCTACTGATCGTTTGTCTTGAAACAAAAAAAAAAAACTTTTAAAGCACATAAAAAATAACTTCGGAGAGGCTCGACGCCTAGTGTTGTCTTATGAAAGTCCATTCCGTTTAAAACTGTTATCAATTTCAATGATTAATGATTCTATTGTGTGGCCATGAACATGCGAGAATGTAAAGCTGCTGTCGCTTTTCTTTTTATTTTTTTAATTGGATTAACGCCCAAAATCATTTAAGTTGGTATAATAAAAAGGTCCTGTTATTATAAGTGATTATTGGATTGAATGATGAAGAAAAAATTGGTTTATTCGAACAAATAAAGACGCCCACATGTACATATGTTCTCAACACTGTTCTATTGACTGCAATACTAGTAAACTTTTGAACATAAAGTCTGTTTAGCGAAAAAATAGAGGTTGTTTTTTAAATAGGAACTAACATACCTTAGCTAAACCCGTTAATTATCGAGATGTCTCTATGATTTATTTGAAAAACGCGTGTATAATTTAATTATCACTTATAAATTTTGAAATATTTTTGTATAGTTGACAAAAATACTCCAAACTGTGGCACTGATAATACTGCAACTTTCCCTCGACCCCTCAGCACTAAACTGGGCGTACGTTTCAATAGCAAAGCTATTATAATCAGCAGAAACACTGAACTCAACCTTCACACAACCAGTTACTTATTTTTTGGGCCACACTGTATACATGAATTTACCAAAAAAAAACCCAGCTACAAACAAATATTGACGTACTCCAGTATTTTTAAAAAAAAACAACCCCTGAAGTTTAAATGAATTTGTTCCAACCCACGCGTCCTCTCTGTATAATTGTTTTCTGCATTAAAGATGGTAAATAAATTAGAAAGAATTGGAGTACGCAGAGTAGCTTTAAAATGGTTTGCATCATAGGACGCAAATTGCCAGGATCTCTGTATGGAGTTGTACTAGAAAATATATGTACGAATCTGGCCCGTTACCAATTACAAAAGGGGTACCGCAGGGTGCTGTTTTATCACCTTTATTGTTTTCAATTTTTATTAACGATATTAGTGAGTTCATAGAACACTTCTTTTTAACTATCTATGCTGACGATACCATCGCCCTCGTGAGTGGGACACAGGAAAATATTCAAAATGAAACGAACAATTTGTTCAGTTTATTGGATGAATGGTTCGCCGGAAATAAACTGTCATTAAATACAACAGAAACAAAATGTACTACTTTTTTGGTAGCTACATCAACATCTACAAAAAATCTCCAGTTACATATAGGAGGTTCAACAATTGAACAAACAACTTCAATCAAAATTTTAGGTCTCACTTTTAGTTCAGACTTAAAATGGGATCAACATATCAATAACATAATTTCTAATGTAAGTAGCTCTATCTTTAAACTAAGGCATTTAATAGGCATCGTTAGCATTATACTAAGATTGTTTTACATATCAGAAGTGGAGTCGCGGTTGGTATATAGTATCCTGATGAGGTTCCAGTTCTGCGTCTGAAAGAATTCTTCTATTTCAAAAGAAAGCTCTTCGTATAATGGCGGGCGTTCCTTTTTCGTTCCCATGTAGAAATTAGTTTAAAGAGTTAAATATTCTTACAATTATCGATTTATATATACTAGAAATGCCTGCTTATATTGACAAACACAGGCATGAGTTATTTTTAGTAAATAATCCCTGTTATGATTACGGCATTAGAAATATAGACATCCATATACCCATACATAGGCTTACTTTAACTCATAAGAGTGTACTTTGTATGGGTATCAAAGTATATAACAAATTGCCGAATGAACTGAAAGAAAAATGTAACTTTAAAACAAACTTAAAAGAATATCTCGTACCATACTACACCATAGAGGAATTTTTAGAAGATACTCTAACCCATTAACATTAGTCTAAAATGTGAAATTCTCTTCTCTTCTATCCCCAAAGATATAGATATTTATACTCTATTTAATTTCTCTTACCATAGTCCACTATCTCCTTCTTTGCCATAAGCACCAACACCAACTATTGCCAATAAGACAATAGAAAAATAGGATTTATAGTTGAAGTATAGGCTTCCACTTAGGGCAACCTATGCAAATGTGTTTTCCGTCAATTGCCCCACAACAATTTGCAAATTCCATCTTAGCGTAAAGGTCGTCAGCTATTTGCTTCAAATCTGCTTTTGTAGGCCTTGGTAAATAAATCGGGAGCAACTTGTCACCCAGTGCTTTCAAAACTTCTCTAATGATTTTGCTTATATGGTTATGAGATATTCTAAAATCAAAAGCCATCGATCGCAACGATTCTCCGGTCTACGCACATATTTTGTTATAAATCGTGATTTTCTATAGTGTTGTTGAAGATAACAATGTACGTAAACTTACCTCAGGGCCAGGACAAGCTTGTGATAAGGTAAAATAGAATATTTTACAAACTAACTAAAATAATATGAGTGTAGACAAAAATATGTCCCAAAAAATAGCAAAGAACTTTTCTAGATTTTTTCCTATCAAAAGCAATATAATAATTCAATAAAATTAAATAACATATAACAGAAACAACATTACATTAAATGTTCGATATAGCCCCCTTCTTCCTCAACACAAACTTGCAATCGCGTTAAAAATGATTTATTAACATTTATTAACATGTTGCCATTTATTGTGCAAAATGCGTCACGAATCCCATCCATCATGTTTGCTTTTGTTATTGGTGGTTCTTGGTAAACTAAATTTTTCACATCCCCATAGAAAGAAATCTAATTTTGTTAATTCTGGAGACCGTGGTGGCCACCTTACTGGACCGTCTCTGCCTATCCACCTATCCATAAAATTTCTTTCCAAGTATCTCCTAATTACTCTACTATAATGGACAGGGGCACCGTCTTGTTGAAACCACATTCTCTGCCTTACATTGAGTGGAATATCTTCTAATAAAATCGTTAATTGATTTTCCAAAAGATTCAAATAGGCTTCCCCGTCGACACTCCCGTCAAAAAAATATGGTCCAATCAAGTGAGATCCCACTATTCCTGCCCAAACATTTATAGACCATCGATAGAGACAATTCTACTAACACAGCGTGTTTGACAGTTTGGTAATGTAGTTTGTAAAAATAGTTTGAATGAATAAATGTTATTTGTGGGAAAATTTCTAAATATGTCAAACTATCTCAGAAAGTATAAGTTTTAGATATACCTTACTGCTAACAAAAATGAAAGATCATAATAAAGTACATATGATGAAATAAAAAAATTAAGGTATTCAATTTAAAATAACAAAGTAAAAGCCGTTTAAATATCAAAGAAATTGATTGCTTCTGGAGGCCAGCCTGTATAATTTTTCCAAATAACATTCAATTCATAAGAAAGATCTAAGCTTTCCTAAGCTACTCAGCAAATTTTAGAGTTTAATTGTCAATGATAATGCTTGAAAAAATGTTAAATGAACACGTGCATCTTGAAAATTTTATGTAAAAAGTTAAATAACTTGACAAGCTTGCATTCCAAATTTGAAACGAACATATGTATTTGTAGCATTTATTACAACCAATAAACATGCCTAAAAAATAAGTATGGTTGCCTTTGAAAAAGTTAAGTTGAGTACGGCCCTGGAAAACTGATACACCCCGTGAACGTGAAAATATTTTTAGAACGTGCACTTCTCTCCGTTAGGTATGAACCCACATTGAACAATCTTTTATGAGAGATGTTAAAGTCAGTATCGACCAATATCGGACTATTGACTTACCCGGTATATGACAGCACCATCCCTCGCTTATCGTATTGAGAAAAATTTTGTTCGTTTGGCATCGTGGTTTACAGATGGTAGTCAATAAAGCTTGTTCTTCTTCCTCTTCCTCTTCTATTAATGCTATTGCAACTAATACCATATTGTTCATCATTATTTCAAATTACAAGGAACAACACTACATCACACAACACATTTATTATTAATAATGACTCACACTTGAATGAATCGTTTCCACTAATCGTTGGAGCCTGAACGACTAATCCGTTTAATCTTAACGTTTCTTGTTGCATATAGACCGTACCTTTAGCCATCTAGCGAAGGGAGACTGTATCTTTGAAAGAATAGGTATCTCTAAAGAAAAGACAGATTAAAACCGGATAATCTTTATAAAAATCACAATATATTATTATTATAAAAAAAAGTTGAAGATAAGACAACATTCGTTACATCAATAAATAAAAATTAAACTACCAAACAACTTTTATAAGGGATATATTTTATATTTAATAAGCTATGAGCAGATTACTCCACTTTATTGCCACCTGTATGTAAAAACACTCACATTAAGTGACTTCTCTCGACATCACACCAATATCCAAAAATGAAATGATAATTTAATTTGTCCTTAACTAAAAGCTAGAGGCACGGGCACCTCTCTAATTACATCAATCTCTTTCAAATCCAAAGAAAAAAAATGTATCGACTTAATGATCATCAAGACGATACTGCCAAGGTTACAAAGAGGAAATTTGCCGACACCAAACGCCTTCACATATAAATATCCACATAAATACATGTCGGAGTCATCACCTTCTACACGTGAACGTTGTACAAATATGTATTATATATCTAGACAGAAAAAAAATCTGACAGCATGTTCTGATTCCCAACAGATTATCACTTACCATAACTCTTTTTGATTGACTAATTAACTGTTAAGATACAAATTAGGTTTTCAGAAGAAAAAAAAAATGTCCGCGCACATTACAGAACTTTAGATGTTCCCATTTCGACTGTCGAAAAGAAACCTTGCAATGCGGGTATGGAGATATGCTGTCTTTCTACGAATGACTAGAGCTTATTTATCTTGTTTCCTAATTTGCCTAATGATAGACCCGTGTTGAGTTAATCTGTTTTTTTTCGGTATATATAGATATCAGAGTGATGTTTTACGCAATTTCATATCATTAAAATCGTCCTCTAATCTGCTAGGAAAGAAAGCTGATCTTGGTGGTGATTGTATAGATCATATATGATGTATAAGCATTCTTCTACGACTTTCCTCCACGAAAATGAAAAGATTGCTTCCTTATATAAACGTGTGCGCTGAATCTTCGCTGGAGGCATGCTCGAGTAGCAAAGCGAATGGTTAGTATCTAAAAAAAATATGTATCTATAAAGGATAACAATAATTGTCGGACGACTAGCTACTATGCATGCGTTAATTAACTAACGCTAGTTAATAATTAGGTCATATTAAAAACATGTGTAACACTCGGTTCATGTTAGCATACATATGTTTCACCTTACCAAGGATCTTCAAGGTAAGGTGAAAGAGGCTGGCCATACTGGACCAGAATTCCTCCAGGATGGAACCTCTAAGTTAGGCAAGCGCCGGATAGTCACATAAGATGTGTTCCGGTGTCTCGTCCTCTAGGTAACATGCACGGCAGAGTGGGTTGCTAGTCACTGCTATGCGGTGCATGTGTTTATTAAGTTTGCAATGACCAGTCAATAGTTCTACAACTTGACGTAGTTTACTGCGAGAAAGCAGCAGACAGTATCTTGCTGTCCTGGATGACAGCCTAGGGATGGCTTTACGTGCCTGACAGCAGGTGATTATGGATGCCCATCTCTTCTCGTGTAGAGTAGTGGTCCACCGGTTTATTAGGGTATTGAGTGTACCAGAAGAAGGAGAACACGAACCCCGTCTCGCCAACCTATCGGCAGCCTCGTTTCCCAGATTACCTTTATGACCTTTAACCCATCTGAGTATCAAGTCATTATCAATAGCGATCGCTTCCAAAGGCATTGTGACACTGATGGTGTGAGTGACACTGATACTAGGCTCGAAACGATCTTATAACTGCTGAAGGTTTTAAGGGCAGCTTGGCTATCACTGTAAAGGACAATACGTGGTCCCTTAATGCCTCTTGCTAAAATTTCTTCGGCGCCATGCAGGATCGCCAAAATCTCAGCTTGGAAAACCGTAGCGAACTTACCTACTGCCAACTCTAAGTTGAGCTTAAGGTCTGGAGAGAAAACCTCCGCACCTGTCCCTGTTTTTATTTTTGATCCGTCTGTATAGACGGCAATCGAAAGCAATGATCGACGCAGGGGTCGACATGAACGCGATAGTGTCTGCCGAAAGCAAACACGGGAGGCACACAGTCCTTCGCGGCACCAAGAAGAGGCGCTTAAGCAACGCCCTCGTGGATGATGCTCACGTGACTGCGACCCTATAGCCTCTCTAAATGCAGTCTCCTCCACGAACAGATCTAGGAGAGGGACACATAAGAGGGCTTCCATTGCCGCCGTCGGCGTAGTGCGCATTGCTCCTGTAATGCTAAGGCATGCTATGCGCTGCACATGCATCAGGTCATTCCTGGCTACTACTCGTCTCACCCTTGGCCACCAGACGAGGGCACCATAAGTTAGTACGGGCCTAATTATGGCACTGTACAGCCACAAGGTAATTTTCGGGGAGAGCCCCCAAGTCCTATCCAGCACGCGACGATACTGCCAAAAGGCCTTACATGCTTTCTCGGCTTTTGTTTTGACATGTTTGCTTCAGCTCAGTTTTCTGTCAAAAGTGATACCCAGATACTTGACTTCATCTGAGGAACCAAGAGCAATGCCAAACAGTTGTGATGGGCGAAGTTTTCCCACCTTTCTTTTGTTAGTAAAAAGTACCGTCTCTGATTTATCTGGGTTTACAGAAAGGCAACGTTTGCTACAGCAGTCTGCATCAAACCGCAGAGCACGCTCTCAAATCTTCCATCAATGAGGATCGTAATATCCTCCGCATATGCAATGGTGTAGGAGCCAGATGTGTTGAGCGCAGGAACGATGTCATCTACCACAAGGTTCCACAAAAGTGGTGACAAGACACCTCCTTGGGGACAGCCCCGATCTAAGCGCCCCCTCACGGTGGCACCTCCCACACTTACTTCTATTGCTCTTTGCTCCAACATACAATGTAGCCATCCTACAAGGGCCGACTCAACACCGCGCCTGGTGAGGGCACTGACAATACTATTGATAGAAGCTTTATCAAAAGCTCCTTCTATATCTAGGAATACACCCAGGATAGACATTTTAGTGTCCAACGATCTCTCTATCCGCCGCACCACTGAGTGGAGGACAGACTCGGTAGATCTTCCCGGGATGTACGGGTGTTGATTTGTGTGGAGTGGATACAAAGGTAAGGCCACCTCTCTTATATAACGGTCGCACAGTCGTTCCAAAGTCTTCAGCAGAAAACTGGTCAAACTTATCAGCCGGTATGATTTAGGCCAAGGTATAGGTCGGAACGCCCTGATCTTTGGTATGAAACCACTCTTATTTCCGAAACCGGACTTTTTCATTCATTAAAGATAAAAAAAAGTAAAATTTAGAGCAAAAATTCTTTAGTCCGGACCCTGATGCAAGGAAACGTCATGTTAAGCACCCGCTAACGTGGTATTATGTATAAATACATTGCACTCATTTAGTATTATTCTTAATGGTATGCCGTAAGTTCATTTAACGTCATTCTGAAAGAAATAAAGGCCCTTGTAAAATTAGCAAAACTGAGGCATTTTAAATTTCTTCTTTTTATAAAACAAACATTCCTTTGTTGTCACGAGCATTCTACGTAAGTCTACAAAGTATTATTTTTAATATCCTGTTAAGACGTTCAAGTTTCACCGGATATGCGACTTCAGTAAAGTTACAAAAAACGTAAATATTTTTTCTTTTGCTTTGTCGAATCGAGAGTTAGTTGTTAATAAAACGGTACACATGAATCTGAGTTATTTCTTTTGGATTTATTTAATCACATAACGCAAATGAATTGAATCGAATTAACACAGAAATAAATGTAGATACAAGAAAATTTGCAAACACGCCTTTTTTACTATGATAATGCGCGGAAAATGAATCTATACATTCCGCGCTTTTGCCGATGCATCAAGCTTCGATTTTCTTTATATGAAATCATGATGGTCCTGAAAAGGATCTTTTTTCGAGACGGGAAAAATTTAAATAAAATGTTCGAAGTGGCTTGCACTCCAAGCGGCGGTCCACACAAAACTAACAGCGGTAATGGCTGAATGATAGTGGTATGTGGGGGTATACTCGGGACAGCATCTAGGTTAGGCACAGGTGCGGCTCTAGCCCACGGCATTTATAAAATATTTTTTTCTCGTTAATGCTTACAGATAGACCCTCTGTGCATTAAGAGTTTTTGATTGTATATGATTACAGCTGCTACATATTATTATATTTACCTCTATATCTGATACACCCTGTATAACCAAAGGGTGAAATATATGCCTTATAAATCCCCTGAGGCCGACATTCATACTTACCTCGCTATGGTCTATAATAGCCATCCTCGTTAAGAATAAAAACGCAGGTGTTAGCAAAAGATTGAATTCAATTTTTATATTGTCAAAAATTACTGATTATCTTATTATTGCTAACCTTCAACATACGCTTTATTCCTCTCACATTTCCTCACTTCTTTCCCAACCTGGACACATTCTATCCGATATTATAATCTTCAACTTCATTCACACGCCCTCTTGCGTGCGCCAATCGCCACTGCTCGCTTAAAACCTCGACTAGATGAGAGATCGACGTAACCAGATCTTTCCCACGCCGCCGGCCGGGGAGCAACGTGTCGGCAATATTCGAAGCGTCCCGTCTCTCCATGGGCGGCCACGCCGTCTTTGGCACGATCAAGGTTGGTGCATCGTTCCGATTTCGGAACTCCGTGACCGTTGCGTCCGAAGGCCTGGCTAGATTCGTTCAGAATTTCGTTTTAATAGCGCGGCAGATTCGTTATGCGAACGTTTGTCGATCGTAAAGGGGAATTAGTCATGTTTTTGAGGTTGTTACTGCGAAACCGACTGATGCTCTCGCGATGGGAATCGGTTTTTAGGACGTGTGGGCAAAAACGACGGCGAGCAGTGAGTGTTCCGCGTGAGAATAGATTGGACGCTAGCGGTCAGATCTACCGGTGTTACACTTAGGCGATGCGGGAGGCGAGATAATATTGATGCGATCGTAATTTATTATACAGGGTATTCCACGTACATGTTAAAAGTTTATGATGTTCTACTGGGTACTTATATTTGAGATTTTGGCACCATTATCTGTTCGATTGGAACTATAAATGTAAAATACTTTAACCAAAATATCACTTCCGGTTGACCGGAAATGGGCGTCAACTTTGTTATTTTAAATAGAATGATATAATTTTCTTTACATTTTTGGATTCTACGGCCATAAATACGTCAGTCTTTATTAGCTATTCCTATAGCTACGTGTTGCCGTTTTTGAGTTATTTAAGGTTTTCTCTTTTTTTAGTAATAATCATTGCCTCATTCTGAAATTAATATCTCGATTAATACTGCAAGTAGAGACTCCAAATTTGCTATGTTGTTAATGTAGATGTAACTCTAAGAAATGGTACGCACACTTCGCATTCTAATATACAGAGTGTTCAAAACTGAGAAACAAAGTGACATATTTTCGAATGCAGAAAACTCAATTTTCTTAAATAGAACACCTGTATCTTAATTCGAAATTGGGAAGTAAATATCATCCCCTATCATTTTGTATCAGCACTCCCTATACCTATCTTTAATAGATTTTGAGATATGAAGAACTCTTTGTTGAACAATATAAGTAGCTCTAGGTTTAAATGTTCGTAGATGGCTCTGAATGGGATTAATGTCAAATTCATTGTCTAACCATAAGTGTGTGTGTATGTCATCGTAATTACACCTTTTGAACAACGCAATATGAATAGGAGACGACTATTCGAACCGCGACATTTTGAATTTATTCTACATTCATGGAGAATGTAATAAAGCATTAAATAGAACATGTCGTGTATTTAATGACAGATATCCACACCTTCCACCGATTACAAAGAAGAAATTTCGAAATATTGGTGCTGCAAACAGAATTTTCCTAGCGCCCTTAGTCTTTGAGATACAGATAGAAATTGAAAATTGTCAATTCAATAGCAGACAAGATACGATTATCATATCTTATCTGCTAGTTAGCGAAAAAGTAGAAGTAGTATATAATATAGTTTTTTACATAAAATCCAGTGGCGTAATTAGTTTTTTTTTTTTTTCTAAGTGTCAACAGTTTTCGATGTATGAACTGAACTTATGAGTGTATAAATGGAACACTCCGTATATTGTTTTTTTTTTATTTCAATTAAACACAGCTTGCGCAATGAGCATTTCAAAAATATATAGTTGTTGAGATTTATTTTGACAAACAAGCTTAAAAATTTGAGTTTTTTAAAATTCAATATATAGTAGGCTACGACCCAGTGTTTGGGAAAATAAACGAATCTTCAAAATCAGATAGATTTAATCGAAATAAAAAACGAATATATAGAATGTTCCGTTCATACTATCATAAGCTAACTACACCACTAAATTTTGTATAAAAAAAAAACTGGACTGTGTTCTATTTTTACTTTTTCACTAACATCTATGACAACTGAGATACCAGTAGCATCAGAATATTGAAAATTTTCAACTTGGATCTGAAAACGTAAGCGGGTCAGGAAAATTCGTTTTCCACCATCTTTTGTTTCACAAAAACATGAGATATTATGAAAATCGCTAATTTCTAACTCTGTTAGAAACTAAGACTTCCTGCCAAAGTACTCAAAATGGCAGACCCTGTACATTCAAAGCTTGGTTTTTAATTTTTCTATTGTACCCCTCTGAAAGTGGTAACAACATTGGTCACTAATTTGAGGGCAGTTGATTTTTTGAGTGGTTCCTTCTTCAAATATTAGCCTTTAAATTAAAAAATATATACATATACTTAACGTATAGAATTACAATTTACCAAGCAAGCTTTGAATAGATTTATGAAAAATGGTTATTAATAGTAATTGAACTCACTACACCTACTGGAAACTCTTTGAGTCGATAATCTTGGTTATCGTTTTAATTGTTGATGTATACTTGTTTTAAATAAATTATAATAATTTTGTTGGCTTAAAACTTTCTTTCTGTATTGATAAATGAGGTTAAACTACGCCGTCAATTTATAAGTACTTACAGTACATATAAAAGTCAAATCTACTTGGTTTATTTAATCGCACCTTTTTATAACTTACTTTTATCCATTTTTGAAAAATAGGGTATAATATAAATATCGCCCTTTGTTAAGGGTAAATACTGATGTTTTAAAAAGAACAAAATAAATGACACTAGGATGATCAAAATAGGATTTTTATTATTAAACAGCATATTGCGTTTTAAAATTATTTCTTTTTCTATCGGGCTGTGTGTTATTTTTAAATGCATTACAATATACTTTTATTTTTATATCTTCTTTGTTGCAGATAATCCTAAACTGAATGTGATAAAACCGAACATCCTAATTAACCTACCGTGTGAGCCAGTGTAAGTCAAGACTTTTCTGAAACATCACTAAAATATATTTATATACATATATATTTATTTTTTAAATATAGATCCCCAGACACCAAATTATCAACTATAAACAACAATAACAACACCAATAATAACAACAACCACTTAGTAACAACCATCGTCTCTCCTAACACATCTAACGTCAGAAGAAGAAAAGTACATAGATGCGATGTTGCCGGATGCCACAAAGTATACACGAAGAGTTCGCATTTGAAAGCCCACAAACGGACACACACAGGTATGTGAGAATCATGGGAATGACATTATGATTGTTCCTGAATGTAACAAGGTGGTCAAAATTTTTTTTGTTTAGAATAGGGCGTCTCGGTAAATGAAAGAGATTGGAAAAAGCGAGTAATCAGGTCTCTATCTCTTTTTCCGAGGAAAAATGGTTTTTTAGACTTTTCCAGAATGTGGAGGTATGTAGAGAGATCGTTTATATAAGATACCGCACAATAATATTCAGGAATTAATTCAGAATTTTGAAGAATGCTTGAATGCAGCTTCTAACATTCATATTAATAGTGCAGTTAGAAGCGGAAGTAAAAGATCTCACTTGTATTTGGACAATAATGGAATGCAGTTTGAATATTTGCTGTATTTTACATTTCTACTTCGAATAAAAAGAAATTGTCTAATAAACAGTGATCATTCATTCATGCATTCATTTAGTTAGAGTTGAGCTAGGTGCTCATTGTACCGCCCCTACTAAATCTTTTAGTTCCACTCGAGCAGCTTGGTGTTCTCTATAAATCTTGCCCAGTGGCAACTTGAGAACCCTCGAGGGCTCCAATAGATCTCTGAAATATTTCTGCCTGAGTACCTTCAATTCCTCACATGTGCAGATTACATGTATACTCGTTTCCTACCGTAGTTCGCATCTTCTACACCACGGTTCGCTTACACGGCCTGTGTTGTATAGATGCTTTTTCAGAGGACAGTGTCCAGTTACCAACCCAGTAATGGTTTTAACTTCTTTCTTACTGCGCCTGAGTAGGTTATCAGAGAAACTAACATCTCCATCCCCTATCAGCGTTTTGGTATGGAGTTGACCTTCAGTCGACCTCCATTTCTTTGTACTTTCTTTATCTAACCAGGTCCAGATCTCCCTTCCTGCGGAGTCCTTAGTTATCCCACATACGGGCTCTGGACCTATGAAGTGTCTTTTAGAGCCCTCCTTGGCTATTTCGTCGGCTATTACATTGCCCTTTGTATCCTTATGTCCCGGCACCCAAATCAGAGACAGCGTGTAGTCTCGTGCCAGAGTATTGAGGGATTGTTTGTAATCTCTAACTAGTTTTGACCTATATAGGGTTAGAGACTGCCTTGATGACAGCTTGGCTGTCAATCATTATATTTATTTTCCTCCTCATGCAGCTTCCCTGTGCAATCATTTCTGCACAGGCTGCAAGGGCGAATACCTCTGCCAGGAAGACCGTTGCATGCTTCCCAAGGCTTATGGATATCCTTTGGTTAGAACTGGGCCCACAAATACCAGCTCCTGTGCCCTGGCTGGATTTGGATGCGTCCATGAACCAGTTATCATTAGCAGTGATCTCACTACGTGCCTGGTCTCTGTTCGGTATGGGGATTTTAATCTTTTCAGTGAAAATAATTTTTGGTGCCATATTGTCCGTGAGCAGTAGCAGCAATGGCCCGTCCAGTATCATACCCGTAGTATCAGTGTGCCCTCCGACCGTAAAGTTGGGATGCCATAAGTTGTTGGCTTTCAATCTAAAGATAGCATTCAAAGTCTCCGCTTTTACATAAAGCTCCAGCGGGAGGAGGCCCACAATGGTCTCCAAAGAAGAGGTCCCTGAGCTGTTGATTGACCAGTGATTCCCAGCAATGCCTGTCAAACAGTGATCTATGTTTGTTTATTTCACGCTTGTATTTGTCATGGGCTACTAAATTAATAAAGTAAATAATTTTTAGTTTTCGGTTTTATTGGATAACTGGCAGAAATCAACCTCATAAACCATATATTTTTGAAAAGAGAAAAACCACTCACTCCGATTATGCTACTGCCTACTACGACTTACATTTAAAAAAAAAGCAACTTTATGCCTCAGGCGAAAAATGAATGCATAAAGTTAAAATTTGATTTATTATTATGTAATCTTTATTTCCCATCGCATAAATTATACATAAATATATACAAATATTCTATTAAAAAAAGAAATACTGAAAACAAGCTACTAAAATGAAATAAAAATGAAAAATGGAAACCCCAAGGCGAAGTTTAGCGGCTGAACTTTCTGCAGCCATTCTTCCACTTAACCTTGACATAAAGAAACAATTAAATAAAAACTCTAATGCCTATAACTACTTAACCTAATTCCGTTAAAAAAAATAAAAAAAAAAAAACAACAAGAAAGCAAGACCAAAAAGAAACAATGACTGCATACACTAGAAATTAAAGTTATTAAAGTTAAGTTGTAATTATCCTTACACTAATTCAATGCTAGAGCATACATTGTTGAAAATATTACGGTGTTGGCGTTAATTTTGCGCTAGTCAAATATTTTAGTGTTGATTTTTCCAAACTTTGCCAGACGAGTTGACTACACGTATTTAATAGAACAGAAATTACTAGAATTTCGTGTGAATTCTTTGTTGAGATATGAGGATTGACTATTTTTCTAGACATTCAGAAGCGTCAACCAATCAGAATTTTTCCCTCGGATAGAAGTATTCTAATACAGTATTGCATTATACGCACCACCTGCATTGCACGTGTATCTGTTTTCGTGTTTGATTCTCCGTATTAACATATCCAAACAAACCACCAAATGTGACTGAATTGCAAAGTGTAACCTCGTGTTATTAAACGTTAATTCCAGTGGGCATAAAAAAATTTGTATTGGGAACACCTATTTACGCAATTAGTTTAAACTTGAATCAAATAGCATAAACATTCACTTAATTTTATAATGGTTCT
Organism: Protaetia brevitarsis; assembly: GCA_004143645.1. Taxonomy (NCBI): domain Eukaryota; kingdom Metazoa; phylum Arthropoda; class Insecta; order Coleoptera; family Scarabaeidae; genus Protaetia; species Protaetia brevitarsis. The sequence continues at coordinate 1,872,009 of RXPK01000139.1, forward strand.
CAAAAAATCATTTTAAAATTGGTACGTTTAGTTGAAACCAAAACTTGTGAATGAGTGGTTTTGCATATTTATAATTGAGAAAACGTCTTAAAGAGAGAATATTATAGCACTAAGAAATAGGAGTTGCATATTAAAAAGACGTTGTGTTTAGAAAATGGTGTTAAAACACCCAATAGATCGCATTCATTAGTTAAACAGCTAGTAAATTTGTCTAATCTAGATCAAATAAATATGTGACTAGAAGTATTTTATAATTCCACGTGTCAGTTGGACAAAATAACCCTTAGCAATAGACAATACTTGACTATCTTTGCTCGTCAAATTTAAACTTCTATAGTTCTCTGACAAAATAACACGAAAGAGTGTGGACCTCTCCTGACTATTAAATTAGTCAAAAAAGTATTAAAATTTTCAACAATGTAGGTATCAAGTAGCTGCCGCTCCCAAACAAAATCTCTTAATAATTTTTTAAACGTAGGCATTTATCTAGATGATTTTACTCGTAAAAGTCCCTGAATCTGCCAAAACAGTTTCTTCGTATCATTAAAGAAATGCGAATTATTAGTTATTAGGCATTCTGGAAAATTTTGGAATTTAATTTTTGGCTATAACTCAAAAACAAAAGAACATAACTAATTTCTGTATGCACCATTGTATAAATTACGAAAAATGAGATCGACACTTGCCCTCTCGTTTTTTCCTATCTCTTACAGTTACAGAATTATCCTATTCTGACAAGCAAATTGGAGCACTCTGTACAAATTATTTTTTTCTTTTTTCCTTTTGACAATTTTAATGTTTAAATTTTGACCAATTTAAATTCTTGTACTTAAGTTTTATATTTATTCTAAAAGTAAATTGCGATAGACGCTTTTTTTTGTGCAACTTTACTTTTGTCTGTAAATACCAAAGTAACTTTATCACACTACATGCAGTAAGGGTATTTGCAAATTACTGTTAATCTATATCATTTAAGCAATTTTATAGTTGATTGGATATCAAATACACTTTGCACATCAAACTAAAACTGACAACTAGTTGCACACAAGTTTAGTTTAGATGTTTTTAGTACTTATTCGTATGCTCTTATTCTGCAGGTGAGAAACCATATCAGTGCTCTTGGCCAGGTTGTACTTGGAAATTCGCCAGATCCGACGAATTGACCAGACATTATCGAAAACATACTGGCCAGAAACCATTCACTTGCCTGCAGTGCCTCAGAGCCTTCAGTAGATCGGACCATCTCTCGCTGCACATGAAAAGACATTAGCCACGGTTATATGTAAGAATTTCTGAGAATTATTGTGGCTATTCAAGGTATAAATACATTTGCTTACCGAAGAAAAAAATGCATTAAAAAAAGAATTAGGATACGTCTTTGCTAATGTATTTTACATTTATTATTAAAAAAAATGTTACCCTAAAAATATTCATGATAATTATATAAAAACATTTATAAAGAAAAATTCAAAAAAACGGCTGTGACTTCTACTGCTTATTAGTAGCACATTAATAGGTACCTACCCTTTCCATTTACCAGTAAACGATGAACCTAACAAACACTTTAATTCTTATGAATATTTTCTCAAGAAATACTTGATCACTTATCAATTTTATATCTCTGCTGGATTTTGTTTTTGAAGAGTTAGGAAGAAAAAATAAGAAATGAAACAGATTTTTTTTAGATTATTCCAACGTATAAACAGTGATATCTTTAATTATATATCACTCATTGGCAAAACAAAAATGCACTTGAATATATGCAGGAAAATTCTTTTGAAAAGATTTCTTTTCGACTTTTAGCTTAAATAAGTTTTGAATCGATTACAATGGCAACAAAACGAGGAAGTGTTAAATAGACATTTATATGCTTTAGAATAATCTAGAAATCTTTTATATTATTTAATATTTATAAAGATTTTCAAATTTCAAAATTACAGTAATCATTTAATATTTATACTATTGACTAAAGTTAATACATATTGACGTTCACTTATAATTTTTTTTACGAAGCTTGAAAAAGACATATGTTTGTCGAAACGTCGCTTTAATTAAAATGATATAAACAGTGATTAATACAACTTGCTCAAATAAGCCGTTTTTTATTTATTGTTGAATCAAATACAGAACGATCCATACGTACATTATTAAGTATACTTAATTCACATTTAAAGTGCATAATTACTTGAGATAATGGTATGATAACTATAACCATTCTAGCGTTAAATCGGGCAAAAAAAATATGTACGACTTATTTTAGTCTTATAGGATTCTGTATCAAAACTGTTATAGCTATTTCGGTAACCGGTAAAAATTTGCAAAAATATAATTAAATGATTTGATAGTGCCAAACTACAAAGATGTGGACCAATCGCAAATTAGTTTCAGTCCGTAAATAAATCAGTGATGTCAGCCAGTTATTGATTGTTCCACTTCCATACTTGGAGTTGTTAAAAAAATAATTTAGTCATAAGAAAATATATTTTTTTTTAATTTTAATTCTCCTATGCTCTCGATATTGATAAAAAAACATTTAATTATATAATGATTTAAATAATAATAAAAAAAATAATGCACCTACCTTCACTAAAATCATTCCTCCATCTGATATATTAAAAGAATTAATTTCAGTATCTAAATATTTTTATTTAGATACTGAAATTAATAAATTTATTTTTATTATTTAAATCATATAATGATTTAAATAATAAAAAAAAAAAATGCACCTACCTTCACTAAAATCATTCCCCCGTCTGATATATTAAAAGAATTAATTTCAGTATTTAAAAAAGTTTTTATCAAAATCAAAGAATTTTTAAAAATCGGTACAATAGTTTTTTGAATTTACTGAAAGGGATTCTATTCTAATATCTGTTCAAAGAAAATTCTAAATTACTAAGAAACTATAAATGATAGGTATAGGAAGCATTAATACAATCTTAAAGACCGTTAAAATTAGAATCTAAATAAGGTAATAAATACATTTAAATACATTCCATTTAAAATAAGAAAGTTACTTGCCTTTAAAGATTAAAGCGTAAAAAATTCAAAGTATGTTTTTGTTCACCCTGTATAATTTGTTTGCATTATTTTTACTTTATTATCAGGTCTAACGTATTAGTTAAAAAATAAATACAGTTTAAAATATCTAGCTTAAATATGCATGACAGGCTGTCTCTTAAATTTTGGTCTGCATTTTGAAGAATAGTTAATTATCTCGTAAACGAATTGAGCTAGGTATAAGAAACTTAACACCAACTTGCCTTTATTTAATCTGTATTATCAAAATATGTCATAATATGCAGGGTATTGCATTTAATTTTTCACAACTTTGGTGTGTAACTTTTCTTTGAGTCGCCCTGTACACTTCAAAATATTTTTTAAATATGGTCCTTCTGAATCTGTATAAACAAAAAAAAATTGAAAATCTGTTACCACTTTTCGTATATAAACCGACGCGAATGTAGTTGCCCACCCTGTATAGTGTAAATATTAGATGATAACCATAACAGTTTTTACGAAAAATTCCATAAAATCAACTTAGACAGGTGTAAGTTATGAGATTTACTACAGAATCTAAATAAACCTTTTTTATTATGCAACATGTCCCGTATCGCTTTATTCAAAGTTTTAAAGGGATTAAGAATTTAATGACTAAAAATAGCAAAGGTGATAGCCCAATTTTGTTTAAAATAAGAAAGTAGCTATCGAGTTCCAGTATAAAGGAACGTTTCCGGTTGAAATATTGTTAAGTAGGGTTTTGTTGTCGCAAATTTTCGTCACATTAATCTGGTTGCAAAGGATCCCGAGAAAATGATAGTGTATTAGTGGTAAACACTCTGTATCTTCATAACGAAAAAAAAAGAGAGAAATGCATTATTAGGGCGTATCTTATTTTCTGTATTCTTTTTTTTTGTAAATCGGCCAGTATACATGTGATCGATTTTTTTTTATTTAGACATTATAATATAGCACTGTTTTAAGTCTTTAATTATAATTTATATAAAAAAAAACACATGGAATGTTCGTGTTCTTTACGTAACATCACCACGAAAATAACCAAGGAAAAAAAGCGAACAATCTATTTGATAGGCTAATGATTACATCAATGCAACTTTAAACACGCGGGAAAATTTAAAAAAAAAGGGCGTTTATAACTTGAATAGCTACAATATATTTTTTTTTATGTATATTTATAGAGAATTTAACATTAAATTACATAAATTAAAGCATCTGAACGCGATGATAAATAAAATATAAGAAATAAATCGACCGAAAAGTGCCTCTCGAATCCAAAAATATACGAAAAAAAAGAGAAGAATAAAGTATTTTACAAACGCATAAATTGTTTTTAAAACACGATGGAGCACCTTATGTAAAATAAAGGTGATAATATATTTTTTATATAAATTTTAGAACAATTTTGTATATAATTAACTAATTTATGATGAAACTAGGTATTAAAGAAATGAGATTTTTTATTATCTTCTTTTATATACAGTGTGTCTCTAAATAAACTATCACATATTAATTAAGTTTTGATAGATTAAATTGTTATTTATTTTAGAAAGTCAAACAAACTTTTAGCTTACTCAAATTACTAAAAGCAATAATAACCTGTAACCTATTTTTTTATAATATTTGAATAATATTTGAAAAAGATGTAGAATTGCTACAGGAAATACTAACACGTTTAAAAGTATTTGCAGATAATGATTTTGTGCCTATTTTGTAAAGGCTCTGCTTCCATAAGCCATTGAAAAGTGCTCCTAAAGCTGTCGGGCTGAAATTAAAGCAAATGAATACTACTGTCACACATACTGTAAATACCAAAAATTAGCTCAATCGATGCCGCCTCATTCGAGATATTAGCATAAGGGTGGAAAAATTCAATATTTTTTTTCTCAGAAATTACTTAAGCTATCACGTTCAAAAAAAAATTATACAAGTAAACCCTGATTATGGGCATTCTATACAAAATCAAGAACTAATTCCGTTCACTTAGTTCATAGTTATCATTATTTTAAATTACGCAACTATCAGTAACACAAACAATTAGCAACAAAAACGATTAACAATTATTAAAAAAAGCGTTTTGCTTTTTTTAATAGTTGTATAGAATATTGAAATAAAGATTAGGGATAATTTTACGATGATTTTGACAGTTACTCTCGTACTTTTATTTTGTTTATTGTCATAGGCAGGGCTTACTAAACGAATTTTCCTTAATGTTTCAATTCGTTATAAAGTTCCTGTAGTAAATGATGCTCTATTACGAAAACTATTAAGTTTAGGTATAGGCAGTGCTATGTACATTCGAAAGATGCCTTTCAATTGTATCCGTCGACATAAAAATATACAGGGTTTTCCATTTGAAAAAAAATTAGTTTTGTGCATTTAAAGTTTTTGAAATTCAGATGTATTTTAAAAACACCTGTATAATATAATGGAAATCTTTTGTATCTATTGTATTATCTAAAGGTGCCTTAGATTGCTGTCAAAAAATTATTAGAAAATAACAGTTAATAAGGGAGCTATTTATTTATTATTATTAGCTATTAACATCGTGCGAACAATATATTTTTAAAAACAGGTCAAATATCAAAAAGTATTAAGTTTTGCCGTAGAGTATGTTCGATAATGGTGATTTTTTTTGAGTCGGGGAATTCAAAAATGCAATAATATACAGTACGTTCAATTTGAAAAAATGGAATTGCATAACGTACCAACAAAATCGAACACCCTGTATATGTTAAAATAATTTTAAGCTATAGAGCACTTCATCTTAAGTAACTTTTACTTAAAACATTTTTCGATTAAGTGATTAAGTAAAGCACAATCCAGATAAATGGCACAGCCTGTATAGTAGATTCAAAATATATGGTACTAATTAATTAATTTAATATCTAATAAGTGATTTGTTTGTCTGTAACACAAAATCATAAGCAAGATGCAGGCAATTATTTAACCAATTAAATAGTTATATATTAAGCTAAGTGAATTAATGACCTCCCATGATTGATTGATTGTTTATGTTTTTTTATGTTGCACATCGCTTGATTAGCCTTTTATTGTAATTTGTTTCAGTTTCCAGTATTTTTGTGTTTTCAAAATTAAATGTGTGTCCAAAATTAAAGTAATGTAGCGCTAATGCAGATACATTGCAATTTTTTGTTTTAATGTTATATTTGTGTGCAGACACAACAATATCACACACAAGCTACACAGTGTAAGAACTAAAAAGATTAACGAGGTAAATGTAAATAAAAAAAAAATCAAATTGCAACCACTAATTATGATTGATATTATAGATTACCTATTGATTACTGCTTGAAAAAGTTACCATAAAGGTAAGGAACGATCGTAGCAAAAAAATAAATGTAAAGGAGAACTTAAAAAGTTTTACTCTCATTCCGAACTTAAACCCAAATTAAAAAGTGTCACAAAATCACATATGATATTAATAGACATTATAATAAAGTGGCTCCAATTATTAAATGTATAAACTGTCAAATTCAGAAGATAAAATAGGAATTTAGTTGCTATTTCGTAATCTCAAAAAAAAATTAGTAGGACAATTTAATACAAAACCACTGTAGTAAATATAACAATGCATTAAGAAGTCGTATTAATTTAATTTTATATTAATTTAACAGCCTGTATGAATTGTGTAATATAATAATAATAATAATAATAGAGCCAACCTCTCATTCAACTGAAAAATATATTTTAATATGAATGGATTATTCAGAGACATGCTGTATATGAATATTTATATATAATATATTTTAATATATTTAAAATGTATCTATTTTTCACAAGGAAAAAGAGTTTAGTGCATTCCCGTACAACTATTTACTATTTGTGTACATTATTTTTATATTTTTACCACAATCATAATAAAGTAGTTAGGATTAGTAAGAAATAAATTAATATAGGTATTTATATGTGTTAGATTAGAACAAAACCATAAAGAGGGATAATTAAGTAAGATATATGCCCTCTATAAATTTTATAATTATGATTACTTTTGCAAGTAATAATGAAAATATATTTAAAATATTTTTTTTTAATAAGGAACATTGTGCCAGTTATGAAAAGGTCAAGTAAAAGTATATATATACATATGATATGATAAAGATAGGTGTTAAAGCTATTATATAATAATTATTATGTGAAGAAATACAAGGTTGAACTTGAAATGTTTTAAGAAAAACAGTCTTCCATGTTTCATTTTTTTAAGTGCTATTCATCCTATTGAAGTGATTATTTTTTCCTTTATAAGAAACATAAAATCCCTACATAAGTGCAATTATTAGCTAGTAAGGTTATGTTATATTCTTAATAAAAAAAAGCATTTGTGAGTTTAATAAATAAATAAAAAGAACAACTTCTTTTAAAACATTTATTTCTAATTATAATTTATCTATTTATTTATTCACAGATGCCTGTTACTTAGATGGTAATTAGCTGTACTGTTACAATCCATTATATTTGTGATTGAAAGATTATCTCAACCGTTTCCAAAAATTCTGTGAAAAGATGCCAGTAAATGAACCTAAGCTAACAGTACAGCTTCCAGTAATGTTAATAATTTTTTTTACACCTCTAGTTATAAAATATGTTAAAAAGAATATGTATGTAAATGCTGTAGTATGCATTTTTTTATACATATACTATAAACTTATCGCCAGTAAAATGGGGCCAGTATCACAAAATAGATAAAATATTTAGAAATAATTCCTTATATTTGTAACGATCTCTATTTTTGTATATTATACGTTATTATACATATTGTATATTAGTGCATATTTTAATTAGCTATATTCCATAATTTTTTTTTTTTTTTATTTAAAAGGAAAAGAAAATAGGGCATTTTTTTTTTATTTCTATTTTATTTTTATTATAATTATTATAATTTTTTTATTATTTTTATTATTAAAACATGGTGCACACTCCAAAACAAATCTTAAGACATCGCTATTTTTATTCCAACTGTGCTGTAAGTATAGAAAAATTACAAATATTTTTTTGTTTGTTGAAGATATGTCATAAATATATTTATATAAATGTTACTTTATTATTATTATTATAAATAATGTTGTGTATTAGTTTTGTTTTTACAGAAATAAAAACTTTGTGGAAGGGTTGCTTTATTGTACTGTTTTTTTTTTATCCATAAGTACCTAGTACCTAGAGACACATCCTCGGAACAATTTTTTTACGTGTATGCAACACAACTGTTAATGTCCGTTTACATTTATGTTTAATTTTTTTGGTTGTAACATAGCGTATGAAATCTTTCTGAGGGGATGTCTCCAATGCATAAAATTCGATATGCAATAAGGATATTTGTTTATTGCAACTAAGTGCTGTTTGTACCAATATGTTGATCTGGAATAAATTTTAAATGATACGAAAATTTAAGAGCCAATCAAAATGAATCCTAGATTAACGTGTCGGTGTAAACGAACCTTATAAAATAAAACACATTTACAGCTGAGAAAGGATTTCTATTATCAATATTACTGTTTTCAATGGGAACACAATACTTTCAATATGCAAATATGTACCAATTTTTTTTAAATTAGTTCACCGAAGGCATCTTCTCGTGAAGTTCAACCCTCTTTGAACTATGTTCACTTCATTCTCAAATTTGCCTCTTACGTATAAGATAATATCGTCAGCATATCTTTGACAAGGTATGCCTAGATCAGTCAGCCCGCATAAGAGTTCGTCTACTATTAGGCTCCGCATAAGTGGGGATAAAACTCCCCCCTGTGACATGAGGATATAAAGGGCAATACAGGGTGTATCAGATATAGAGGTAAATCTAATAATATGTAGCAGCTGTAATCATATACAATCAAAAAGTCTTAATGCACAGGGGGTCTATCTGTAAGCATTAACGAGAAAAAAAATATTTTATAAAATGCCGTGGGCTAGAGCCGCACCTGTGCCCAACCTAAATGCTATCCCGAGTATACCCCCGCATACCACTATCATTAAGCCATTACCGCTGTTAGTTTTGTGTGGATCGCCGCTTGGAGTGCAAGCCACTTCGAACATTTTATTTAAATTTCCCGTCTCGAAAAACGATCCTTTTCAGGACCATCATGATTTCATATAAGGAAAATCAAAGCTTGATGCATCGGCAAAAGCGCGGGAATGTATAGATTCATTTTCGAGCAGCATCATAGTAAAAAGGCGTGTTTGCAAATTTTCTGTATCTACATTTATTTCTGTGTAATTCGATTCAATTTAATTTGGCGTTATATGATTAAATAATTCCAAAAGAAATAACTCAGATTCATGTGGCACCGTTCATTAACAACTAACTCTCAATTCGACAAAGCAAAAGAAAAATATTTACGTTTTTTGTAACTACTGAACTCGCATATCCGGTGAAACTCGAACGTCTTATTAGGATATTAAAAATAATACTTTGTAGACTTACGTAGAATGCTCTTAACAAAAAAGAAATGTTTATTTTATAAAAAGAAGAAATTTAAAATGCCTCAGTTTTGCTATTTTTACAAGAGCCCACTGGCCGATTGGCGTTTATTTATTCAGAATGACGTTAAATGAGTTTACGCCATACCATTAAGAATAATGCATGCAATAGTGCAATGTATTTATACATAATACTACGTTTAGCGGGTGCTTAACATGACGTTTCATTGCATCAGGCCCGGACTAAAGAATTTTTGGCTCTAAATTTTACTTTTTATGCATGTAATCTGCACATGTGAGGAATTGAAAGTACTCAGGCAGAAATATTTCGGGAAGGATCTATTGGAGCCCTCGAAGATTCTCAAGTTTCCACAACACCAAGCTGCTCGAGTGGAAATAAGAGACTTAATAGGGATGGTACAATGAGTACCTAGCTCAAGTGCCTGGACTATAGGTGCCCACCCTAACTTAAAAAAGAAGAAGAACAACAAGAAATTGAATAGAAAGGTACTTATAAAAATACATATTTAAAATTGTACATAAAAGTTAAAGGAACGCTTGTAAATAACATACATAGGTAAATAACAGGTAGGTTCCTTAAACCTTAAAAAGTTATAATCACGAAATAACTTTTAATTCTTAATATTTAAAAAACAGATTTATAAGATTTCTGTTAAAATCACATCTTCCTCTAACATCTCTACTTCATCTACAGAATTGCTGTACCCCAATAAATCTTCAGGGTTCAAATTAGTAACAAAAACAACCGCCCTTTGGTTCTTTAGTATGCAATACTACACAAACTGTATTAATTAACAATCTATGTTCAAACTATCCTTGTTTTCACTTTAATTAAGTTCAAACTTGAAATCATTCTCTACAGCAGTAAAGGAATGCGGTAGTGTCAATTTGTTTTTCCACAATTAGCATAAGGTTTTGGAACACTGAAGTGGCTCCACATACATTTCAACTACTGCTCAGTTGAATTCATATTGAATTATAATAAATAAGATATAACCTCAAACCACTTTAGCTTATTACATTACGGATTTGATAGTTGACAGAATAAACAGAACCACCAATCACAAGTGCTCACAGTTGACATGCCAGGACATGGTGACTGGGTATGACCAAAATTTCGGCCAATAGGCACATAAAGTAGTTAATTTAATATTTTTTTTGTTTGGTCAAATCGATAGTACAATCGAGCTAAATTACGTAAGAGCTAAATTTAACTCGATCGTGCTAACAACAGTGCATATGACCATAACCTCTCTTACTTCTGATAAATACAAAAATACGCTAGCGCGTTTAACTTTGTACAATTAAAAATGTGTCTGAAACATGGCAAAATGACACTCTTAAATTGTATGGTTTATACACGGCAATAATACATTCATTCATGTTTAGTGGATAATGTCCAAAAATAAAACGAATATAGTAATCAAAGCTCAAAGTAAGAAGAATAAAAATCTAAACATTTAGTCGACTTTTTGTGAAACAGACTAAGTAGCCCTATCTTTGCGTGTTTAACAAAAAGTCGCTCATATCTCAAAATCTATTAAAGATAGGTATAGGGAATGCTTATATAAAGTGATAGGGGATGATATTTACTTCTTAATTCCGAATTTAAATACAGGGTGTTCTATTTAAAAAAAAGAATACTTAGTCTGTTTAACAAAAAGTCGCTCATATCTCAAAATCTATTAAAGATAGATATAGGGAATGCTCATATAAAGCGGTAGGGGATGATATTTACTTCTTAATTCCGAATTAAAATACAGGGTGTTCTATTTAAAAAAAATGAGTTTTCTGCATTTGAAAATATGTCACTTTGTTCCTCAGTTTTGAACACCCTGTATGTTAGAATGTAAAGTGTGCTTACCGTTTCTTAGAGTTATATCTACATTCATAACATAGCAAATTTAGAGCCTCTACTTGCAGTATTAACCGAGATATTAATTTCTCAATAATGATGCAATGATTATGACTAAAAAAAAAGAAAAACTTAAATAACTCAAAAACGGCAACATGTAGCTATAGGAATAGCTAATGAAAACTGACATATTTATAGCCGTAGAATCCAAAAATGTAAAGAAAATTATATCATTCTCTTTAAAATAAGAAAGGTGACATCCATTTCCGGTTAACCGAAAGTGATAGTTTGGTTAAGGTATTTTACATTTATAGTTCCAATCGAACAAATAATGGTGCCAAAATCTCAAATATAAGTAAATAATAGAACATCATAAACTTTTAATGAACCAGTTACGTGGAATACCCTGTATATAGGTACAAATTTTGTGTCTATGATGAATGAAAGAATGAAACGCATGTAGAGATCTAAACATTTATTTCGCCACTTGTTGTAAATACCAGAACCATTACCCAAAGCACCAGAAAACGAAGAAATAAACGGAATCCAGTAAAGGATCTATATCATCAATCTCAAATAAAGTTACGTGGATCCTTATGAGAGCTAAATACTTATTACGCATTATTTAAACCCATCTTAGACTTGTTAGAAGTAGTAGTAATAGTCGTTAAAGGATCTTGAAAGGCTGTTAAGTCCTTCAGTCTAAAAAACAACAAAACAGCAATTCCGAAAATGGCAGCACTAGTGTTGATAATAATCTTACTTCGCAAGAGTCATGCTTTTTATGTCTTCTGACGTTAACGACACCACACTCTCTCTCAAGTGTCTGTCTTATCTCCACAGCTGTGAGAGAATCCATACCCAATTCTGGGAATGTCGCGTGCATATTGACAAATTTCGAATTTACAACACCTACAAAGCTCTGGTCACCAAAACTTATTTGTCATCGAATTTTAACCTACCCAATTTGTACATTATCGCTTCAAACGAGTTATCGGTTTTATCGACGTGTTTCTTCTCAGGTATCACCATGCTAACTACTATTGGCTCGTCCTGATTGAGGAATCGGTCCATTAGTTGTAAACAACTAGATATTCTTTGCTGCAACGTCCCAGCTATGACCAATTCGCGATGATCCTTTTGCATTTCTGCTACGGCACCTACCTATAACAATATTTATAAGGGCGAAAATATTGCAAGCCTGTCTTTAGAAGTTTGCTCTCATACATCACCAATTGCAGCCCATTGGATTGCCAACGCTGGGTATCCTTCTTTCTTCCTCTTCTCGCAGATTCTTTCCATTACCGAATTGGCCATGCCGTAATTTGTTTGACCGATGTTGCCACGTCCGCTGGTTACAGAAGAAAATATTACGAAATACCTGAAAATATTCAAATATGTTCTATTGACCCAGCTTTGTTTGAAAATATTACCTTAAGTTTGGACATAATTTTCTACTAATATCGTCAAAGTTTTTTGTGCAATAAGCTTTGGCTTTAGAACCGCTTTAAATTTTTCGGCTGATTGATTTTCGAATAGAGCGTCCTTCAGGACAACCGCCAGATTAAAGATACCATCTACAAAACCCAGTTTGTTTGCTGTGTTTAGTAATTCAATGCAACCCTCCTCAGTAGACGCGTCCAGAACAGTTGTAATCACAGTAACACCGTATCTTTCCCAAACGCTGCAAAAATGAGTTAAATTTATCAGAAGACATGCGATTTCATCCCTTACCTTATCCTATAGCGCTGATATCCATTGCAGACTCCCGATCTGGATGTTAGCACTAACTTCTTAGCTCCTCTAAGGACTAGTAGATCCGCCAATTCTAAACCAAATCCACCTAAACCTCCGTATATCACATAAGAACATTCAGGTTTGCAGTAGAATCTGCAAGACATGTTATTAGAATTATACCATTGGTTTAAACAAGGATTTTTACTTAGGAACAACTTTGAATAGTTTCTTTGGGACAGGATGCACCTTTTCTGGCTCCTCCTCCCTAACTTTTATCAAAACTTTACCTACATGTTTACCCCCAGCGATGTACCTAAACGCCTTTTCCACGTCGTTCATTTCAAAGACGGTCCGTGGAAGAGGTCTAATGACATCCTTGTTAATCAAATTCTCCATTGTTCGTAAGTTTACAACTGCAAAGATCCACAATTGCAGAATTCTCATTAAAGCTATTTGCGTCAGTACTTACTATGCTTGTAGTTTAGAGAAATATCTGAACTCATTCCGAAGAAATAAGCATCTCTTTTGAGCAAATGCAATGCCAATAAATTATTACTGGATGGATCGAATCTTCCGATATTTAAAAATTTTCCACCTCTAGCCAAGCAACGCACGGATGCCAATAGCTTTTCCTCCGTCAGAGTATTTAGAACGTAGTCGACGCCTTCTCCATTGTGTGCTTGTGAATCATGTCTTTCAAACGATACGTCTTTGGAACTCCCAATATGATGGTCTTCAATTTGAGGGTAGTGTTTTCTTATGTAGTCACGCTTTCTGGTGTTCCAACCGTAACGAAGACTACAAGACCGAATGGAGGCACAAATTAATAGCAGCATGCTCGATGCCATCAATTCCAGAGTGTATCAAGATAGACTGACCGGGCTGGACTTCAAATTTCTTTTGAATTCACAATTAGTTACATCGAATATAATTGAAGACGAGAAAGACTTACGTCGCAGAGAACTTCTAAAGCAATTCCGTAAGTTACCATAACGGTTGCCGCATCTTCCATGGTCCAATGGTCAGGAATTGGCAGTATATTTTTTGATTTAACACATGTACTTAACCCACCACTTACTGATACACCCATTACTCGTTGTCCACTAAGAGGACCGTGTTTAATTCTTACTATTACTTAATACTGTATTGATACAAAGATTTGTCTTACTTGGAATCGCGACCTGCAAATTCGAACCCTTGAATATAGTCCTGCTCGATTCTGTCAGCAGTTACTGCATCCGGTGATATTTTTCCAGACGCTATCATTAAATCTCTAGAGTTCAATGCTGAGTAATAAATCTGTTAACATTAAATAATGCAATTACACCACATGTTTTACAACAACGAACTTACAAAATGTTTATCTTCTTGAAACGATGTTGATTCATCACCGGATAACTTTCCTTCTGTCCAGACCATGTCGGCAATTCTCCACTGGTAGTGACATTTAGATGACAATTTTCGTTCTCCACTAAATTTCCCCGTGGCATTGTCAAGTATCTGTAGGCTCCCCAAGATTCATGCTTCCAAATGTTTACCGCCATGCCCTTCTCAAGTTGGTTTTTGTAAAAAGGTAATTTTGGATCGAATTTGGGCGCTTTATTCATAATGAAGACGCATGATACTTTGCTACCGTAGAATTCACGTCTCAGAGAACTGACCAAGCCCAAAATTCCGCTCAATTCTTCATTTTGCGCATATAAAACAATGTTACAGTTTTCTTTGAGCAGATCTTGTAAATTGATCACCCAGCTGTCCAGATTTTCCAAAGCATTTGATAGATCTAAATATTTAGTCTCACGGAATATCGTCACATGCGGTCGTAAAAGAACTAATGTTTCTTTTTCGACTTTATGACTACAGACAACTAAAAGCGGACTACTGGAAAACTTTGACAAATCCACATTATGGCTTTCTCGAGAAATTACGAATCCTTTTACGTCCTTAATGGCATTTATAGCTGCTAATATCTAAAAAAAATATGAAATAAATTGCTGTTGAATAGTAATACGGGATTTATTCGCACATCAGTCGTTTCCAAGAGATTTTTTACGACAAGCATTAAGCATTGCGATTCGGCACTTAAGTGGTTATTTCGAGTAGAGATTCCATGAGGCAATAGGTTTATACGTTAAAACTGCTACATCCTGCTCTACTGAAGCTGTATCATTTAACGATGCTTGTATTACTGGTGAAAGAAGATCATTTTCATCTTGATCCTCGGTAAAAATTTCTACTATTTTCGCCTGAGTCATGTTAGTGTTTTCTAGAACCACTTGTAGCAGCGACCTGATTGAATTTTGATACTCCATTCGAGCATCATTGGCAACAAATTTTGCAATTTCTAGAACTGGATTATCTGCCTTTTGCCTACTTATAGGGCTCAGTTGTACCCCATTTATTTGAACGCCACCGGCTCTAAGGAACCACTTGGAACTTATGCCTATTGGAGAAATATATTTCATACCTGATGACATTGAGATCTTTATATACAATAGCAGGCACCATATTGTTCATTTTCTTCGCAAATTCAATATGTTTGGGAGCATCAATTATAATTTGGTTAACACTTGTCTGGATAAATGTATTCCTTATATCTCGTTGTAGAATAGCTAATTGTAGAACAGAGTCCATGAAACATATCCAATTATCTTGCCATTTTACTATAGCCAAGGAAGCATCTGCGCTGCAACTTTGGATACCCCTAAACTTATCTCTGCAATTCCTTCGTTTAATCCATTTGTTCCAACCCAAGTGATAACTTACGCATAATTGTAGCCACGTAGTTTTAATTCTTTGTATACATATTTTTCTGTCATAATCAATTCAGCTTTTGGTAATGGCAGCAATGGTATATCAATCAAAGACTGTTCACTTGTTTTTTCGTATATTCTACCTGTCACGATGACATCATCTCCTTCTACAACCTAAAGTACGATGATACAGCATGTTCCCTACAAAAAATAATTTACCTGAAACTCTTGCGTAGCACTTTGGATTGTGATTATCAATTCTAAGAAACCATCTATTGGTATAACAGTCGCTCTGGTGTAGTTAACATTCTCAAAGACAATTTCCATTTCTGATAAAAATTTACCAATCATATTGGCAAAACTCTCCCAAACCAAAGCCAAATATGCAGGTCCCGGTAACAAAATTCTACCTGCATACCTAATACGGTTAATCTGATCTTAGATATAGAAGAGTCGATAAATTACCATCAACTGCATGCCCAACTAAAAAGTTCCAATCTTCACTTCTAGGTTCAATACGCACAACCCTCTGGCCACTCTTCAACCCCGTGTTGTTTTTATAAAAGTAAACATTCCAGTCATTATGGTTCCATTTTATCAAAGGGGATAGCATTGGAGTTCCTCTACTTACAGGTAACTCCACAGGTGGATATAGTTTATTCAGTTCCATGTCAAAACCGTTAATGTACAAGCTAGTTATCAAAATAAATTTGGGTATAGAAATATTGTGGATTTGTTGCACCTTACCTTCCTAAATTGGTCAAGAGATCCACAACGCAATCTATACCATTCAGATTTATTAAATCCAAATGAGTATTATCCAAATTGTTCAGATGAGGACCTATGACTAAAGTGAATGCATCGGCAGGAATTATTCTTTTCAAATCGAAGCTATTTGTGTCGGTGATAATGCTGTTCGCGAAATATTTCGCAGAACCGCAACTAAGTTCTTCTTTATGGACTGGAATCCATTTTCACAGGTGTCATTTTCTCGGTGGTAAATTTTTTTCCAAATTTTCTAAGTTCTTATTATTTGTTAAGCAAAGTAGTCCCAGAATTGTTTCTTTTAACGTCAAATAATCATCTAAGTAAGCTGCTACTAATTCACCACTCCCAAAGCCTATCACAGAATCAGGAATCAAATTCAATTCTTTCAATATATGAGCCAAGCTTATTTGAATGGCGACCGAAGCTAGAATCTGATTGATTAAGCTTTCTTCGGATGACTTTTTCTTAATTACTTCTACCAACTCTATGTCCGCAACATCGCGTAGAATGTTTTGGATACTGTAATTACAAAATTTACCAGAGAAATGTAAATAAATTGGTACTTTATATATTTACGTCTTCATACTTTGCGCGAAAATCGGTATTTCCATGAGACGTTCTCCCTGGCTCAACCATTCTTTATCGAAACTGCTAAACACTAAACATAATTTCCGAGGAAAAGGATGGGAAACCTTTATTTCATTCAAGCATCTTTTGATTTCGCCATGTTTGTTATAGATTCCATAACCTCTATATAAATGATTCGCCATTGATTTTCTACAAATCAAAGAGGTGACAGTTCTTTATCTCCATATCTATAAGACTTACCGAAATGCCTGTTGTATCAAATAACTAAACTCGGCATCGCATCTTCTAGTCTTATAATCGTCCAAAATTGAATTGACGCCATCTACGACACGTGAGCTAACGCAAATCAGGCGCGGCAACTCATCTTTGGGTTGTCCATCGTTAACCTTATATTTTGGATTCCATTGTAGTAAGACGTGAGAGTTTACACCTCCAAAACCGATGTTGTTGACAGCTGCGGGATGAAATGATAATTAACCCTAAACCTACCAAGGTGTGCTTTTGAGGCACAATTGATTTTGAAATTGCTGGAACTTTGTAAGTTAACTACCCACAGACTTGTATTCTCAAAATAAACTATTTAACACAGAATGACATAAAAAAATTTTAAAAATATTTTTCCTATTTTACTAAAAAAATTAAACATAATTTACCGACACGTCCTACCAAGGTGTGTCTTTGAGGCACATACTGTTATTATACTATAAAATGCATTGCTACGTTATTTAAAACCTAGGTATGTGAGTAAATCCCCGTAATAAGATATGCTTTATATTTTGAGACTTTCCCCTTGTACGTAAGAACTTTCAGTTGCATATGAAGGGGAATTCCCTAAATGCGTTTTGCTAAAACAGTCAGCTTACAAACTGCATTGCTATCAGTGTATTCGTTGACCGATTGGTTGACTGACCGACGCCGGCCACTAACTGAAAAGGACTTGCTCGATGCATTGTACGAAAGTGATGAGGATTTGGGAAGGAATGTAAATGATGGTGAAGATGAAGAAGAGCCAAATGACGTAACCTCTTCTAGTGAAGCGGATTATCAAGAAACTGGCGATGAAGAAAGCGATGAACAAGAAGGAAGTGACGATAGTGATGCTAATGATGAACCGCCCGGCCATTCGCAAACTTTTATTGGAAAAGATGGTACCGAGTGGAATACCACGCCGATTGCCAAGGGAAAAAACACGTGCACACAACATAATTACAACAGCTTTGAACAAAGTGAAACTTCCACCTGGAGTGCATGTTGATACTCCTTGTGACGCATTCAATTTGTTTTTTGATGATACGGTTATTGGTATTGTGGTTACTTTCACTAATAAGAGGCTTTCGTATTCTTGCGATTTGTGGAAACCAGTTGACGACGTTGAAATCCGTGCTTTCTTTGGCCTTTTGATTACTGCTGGAAGAAATAAACAAGAATGGTGGACTATAATGAGCTATAGAATCCTTTATATGGAAATCCTGTTTATCGAGCGTGGTATGTCACGAAATAGATTTACTCAATTACTAAGATTTATTCGTTTTGACGTAAAGCGACCAGAACCCTCCGAAGCAAAAGGACAAGTTGGCACCAATTAGAGACCTGTGGACCGTGTTAATACAAACTTGCTGAATATTATCTTCCTGGCAGTAATCTAACCATCGATGAACAACTGGTGCCTTTTAGAGGTCGTGTATCTTTCCGACAGTACATGCCAAGCAAGCCAGATAAGTACGGTATGAAAATTTGGTGGATATGCGATAGTGGAACTAGTTATCCTGTTAGTGGTATACCGTACTTAGGAAAAAGAAGGTCTCAACAGAGCAGAAAACTTTAGCGCAACAAGGTGGTTGAAGACCTTTGTGAACCTTTTCTGAGAATAAAAGGAACATTACGTTCGACAACTTCTTCACCAGCTACGAGCTTGCATCCAGTTTGCTTCCAAAGTCTAACTTGTGTAGGAACGCTCAGAAAAAATAAGCGCTGCATACCACCAAATTTTTTACCTCACAGGCGACGGAATATTGAAAGCAAACTTGTTTGGTTTTCAGAAGACAATGACTTTTGTTCTTATGTACCTAAGAAAAATCACTGTGTCATATTATTATCTACAATGCACAACGATTCCACCATTGATGAGAAAATAAAAATAAATCTGAAATCAATAAGTACTACAATTCCACGAAAGAGAGTGGGATACACTTGATCAGATGGTACATACATATTCAGTGAAACGCAAACTAATAGGTGGCCTTTGGTCTATTTTTTCAATATAATTGATGTGTGTGGAGTAGCTTCATTTGTCATTTGGAGAAATATCCATCCTGACTGGCATATTCCAAAAAACGAAGACTTCGCAAAATTTTCTTACGAGAAATTACAACAGAATTAGTACTGGGCAAATTAGACGTCGTGTAGTTTGAGTGGCTTGCATAAAAGTCATACTTCATTGATACAAACTACGTTGAATCAAGCTACCAACCACAGGGGAGTCTTCGGCTCGAGAAGTAAGAAAACGAAAACGGTGTATATTGCCCATCAAAGAAAAGCAGAATGTCAACACAGTTATGTGATAAGTGTAAGCAAACGTTGGTGTGTGAACATTCAGAAGAAATACTCACGTGCACAAATTGCAAACTACATAAATAACTTTCAAATATTTTTCTAATCTTGTACTATTTTTAAATTATATCTTCTGACACACAATATCTTTTTTATATGTTTTAATCTTACTGTATACCTACTATATGAAATAAATATGCATATTTTTTGCTATTATTTACATCAACAATGTATATAAATAGATGTGTGCCTGTGAGGCACACCTTGGTAGGACACGTTACGATAAAACGTTGGTAGGACTAGGGTTAACTGTCATGGCCGTGCTTAAAGCATACTTACCAAACAATCCTCTCTGATCTGGTGGCGGCATTCTTTCTGTAACCACACGTATTTTACCTTTCTTCAAGCTTTCCACACCTTCTCTGGGCTTCTCATAGTGTATATTGGGTGCTATGGAATCCATTTCCATGCTTAATACCACCTGATCACCTGTGCATATTACGAAATGTCGAGGTGCTTGCGTTTAACTTACCTTAACTACAGAACATAAGCCGGACGCATAACTCGCTATGCCCCATATTAGATTTAACCGACCCAATATGCAAAGGTTTATCTCGGCCCTTACAGAATACATCGTTTATGGTGGCCAGTTCTTCGGCATCTCCAACTCTTGTTCCTATAAAATGATTGTTATATAAAGATAATTTCTATTTTAAAATAACCCACCAGATCCATGGGCTTCCAAATAAGTTAAGGTTCTTGGATCAATTCCGCATTCCCCGTAGAAGTCTTTTAGCAAAGCTTTTTGTGTTTCTGACGATGGAAATATTATATCTTCCTCTTTAAACCCATCGGAGTTGACCTTAGCGTAAATGATCTCACTATAAATTCTTTTCGCAACCTTCGCTTTTTCTAATATGATCGCTACTATGGCCTCTGACCTGGCATATCCATCAGCTTTAGCGTCGAAAGATTTACACATTCCGTCGGAACTTAGAGTACCTAAGCTGTGACATTAACGATGCTCTTATGTCATTGCTTGCTTTAAACTAATGCAACTTCATATTACCGTTTGTTTTGCAGCGAGAACATAGGATTTAGACATAGGAGTGCGCCACAGACTATGGCTTTGTCACAAAGTCCTTCTCGCATAGAGTGGTATGCTTGGTATAATGCAAATATTGAGCTGCTGCAAGCTGTGTTGAATGTTTGCGCAGGACCTTTGAGGTTCAAGTAGTAGCTGAGTCTTTGGGCGATCTGGATCGCTCAGTTCTGTCAAATAGATAATTTATATTTTACGAAGGTTACGGTACTTTTGTTTTATATGTAAAATGCAGAGTGGTGGTGAATGTTATTGTCTTTACCAATAATATGAAATTATTGGTAAAGATAATCATTCTGCGTAGTTTACAATTTTCTTCTTTGTAGAGTAAATGCACCTACGTCGGCCCAACTGCTCCCAAGAGTTAGCTAGGTCGAAGAAAAAGCACTCGAAAACAAAAAAAATATTCATTATTTTTCATTAGGATGTATACTCTATAACATATGTGGGCAACAACCGGCCCGCGGGCCGGATTCGGCCCGCTGTAAGATTTTATCCGGCCCGCGAGACATTTTGAAAAACCCAATTAAAAAAAATATGCCACTACTTACTCATACTCACTCCAAATGAGGAAGATCGAGTGATATGGGTTTGTCGCTTGCTCTGCGGAATCAATGTGAGCGAGCAAGCCGAGTGGCGGCGATCATCAAAGAAGTGAGGCGGCAAACATCAAAGCCTTTGATGTTTGCCGCCTCACTGGCGGCGCTACAAAAGATTATAGCTTCTCAAGTGTTCTACACTAGACGCTTCTAGATCATTCCTTCATTTTGCCTATATAAGCGGGTGGATGGCCCGAACTTTAGTTCAGTTCTATTTGAGCTACCGAGTGATAACTTCGACAAGCGATATCCTAGCGAACTGCTAGTGCCGTCAATTTGCTTTTGTGACTTGTGTGCATCTTGAGTGCTTACTAATTATATTTTGTTATTAAGTTTATCGAACGAAAGTAAACGAAAATGATGTCTGGTGGAAAGAAACGAAAAGTAGATGCGGGAGGTCGCAGTTTCAAGAAAAATGGATTGAAGAATTCTTTTTTATCTTGCACAATGGTAAGCCTATTTGTTTGCTGTGTAATGAATCCATTTCAATGATAAAAGAATTCAATATAAAGAGGCATTACTCAACTAAGCATCCTATCCTGCACTCACTGACAGGATAAATAAGAAAAGACAAAATCCAGAAGCTTACCGCAAATTTGGAAAAACAGCAACAAATGTTTCATAAACAAAGAACACAACTTTATAATGTTGTGAAAGCTAGTTTTATAGTTAGTTCAAAATTGGCAAAGTCATTGAAACCATTTGCCGAAGGAGAATTTATCAAGGAGTGTATGTTAGAAGTTTGCAGTGTTTTGTGTCTGAAAAGAAAAATGAATTTGAAAAAATTAGTTTGTCAAGACAAACTATTGCCCGACGTATAGAAATGATGACTAATGATAGAAAAACAACTTTGACTGACCGTATGGCTGGTTTTGAATCATTTTCCATAGCATTAGACGAGAGCACCGATTTGTCTGACAGAGCTCAACTTGCTATATTTATTCGAGGTGTTGATAAAGAGTTCACTGTTACTGAGAAATTGCTTGCTTTACAGCCGCTAAAAGGAACCACTGCAGGAGAGGACATTTTAATGAAGTTGAAAAGGTATTCACAAGTTTTGGTTTGCCATGGTCAGAATTAGTTGGTGTATGCACAGCTGGTGCATCTTCTATAGTCGGCTTACATAAAGGTTTCATCGGAATTTTGTATGAAAAAGCAACTGAATTAAATGTGCAAAAAGATGATAATCTTTCATTGCATTATCCACCAACAGAACTTGTGTTCTAAGTCCATTTCGACTCCAGAATGTTATGAATGTGGTATTAAAAACCATCAATTTTATTCGATCTCGAGGGCTTAACCTTCGTCAGTTCAAGGCGTTTTTGGATGAAATATCAGCCGAATATGACGACTTAACATATTATTGTGAAGTCAGATGGTTAAGCAAAGCAAAAATGCTGAAACGGTTTTACGAGCTTAGAAATGAGATAGCAGATTTAATGCAAATAAAAGATAAACCACTATCTGAATTGAGTGACTCAAAATGTTTATGTGACTTAGCATTTTTGGTCGACCTTACAGACCATTTGAATGATTTAAATTTGAAACTTCAAAAACAAGGACAGTTAGTAAATGATTTGTACAGCCATTTGAAAGCGTTTCAAAACAAAATCTGCTTGTGGAGCACAGTTGCTGTTGGTAACAGTTACCATTTCACCACGCTCTCTGCGTATGAAATACTGCTTTATCTCAATATGCTGAAGAACTCAAGTTACGTGTGGAGCAATTTTCGAACAGATTTAGCGATTTAAAAACATGGAAAACAGTTTCAATTTATTAGCTACTCCAACAAAAAGTAATGTACAAAATGCTCCAATACACTTGCAAATGGAGTTGATCAAGCTTCAAGAAAACACACTCCTAAAATCTAAATTTGAAGACGTGGAGTTGTGCGATTTCTATAAGAACTACCTCGAAGAAGACCATTTTCCGGAGCCTAGAAAATTCGCAAGAAGATTGATTTGTGCGTTTGGCAGTACTTATAAATGCGAACAGTTTCTTTTTCAATGATGAAAGTTAATAAAATCAAAAACATTCGTACAAGGCTGACTGACGATAATTTGGAAAATTCGTCTTTGTATCAGTAGAATTCATCCAAACACCGATGGATTAGTTTCCCAAATTTAAGCTCAAGGGTTTCATTGATTTAGTTGTCGCTATTTAACTTTCGTAGTTTGTAATAATTCCAAATTTCACGATTTAATTATAATGTTGTACTTATTTTTTTCATTTTATTTTCTTATTTTAATAAATTGCATTATAATAACATTGTCGTATTATTTCATGTCTGATATCTGTCGCTAAAATTTATGAACACTACTTTAAAATGCGTTACTTTTAAACGCGGCTCGCGAACGTATTTACACACTAAAGGTTGGCCCACAACATGTCAAAGATTGCCCATACTTGCTCTATAAGTTTATTCGTTGGTGCTAACATCTATTTCGCGTCGCTATCAATTTAACCCCTTACCTAATGCCCTAGCTACCGCCATTCTTCAGTGAGCGAACATTCAAATAAAACATACACCGCTGTATCTATCCCACCGCATTCACAATGCGAATCATTAACCCTCCCAATTCCATTTCCATTAAATACGATTTAAAATTACCATACCCCGCTATTAATTCTACCGCCTGTAGTAACTACAGACTCACCCAATGATTGCTTCCGCGTGCGAAATTAAATCCCGGTACAATACACGCTGTTGCGTCCAGGAGTCACCAGATGCAAAAAGACCCCAGTCCTGGTTCCTTGGAGATCGGATGGGTGACACTCCGGCATCCATTATGGCCTCGCAAGTTCCTCTACCTGCATCTCATCATTGGATCCATGCTATCACATTGTGTACTTGTAACACCTAGAAATCTTCCAGTTATTTTCTGGTCCTCAGAAGACGCCCAATTGAAAGGCGACCTACCGAAGCAGCCGGCATCAAATTTTTCAATGTCGTACAACTTTCCAGTTCTTTGGGGTCACCTCAGGGTGTACAGGTTTCCATCTACGAAAATCTCCAGAGATCATATCGACCTTATTGAAGAGATTGTCGCGAAAATGGTAGATGTTGTGCGAATCTGGAAACTGTCCGGCCATTCCTGCAAAAAGTCTGCAAATCATTTCATAGCTTAAATGTTTCTTGAACTACCTGTTATCACTATTTCGTCTCCTGCGTCGGGTTTTCGATAAGGATCTTTTAAACTTGACTGGTTTTCCATTTCAGTATAGTTTTCTTACAATGGGGCTCCGATAGGTATCGTATGCGATCAGCGACAAAAGCTATATTAAAAATACGCCCTAGAGAAGGCTAGACGTTGCTTAAATTATTCACTTATTCGATCGGCAAATTACGTCTTTTATTTTATATAAACGGGGTCAAGTATATGCAAAGTCACAGACAGATTAATGCCATTTTCATACAATTCGCTGAAAAGTATTATTCTTTTTTTTTTATGTTAGCCTTGATATATGCAGAAATTATACTAATCATAATACTCAATAAGCAAATGTGATTAAAATTGAAATGAATTGTCTTGGAATTTATCAAAGCTGTTTTACATAAGGAAATCAAGTAGTTTCGATTACTGTTTTAAAAGTTTATTTTTTTTCTAGCCTAACCAAATATGACACAACATTCTTAGTGGACACATAAAATATCCGATCACTCCGCGCTACACTAAGTTTTATTAATTTGGGACAATTCTTTTTGGGAACACACAACTAAAACAAAAAAACATAGTGTTACCTAAATATGCAATGTTGTCTCTCCTTCGAAAAATTAATGTAGGGGAGATTGGGGTACATTTGAACATAAACTCTGTACTTGTAGGAAACAACATTTTTTTTTTACATTTTAAATTTGAATGTATATTTTGTCTTATATTTTAGCACCAATTAAGTGCCGATTTTTAGTAACGAATCTTACAAAGAATTTAACAAAACCCACGAAAATAATATTTTTCTAACGTGATACAATTGTTCAAAGGTACCCCCATATCTGGTTAGATTTGAACATTTACTGGGACAGCTAACCCGAGCAGACGACCACGTTGTTTTAAAAATGTGCGCACCTTACCTGTTTCGTACACATCTCAAAAATCTGCTTGGATGACATCCACCATTTTTCTTGATTGGTTTAAAAACGAATTTATTCCTAACGTTACAAAATTCCGCGATGAAAGTTTTGCTTATCATTGCTTATTGAACGATCAGAATTTTGAAGTGCAGTTTCTTCCACCTAACGTTACCGCAATCCTGCAGGCGATGGACCAAGGTATGATCGAGAAAATGAAGAGACTCTATAAAAACCAGCTTCTACGTCGCCTTTTATTGACAGAAAAGAATGCAGAGAATGTAGTTCAGATTATAGAAAAGTTGGACATGAAAGATAGCATTTACATGCTTACCGATGCTTGGAACCCTCTCATGCACCAAAAGTAATTTGCAAAGAGCTTGGGGAAAATTATAGCCAGATAAAGAAAGCAGGATTGAAGAAAGTGAAAATAAAGATGACGTTGTACACGAGGTGACAGAAATCTGCAGCAGAATCTCAGAGTTTGAGCAATGTGGCGAAAACGATGCCATCAATGAATAGTTGGCCGTTGATTATAATGATCCTGGGTACCAGATTTTGAGTGATCAAGCGATAGTTGATATGGTATCCAAAGGTATATAACCGTTTTAACTCACCAATTGCACCCCATTGAATTGCCAAAGCTGGGTATCCTTCTTTCTTCCTCTTCTCGCAGATTCTTTCCATTACCGAATTAGCCATGCCGTAATTTGTTTGACCGATGTTGCCACGTCCGCTGGTTACAGAAGAAAATACTACGAAATAGCTGAAAATTTTCAAATATGTTTTGTTGAATCAGCTTTGCTTGGAAATGTTACCTTAAATTTGGACATAATTTCCTACTAATATCGTCAAAGTTTTTTGTGCAATAAGCTTTTGGCATTAGAACCGCTTTAAATTTTTCGACTGATTGATTTTCGAATAGAGCGTCGTTCAGGACAACCGCCAGATTAAAGATTCCATCTACAAAACCCAGTTTGTTTGGTGTGTTTAGTAATTCTATGCAACCCTCCTCAGTAGACGCGTTCAGAACAGTTGTAATCACAGTAACACCGTATCTTT
The DNA here is from genome assembly GCA_004143645.1 of Protaetia brevitarsis. NCBI lineage: Eukaryota > Metazoa > Arthropoda > Insecta > Coleoptera > Scarabaeidae > Protaetia > Protaetia brevitarsis. The sequence continues at coordinate 1,898,566 of RXPK01000139.1, forward strand.
CCCAAACGCTGCAAGAATGAGTTAAATTTATTAGAAGACATGCGATTTCATCCCTTACCTTATCCTATAGCGCTGATATCCATTGCAGACTCCCGATCTGGATGTTAGGACTAACTTCTTAGCTCCTCTAAGGACTAGTAGATCCGCTAATTCTAAACCAAATCCACCTAAACCTCCGTATTTATCACATTAAGAACATTCAGGTTTGCAGTATGAATCTGCAAGACTGTTATTAAGAATCATTACCATTGCTTTAAACAAGGAATTTTACCCTAGGAACAACTTTGGAATAGTTTCCTTGGACAGGATGCACCCTTTTTCTGGTCCTCTCCCTAACTTTTATCAAAACTTTACCACATGTTTACCCACAGCCATGTACGAAAGGGCCTTCTCCACGTCGTCATATCAAAGACGGCCGTTGAAGAGGTCTAATGAATCCTTGTTAATCAAATTCTCCATTGTTCGTAAGTTTACAACTGCAAAGATCCACAATTGCACAATTCTCATTAAGCTATTTGCGTACCGTACTTACTATGCTTGTAGTTTAGAGAAATATCTGAACTCATTCCGAAGAAATAAGCATCTCTTTCGAGCAAATGCAATGCCAAAATTATTACTGGATGGATCGAATCTCCGATATTTAAAAATTTTCCACCTTTAGCCAAGCAACGCCGGATGCCAATAGCTTTCCTCCGTCAGAGTATTTAGAACGTAGTCGACGCCTTCTCCTTGGTGTGCTTGTTGAATCATGTCTTTCAAACGATACGTCTTTGGAACTCCCAATATGATGGTCTTCAATTTGAGGGTAGTGTTTTCTTATGTAGTCACGCTTTTCTGGTGTTCCAACCGTAACGAAGACTACAAGACCGAAATGGAGGCACAAATTAATAGCAGCATGCTCGATGCCATCAATTCTAGAGTGTATCAAGATAGACTGACCGGGCTGGACTTCAAATTTCTTTTGAATTCACAATTAGTTACATCGAATATAATTGAAGACAAGAAAGACTTACGTCGCAGAGAACTTTTAAGACAGTTCCGTAAGTTACCATAACGGTTGCTGCATCTTCCATGGTCCAATGGTCAGGAATGGGCAGTATATTCTTTGATTTAACACATGTACTTAATCCACACATTACTGATTACACCATTACCCGTTGTCCACTAAGAGAACCGTGTTTAATTCTTACTATTACTTAATACTATATTGGTACAAAGATTTATCTTACTTGGAATCGCGACCTGCGAATTCGAACCCTTGAATACAGTCCTGCTCGATTCTGTCAGCAGTTACTGCATCCGGTGATATTTTTCCAGACGCTATCATTAAATCTCTAGAGTTTAACGCTGCGTAATAAATCTGTTAACATTAAATAAAGCAGTTACCCCTATATGTCTCATAACAACGAACTTACAAAGATTTTATCTTCTTGAAACGATGTTGATTCATCACCGGGTAACCTTCCTTCTGTCCAAACCATGGTCGGCAATTCTCCACTGGTAGTGACATTTAGATGACAATTTTCGTTCTTCACTAAATTTCCCCGTGGCATTGTCAAGTGTCTGTAAGTTCCCCAAGATCCATCCTTCCAAACGTTTATCGCCATACCCTTCTCAAGTTGGTTTTTGTAAAAAGGTAATTTTGGATCGAACTTGGGTGCTTCATCCATGATGAAGACGCATGATACTTTGCTACCGAAGAATTCACGTCTCAGAGAACTGACCAAGCCCAAAATTCCGCTCAATTCTTCATTTTGCGCATATAAAACAATGTTACAGTTTTCTTTGAGCAGATCTTGTAAATTGATCACCCAGCTGTCCAGATTTTCCAAAGCGTTTGATAGATCTAAATATTTAGTCTCACAGAATATCGTCACATGCGGTCGTAAAAGAACTAATGTTCTTTTCGACTTTATGACTACAGACAACTAAAAACGGACTACTGGAAAACTTTGACAAATCCACATTCTGGCTTTCTCGGGAAATTATGAATCCTTTTACGTCCTTAATAGCATTTATAGCTACCAATATCTAAAAAGATACAAATTGTTGTTGAATGGTATCAGGGATTTATTCATACATCAGTCGTTTCCAAGAGGTTTTTGACGACAAGGATCAAGGAGTGCGATTCAGTTTTTAAGTGATTATTTCGAGTAGAGATTTCAGGGATAAATATAGCTTTAGACGTCAAAAGAACCACTTCCTGTCTTATTAACGGCGTATCATTCAATGATGCTTGTATTACTGGACACAGAAGATTCATCTTCATCTTGTTCCTCCGTACAAATCTCTGTTACTTTTACTGTAACTGTGCTCGAGTTTTCCAGAACAATTTGCACTAATGACTTCACCGAATGTTGAAATTCCAATTGCGTGTCATTAGCTATAAATTTCGAAACTTCTATGATGGGATCGTCTATTTTTCGTCTAGCTATAAGACTAGAGTGTATTCCATTTATTTGTACGCCACCAGACCTGAAGAACAACTTGGTACTTATGTATATTCAGTATATGTATGATGATTTTTTTTTCATACCTGATAAGTCCGAAATCTTTGCATAGAAAAATAGGCACTGCGTTTTTCATTTTCTTCACAAAATCAATATGTTTAGGAGCATCAACCTATAATTTGGCCAATACTCGTGGGAAGGAATGTGTTCCTTATATCTCGTTGGAAAATAGCTGTTTGCAGAACACAGTCCATGAAAGATATCCAATTATCTTCCCATTCTATTATAGCCGAAGAAGCATCTGCGCTGCATCTTTTGATGCCTCTAAATTTTCCACTGGAATTCATTCGTGTACCGATTTTTTTTTTGCAATTCAAATGATAACGTACGTATAATCATAACCACGTAGTTTCAATTCTTTATATACATCTCTTTCTGACATAATTAATTCAGCATTCGGTAAGAGCAGCGATGCTACATCAACCAAAGATTGTTCGCTTGTTTTCTCGTATATTTTACCTGTTACGATGACCTCATCACCTTCTACAACCTAAAGTACGAAGATATACCATGCTTTTCATAAAAATTAGTTTACCTGGAACTCTTGCGTGGCAGTTTGTATCGATACCGTCAATTTTAGTGAACCCTCTTTTGGAACGATAGCCGCTCTAATGCAGTTAAGATTTTCGAAGACAACTTTCATTTCTGATAATGGCTTACCAACCATGATGGCAAGACTCTGCCATGCCAAAAGTAAATATCCTGTTCCGGGAAACAAGTTTCTGCCTGAATGGGTGATAGAGTCGCTTTGAGATTGATTGTATGGGAGATGATCAATTACCATCAACGGCATGTCCTAGGATAAAATTCCATTCCTCATTTCTTGGTTCAACTACACCACCTTGTGGCCACCTTCTAATTCCGCCTCGGTTTTATAAAAGCAAACATTCCAGTCATTATGATTCCATTTTATCAGAGGAGATAGCATGGGAGTTCCTCTACTAACAAGTAACTTCACAGTTGGATACAACTTATTTAGTTCCATATCAAAACCGTTAATGTACAAGCTAGTTATCAAAATAAATTTGTGTATAGAAATATTGTGGATTATTTGTACCTTACCTTCCTAAATTGATCAAGAGATCCACAACGCAATCTACACCATTCAGATTTATTAAATCCAAATGATTATTATCCAAATTGTTCAGATGAGGACCTATGACTAAGGTGAATGCAGCAGCAGGAATTATTCTTTTCAAATCGAAGCTGTTTGTGTCGGTGATAATGCTATTCGCGAAATATTTCGCAGAACCGCAACTAAGTTCTTCTTTATGGATTGGAATCCATTTTTCACAGGTGTATTTTCTCGGTGGTAAAATTTTTTCCAAATTTTCTAAGTTTTTATTATTTCTTAAGCAAAGTAGTCCCAGAATTGTTTCTTTTAACGTCAAATAATCATCTAAGTAAGCTGCTACTAATTCACCACTTCCAAAGCCTATCACAGAATCAGGAATCAAATTCAATTCTTTCAATATATGAGCCAAGCTTATTTGAATGGAGACCGAAGCTAGAATCCGATTGATTAAGCTTTCTTCGGATGACTTTTTTATTACTTCTACCAACTCTATGTCCGCAGCATCGCGTAGAATGTTTTGGATACTGCAATTACAAAATTTACCAGAGAAATGTAAATAACTTGGTACTTCATATATTTACGTCTTGATATTTTCCGCGAAAATCGGTATTTCCATGAGACGTTCTCCCTGATTCAACCATTCTTTATCGAAACTGCTAAACACTAAATATAATTTCCGAGGAAAAGGATGGGAAACCTTTATTTCAGTCAAGCATCTTTTCATTTCGCCATGTTTGTTATAGATTCCATAACCTCTATATAAATGATTCGCCATTGATTTTCTACAAATCAAAGAGGTGGCAGTTATTTATATCTCCTTATCTATAAAACTTACCGAAATGCTTGATGTATTAAATAAGTAAATTCGGCATCGCATCTTCTAGTTTTGTAGTCGTCCAAAATTGAATTGACGCCATCTACGACACGTGAGCTAATGCAAATCAAACGCGGTAAATCGTCTTTAGGTTGTCCATCGTTAACCTTGTGTTTCGGATTCCATCGTAGTAAGACGTGGGAGTTTAAACCTCCAAAACCAAAACTGTTGACCCCTGCGAGATGAAATTATGATTAACACTCATGGCCGTGCTTAAAGCAACTTGCCAAACAATCCCCTCTGATCTGGTAGCGGCATTTTGTCGGTAACTACTACCATCCTACCCTCTTGCAATCCTTCCACACCTTCTGCAGGCTTCTGGTAGTGTAAATTGGGTGGTATAGAGTTCATTTCCATGCTGAGTACCAGCTGTATATACATACGCATTACGCAATGTTGAATCTATACATCCGACTTACTTTAACCACAGAACATAATCCAGATGCTGGTTCACTATGTCCCATATTAGATTTAACCGCTCCGATGTGCAAAGGTTGAATTCGGTCTTTACAAAGACATGGTCAACGGCTTCTAATTCTTCTGAATCTCCAGCTTTTGTTCCTAAAAAGTGTTGTGTTATATAATTATAGATTCTCCCAGGTTTTTGATATGCCATACCGGATCCGTGGCATTCCATATAGGTTAAGGCTGTTGGATCAACTTTGCACTCCGCGTAAAAATCCTTCAGTAGAGCCTTTTGCTCTTTTGACGATGGGGCCAATATTCCTTCTTTCTTATACCCATCGCAATGGGTTTTAGCGTGAATGATCTCACTGTAAATCCTCTTAGCATCACTTGCTTTTTCTAATATGATCGCCACTACGGCTTCTGATCTGGCGTATCCGTCAGCTTTAGCGTCGAAAGATTTACAAATTCCGTCAGAACTTATGGTGCCTAAGCTATAATATCAACAGTAGTTCTACATCATTATCAACTCTTACATAGTTAATCCAACTAAATGTTACCGCTTGCATTGCAACGAGACTATGGGATTTAGGCAAAGATGGGTACCACAGACTATCGCTTTGTCACAAAGTCCTCCTTTTATGGAGTGGTACGCTTGATATAATGCAAACAGTGAACTACTGCAAGCCGAGTCAAATGTGTGTACAGGACCTTTCACCTTCAAGCAGTAGCTGAGCCTTTGGGCAATCTGTGATCGCTGAGTTCTATCAAAGCATGATTGATATTTTATGAGTTTTCTTTTGTTTTCTTTTTTTTGATTAGAACAACAAATCTAATTTCATAATATTAATTTGTGTTCAATGCAGAATGGTTGTAGTCATAAAGTTATTAATAAAATTTCAAATCAACGCAATTTACGGTTATATGAAATATACATTAGGCAACAGTTAGGCAAACGTATGGATCCATTCGAATATCTTTAATATAGCTACTTCGACTTCAACAATATACTTTTCACATTTAATTGATTTAATTTTTCCATTTTAAATGAAACATCCTGTATATTTTACGAATTTCAATAGAACCTTGCTTCAGGAGTACAGCATGTACAATAACGACCAAAAATATTAATTAACTAAAATTAATAATGCAAATTTTATTGACAACAAGAAAAATGAACATAAAAATATATACTTAAAATCAATTTCATTGTTGTTTTCGTTCTTGATATTAATATAGGAAAAAAGACGCGGTTAATGAGCTGATGAGATTTATTTATTACCTTTACATTCTTTTAAGTAAGTAGCTTAAAAAGCTATTTCTCTTTTTTGACCACAAAATCAATTTCAGTTAAGAAAGTTTTCGAAATGATCACCAGTCTATGAACAAATTCTTGAATGACATTTGCCAAAGCCTCCTCACGAATTAATTGTCCTTTCTCAATTATTTTCTGCCGTAACTCATCTATATTATGCGGTTGTCTAGTATAAAACATAGATTTTAAATGACCCCAAAGGAGAAAATCTGGAGGCAGTGGGGCTTATTCAATAAATTATCTACGACCAATCCACTTATTTGGAAATATTTCGTTTAAAAAACTTCTAACATTGAAGGTATAGTGAGGGATGCTCCATCCTGTTGGAACCAAACATTTACAGATTACAATTCCTCATCTTCCTCAATATTAGGAACAACCTCATCACGTAAAAGACCAAAATATCCTTGTCCAGTAAGTGTGCCATGAATAAAGAAAGAATCAATAATACGATTTCCGAAAATACCAATCCAAACCTTTAATTTTTGCGAATGTTGTGTTTAAATAAATCGCATACTTTCATGCGTTCTAACGCGATCACCAAACCCAAAAAACTAGAAGTTCAATACGTTCCTTTCAATTTTTACGGTGCGCGACAGAGATGCCGCAACCTTTTCGGCTTGCTCAGCGATTTACGCTCCCAGAATTAAAACCTTTGTAGTTGTCGCCAAAGGATTTTATACAATAATTCTGTTTTCTAATTCTCTTGTTTACGTCGAAATTTTATTTCAATCAACTGTTCGTATTTTTTTTTCTTATATTTAAATTACCATTAACTTTACTTCTCTTTAGTTACCTGGGTGCGTTATATTGGTATTTATAATAAACATATGTATTTAAACAATAATTTATTTCTTGTAGATTAAATTGTTTTATTTCAATTATAATAGGGTATGTATATACTGTTATAAGGACTTTGAAGGGGCGAACTTTCTATGGAAAAATCTCTAGAAGAACAAAATAAAATTATAACTAGATACTTTTTGCAATAATAGGTTTACCAAAACAATTTCATGTATGGTCTTTTCTTGTTCATATTTTTAATTTTACTATTAAGTCGAATCATCTTAATTTTTAAATTTTAAAACGCAAAATATCTAATCCACATTTTATGCAGAAATTCCAACAAATTTAATTCGATTTGTGCCGTCTTAAAAAGCAATAGAAATAAAACATTAAAAAAGAATAATTATTTTTTTTTAATAACTAATAAAAATAAGATTTTTCCATATTTTCTAATCTTTTTCTGTAAAAATTGCCATTTGGCATTTATGTCTGATAGATTATTTTATACATCCATTACCAGAAATTCTTATAAAACTAAACCTTAAACAGTTTTTTGTAATAGAAGTAATGGTTTCAGTAAATTTATTTCTTCAAATTAAACATATTTTAAATATTTGCACAAATTATGCCATCTGGTCACCTGCGAGTAATCGACGGCTAAAATAAACAATAAAGGAGAGACATATATACCGACAAATCGAAAGATAATCCCCTTGATGTTATGCGACAAAGATGCCACAACATTTTCAGCTAGATTTAGATTCGCAGTGTTTTGCTTTATAGTTTCCGCAGAAGAATTCAATAACAAAATAATTCATAGAATCTACACACGGGTAATGGCTGGTAGATTAAAGGAGATGTGTCTTTCTTTATATTTGCTTATTTTCTCTATATGTCATCTTTTTTTGAGTCGATAGTAGATAGGTATTATATAGGCGCATGGAGTTAGTCTATTGGTTTTCAGAATTTTTGCTTTGCCAAGTTCCATGTTCTCGGTAAGCTAATGAATGAATAATGTAATCGAGTGCAAGAATCGCTCATTAAGCGCATCACTAGTCAATCACTGCTGAAATATGAGAAATCAATGGCCAAGGAGCAGGTAAGGGAAAACCAAAAAACTGTTGTGAGACAGACGTTTATTTGTATTTCGTGTGTAAGTTGTCAGTGAGTATATTTGGACGTATGTATATAAAATTAATTCTGACAACACAGAAGTCAAGTACTCAAGTTTAATTTCATGAATAACTAAACATAAACATGAATTAAAAAATAATCAAATATCTCTGTCGTAATTAAACGTCAGCGATGCTAAACCTTAAGGGGTGTGACGTTGGAAAAAAAATATAGATAACCTTTAATTAAAATACCCCATTTATTTAAAAAAGTGTTCGAGTAAGTTATCCAATAACTCTATTTACTATGGATTTGTAAACGTTATAATATATTCATTCATTTCATTCATTCAAGTTAGGGTGGGCACTTGATGTCCGGGCACTTGAGCTTGGTGCTCATTGTACCATCCCTATTGATTCTCTTATTTCCACTCGAGCAAGCTTGGTGTTTCTCTATAAAGCCCAGTATCTTGCCAGTGGAAACTTGAGGACCTTCGAGGGCTCCAGTAGATCTCTCCCGAAATATTTTCTGCCTGAGTACCTTCAGTTCTCACATGTGCAGATTACATGTAAGCTCGTTTCCTCCTGTAGTTCGCATCCTTCTACACCACGGGTCGCTTACACGGCCTGTTTGTATAGATGCTTTTTCAGAAGGCAGTGTCCAGTTACCAACCCAGTAATGGTTTTAACTTCTTTCTTACTGCGCTTGAGTAGGTTATCAGAGAAACTACCATCCCATCCCCTATCAGCTTTTTGGTATGGAGTTGGCCTTCAGTCGACCTCATTTCTTTTTGTACTTTCTTTATCTAACCAGGTCCAGATCTCCCTTCTTGCGGAATCCTTGGTAATCCCACATACGGGCTTTGGACCCATGAAGTGTCTCTTAGAGCCCTCCTTGGCTAATTCATCGGCGATTACGTTGCCCTTTATATCCTCATGTCCCGGCACCCAAATCAGAGACACCGTGTTGTCTCGTGCCAGTGCACATGAGGGATCGTTTGCAAGTCCTAACTAGTTTTGACCTAGTTACAGGGTTTGAGACTGCCTTAATGACAGCCTGGCTGTCAGTCATTATATTAAATTTCCTCCTCATGTAGCCCCCTTTTTGCAATCATTTCTGCACAGGCTGCAGGGCGAAT